>OX451737.1:665045620-665584432 GCA_948472305.1 Vicia faba
CTTTGCATTATGGAGTGATGGACTTCTTGGACTTAGGATTAGAGACCTTGGCCTATCTTGGAGACTTTGTGACTTTATTTGATATTTTGTCTGGAGTTCTTGAGGTTTACCTCAATACATTGGGTTGTTAGTTTGTTTTGTGTGCAGGTTATTGAGATTACGATCTTTGTTTGTAATCTGGAATTCACCCGTATACAACCGTTACTCTGCCCAATTTTTGCGAAGACTAAATACACTTGAAGTTTGATTCTCTCAAGAGGTCTAGTATCTTTGCTTTCTTAGTTTCAATCTAAAGAATGGGAATTCTACATTGGCTTATAATGTCAAGTATCGGCTTCATGTTGGTTAGACGGTTCTCTTCCTTATTTTTTACCTTATGCTTTAGGATAGTCCCTTCATCTCCTCCCATCTTCTTTAATTTTAAAAAACCTTCTCATCTTCTTTCAAAATCTTCTTTGTTTTTAAACTCGAACCGCTTTCATAATAAACCTCGACTTTGTCGAGTGCCTTTTCTTTTAAAACTTCTTTTCTTTAAACAAACTTCAATTCATTTAATCATACTTTGACATTTCTTTCAAAATTAACAAAACACTTCAACTCATTCAAACTCTTTTGTGCGCCCAAGCACCTTTTCCATTCAAAACTTTTTTCAAGGTGAGACATGATTCATTGATAGTCGAGCAACATTCTCCTAACCCTATGGTTATAAAGGTGTCAACTTTTCCACTTGAGTAATAGAGGCGTCCTCAAACCCTCACTCTTGTTGACGCAGGGTCCATCTTTCTTACACCTTGTGGGCGTTAGTCGAGATTTCTCTCCTAACAATGACGACTTGTCTCCTTGTTTAAAAACAATCAACAAACAAGTCTTTTCTAGAGGAACTACGTGTACCCTGATCCCCTATTGCACGAAAGGTGGTACGTAGGCACTAAAGGTTCGCAACCGCGGCGGGTGCAAAAATCATAAAAATATTTCTTTTCTCACCTCCACCATCCATTTTATATACAACACATTTTTATAGCCAAAATATACAGATTTTACAAAGAGGTTCCTGCGGAGTACCGTGGATGTTTAGGGTGCTAATACCTTCCCTTTGCATAACCAACCCCCTTACCTTGAATCTTTCCCCCTCTTTTTGGGTTATTCGCTCTTTTCCCATTCCTTTGGAAACAATAAAGAGCGGTGACAGTTTTTATTTTGATTTGTATAAAGTCTAGTCAATCCAATGGCTTAGTCTTGCACATTTCTACCGCCACAGAAAAAAATGGCGACTTCACTGGGGAAAGATTGACCTCTTGCTGGTCCATCCCTAAGTGGGTTAAACCTATCTTTGTTTATATCTGCATATGTGCTATTGTTGTTTATGTGTTATATTTTGTATATATGTTTGTCTGGATTTTCCTGGTTTACAGGGTGCTTGGTGATTACTCATAAGTCCTATACCCGGACTTGGGAAAACTTTAAGATAGGACGGGCGGTATAGTCATGTTAACTTTGAGGGAGTAATCCCAAAAAAGGAGGCATGAGATCCCCCACTCATTGGAGGCCCCTTTGACTGTAGTATCGTTTACCGAGTAATCGGGAAGACGTACTGCTTTCGACCTGGGAGCCTGCTGAAGCTGAGGACCGTAGATTACCTAACCCATCTTGGCCTTTTAGGTGTAGTGCGGAAGCTATGATGGAGTAATCCGGAAATAGTTGTCACGCGATACTACGCTCAGACGAGTCTTTCCTAAGAATATTGCTAATTACCGAGTTAATCGGGACATTGGTAATATCCAAAGGAAGGATGTAGACTCTGGAAACCTCTTAGAACCTTGTTCGGCAGGTGATAACAGTTAGTCCATACCTTATGGGTTGTACCTTTGATTCCAGGCTCGTGACTCTGAACCGTGTGATCTTGTCACTGTGCAGTGTATTGCATAACATTGCATATCATTTGCATCCTCTGCATCATTCTGCATACATCCAGGTTGATCAGGATCTTATTCCCAGTTGCTTCTTCCTTCCAGTTAGTCATCTACGGTCAAGCTGATTCCTCAACACAACTACGGGACTAGAGCTGCTGTCAGATTGAAAATGGAAAACCAAGAACAACATGGAAGTTAGAATGGAAATCGACGAGTTAAAGTCAGGCATGGCTAAACTTACTGAGATGATGCAAGTCCTAATTTCCAGAGGAGAGCCACCTCAAAGGACTGTAATATCTGAAATCCCAACTGCTGCTGTTGACACTCAACCTATCCAGCATACATCTACTGCATGGCCAGAGTTTGGGTTACCTCATAATTACGCTCTGCCTGTTGCAATTACTTCAATGGTTGGTCAGTCTTCCCGTCCAGTCTTTCAAGCTCCAGCTTTCACTGAACCTCAGCCAATCGTTCATACTATTTCTCGTCAACCTGCTGCACAAGCTGCTTTTGGGGATCCTCTCTTTGGGTACCATGCTGCCAGTCCTCGAAGTGTGAGCCAAGGAGAATTTGGTGAGTTTGAAGAGTTCAAAGAATAGTATCAGACTTTGGAGAAGAGACTCAGAGCTATGGAAGGAAATGAGTTCTTCAGTATTGATGCTAACAACATGTGCCTAGTTTCTGATCTGGTCATGCCTGCAAAGTTCAAGACTCCTGAGTTTGAGAAATATAAGGGGCATACTTGTCTAAGAAGTCATTTGGTGATGTACTTTCGAAAGATGTCTGCTTACACAAAGAATGACAAACTGCTTATCCATTGTTTCCAAGACAGTCTGAGTGGAGCTTCATTGAAATGGTATATGGGACTTGAGAAAGGTCGTATCCAATGCTTCCAAGATCTTGTTGATGCCTTCATAAAGCAATACAAATACAACCTCGACATGACACCTGATCATCGCCAACTACAAAATATGTCTCAGAATGAGAAAGAATCTTTCAAGGAGTATGCTCAACGATGGAGAGAACTGGCATTTCAAGTTGAACCACCTCTGGCAGAGAAAGAGTTAACTGGTTTGTTCATGGATACTTTATCCCCCTTCTTTTGGGAGAAGATGATTGGTAGTGTGTCTTCCAGCTTCACAGACCTGGTGACTATTGGCCAGAGATTAGAAGAAGGAATCAAGAATGGTAAAGTGTCTAAAGCTGATGAATCTTCTAATGGTGCAAAGAAATACCTTGGGAACTTTCATAAGAAGAAAGAAGTAGAAGCCAATGATGTCTCGACTGAGAGAAGAGGACCTCGCCGTAGGCCTCAATAAACTGATCAACCACAAGTAGCGGTTGTTACTCCTGCGATCAATGCTCAACCAGTTCAGGTCCCTCAACAACAAAATTTTACACATAATCAGAATCAGAATAGGGCTCAGTTTGATCCCATCCCTATGACATACACTGAATTATATCCTGCATTGGTGCAGAAGGGATTGATTACAACTAGGCCTCTGATTCCTCGAAATCCTCCTCCAGCCGGGTTCAGATCTGACCTTCACTATGAGTTTCATCAAGGAGCTGCCGGTCATGATTTAGAAAGTTGTTATGCTTTAAAAAACAGAGTGCAAGAATTGGTGAAAACCAATTTTCTTACTTTCAAAGATGCATGTCCTAATGTTATCAAAAATCTTTTGCCAAAACAAAGTGGCTGAAGACTGAGTCGGGATACCCTCAAGTCACCTCCTAAAGCCAATGTTTCAGACATGACAACTCATCCTTGTTACTGATTGGTCACTAGACCATGTTTCTTTCTGTTTGCATTTGTCCCTTGTTTATGTTAAAATTGTTGTTTCAAATTCTGTTTGTACTTTCATGTTAATTCTAATGAAATGAGCATTGCAATATTTTGATTCAAATCATTTTTCATTTACTGCTTTCAAATATATTTCTCTTGTTTACTCCCTTTATCAAGATTTTGTTTATGCAAAGATCTGAGGGAGGATGATGAAAACGAAATACCCATAATTGTTGCTGGTATGCTTTCGAATAAAACTTTGCTGAGGATATACATGCATTGTTTCAACTCCCAAACACTGGAGAAATAAGGAAGTTAATCCCTCGTTCACCCCTTTGAGCCTAGAAGTTGGAGTTTCTTTCTATACAGAAAAACCCGCAATCTTAACCCGGGGATGGGTAGTTCTCAGTTAATTTGGTTGTGCATTCAATTACAAGAGAAATCATGCAAGACACCTTTCAACAAAGGTCGCGATCAAGCTTTCCTTTGCACACAGCAAGAAGTGTCAAAGATGCTCTCAAACAAAAAATGACGAAGATGGTTCCCCGTAATCATTGAGCAAGGCAGTCATTATCTTTCCAAAAAAAGAAAAATGAAATGAAAATAAAAATCAACAGAAAAATCCCGCTAAGTCAAAACCTATGAAGGAGACTTAGGCAAAAAACTGGGGCATCCCACTGACTGTAATTCCAAATGAAACAGCTCAGGCAAAAAACTAAGGCATCCCGCTGACTGTAATCTCAAATGAAACAGTTCAGGCAAAAGTTGGGAATAATAAATTCAATCAGAAGAGGTCTTCAAATCCTCAAAATTCTCCACCAGAGTTGACAAAAGTCCTCAAAACAACAAAAAGATGTAAGAAGAAATGATTGTCATTCCCAAGTATCCTTTAGTTTCTGAGCCATCGTCATTGCTGCCATCAGTGCAATTCCAAAATCTCTTGGAACCTGAATGCATATTTTGAATTAACTGAACGTAGGGCTGAAGAACATCACGAAGATTGGGTTGGGTACAAATAAACTTTGAGCCTTATCCTTTATTTCTTAAACCATGAACCAGACCACTTTACAACCCTCAAAAGACCTAATTGAAGCTAGGTTTCTTTTGAAAGCATACTATAGCAAGGTTGCGTAAACTGACTCCTATGATCTTTTGCGAATCATTTGTTTTGGTTTCATACCTTTGTTTTCACTTTAAAAGTATAAACTACTGTGTTTTAACCAGTGATGCACTTTCTATACACCAATAACATCATTTCAAAAATTATTTTGGATTCAAATCTTTTGCATGAACTTTGCATTAAAAATACCATGTTTGAATAAACAATTTTGCTTGCAAACAAGCTTTCCTCATCAAGGAATTTCAAACAGCTGAGAAACTTGGTCAGTGACCCTATCAGGGGCAAGTATCTTCCAGATCCTGTTGTGAATCAGTTCAAGATTTACTGCTCAATGCAAGTTTTCTCAGAATTGGCTAGCCAGGAAATCATTTTCAAGACTCATACAGGGGCATTTATTTACAACAATTATCTCAAGAACTGAAGCCATGATCAGTTTATCTCCAACAATCATTTCAGAACTGAAGCCATGATCAGTTTATTCCAACGTACATTTCAAGAGCTGAAGCCATGATCAGTTTATCTCCAATAGTCATTTTGGAGCTGAAGTCGTGATCAGCTTATTTCCAGCAACTTTCGACTGAAGCCATGATCAGTTTATCTTCAACAGTCAGCTAATCTGGGACAAGTCCCCAAGTAGCTCTCCATATCCTTCTTCAGAAGATCATCAGTTCAACACAGTTTTCAAGGGTGACAAATTTGGGCGCAAGTTTTTTTTCTTCTTTCCAAGCAAATTTGGCATAGTTCTGTGTTGAGGAATCAAACTTCCAAACTATTCTCCACAAAAGAGTCAAACTCCATTCTCGTAAATGTCGGCATTACATGCATAGATCATTCACATATCATGCATAACAAAATTCATACATAATGCATAACAAGAGTGTTTCATCCTCATTTTCATTTTCCAAGGTCTTATTGCAGTTGACATGTCACCTTGAGATCGAAGTCCAACTTACTTGGCACCTACCAAAGCAAACATCAGTTTGAGTTGTTTCTCTTTTTTTCATCCAAAGCCAGTATTGGATCTTGTTATCTTTTTCTTCATTCAAAGCCAGTATTGAATGTCAAGATCCATTTCACTCATTCAAAGCCAGTATTGGATGTTATGATCTTTTCTCTCGTCTAAAGCCAGTATCAGACGTTGAGCTTTTATTTCATTCAAAGCCAGTATTGAATGTCAAGATCTCTTTCACTCATTCAAAGCCAATATTGGATGTTGTGATCTTTTCTCTCGTCTAAAGCAAGTATTAGACGTTGAGTTTTCCCTTCATTCAAAGCCAGTATTGAATGTCAAGATCTCTTTCACTCATTCAAAGCCAGTATTGGATGTTGTGATCTTTTCTCTCGTCTAAAGCCAGTATTAGACGTTGAGTTTTCCCTTCATTCAAAGCCAGTATTGAATGTCAAGATCTCTTTCACTCATTCAAAGCCAGTATTGGATATTTTGATCGTTTCTCTCGTCTAAAGCCATTATTAGACGTTGAGTTTTCCCTTCATTCAAAGCCAGTATGGGATGTCTTGTTTCTTTTCCGTTCAGCGTCTTTCCTGGACGACTCTGATGTAGCTTCAGATTTGGTCTCATCCCACATCTAATGTTCTTCTGGATGCTTCTGACTGCCTTTTCCAGAGAGTTGCTCGCCTCATTCAATGCCATTCTTGGATGTCGCTGCTTGCCTTCTCGAGTTTTATCTTTTTTTCTCCAAGTATTGATGGTTACTCTTTGTCACCCTGACAGATATCCAGAAGTACCTTGTTGTTCCCCGGCGTGTCTTTCCACGTCATTTCATTTGAACTACCATAAGTTTCCAGTTTCGAGTCTTTCCATATTCCCATAGAGTCTGTCTCATCTCATACATCATTCAAAAATATATATGTCAAAAAAAAGTCCATGCATTCATTCATAACATATGCTATCATCTCATCGCATCAGGGACAAAATTCAGGACTGTTTGTATTTAATTACTTTCCGCCTATCTGGCTAAAAGATAATTAAATAGGGGCAACTGTTGTACCCTAAATTTGCCCCTAACTTTTTCAGTCGCACTTTCATATCATATTTTATCATTCAGTCACAATCATTAATAAATAGCTTCATTCATCACATTTGCATCCTATCTTTAAGTTTGCTCTTGTGTTGTTGACTAAATTCTAATCAAAATGCAAAAAATATTTGTCTTTGTCTTTTCATATTTGTGTTTTGTAGGTACCAAGTCGAAGCATCTGACAAATAAGGTTTTCCGGTATTATTTCCCTAAAATCTCTATTTGCAAAGAAAAAGAATTAAAAAAATTTCATTTTTTTCACTGTACAATCGATTGCTCCTAGAGTGCAATCGATTGCACAAAGTGAATTTTGCGCAATTTTTGGAAAGATACACTGTGCAAATCGATTTGCACTGTAGTGCAATCGATTGCACAACGTGAAATTTGAAAAAAATTAGCATTTTAAAATTATCAAATTTTGGTTCCAATTTTTCTTCATTTTTGAAAGATGTATCATCAATTCAAATTTTAGTGCCAATTTTTCATTTTTAAGAAGAATTATCATTAATTCAAATTTTGGCTCTAATATTTGAAAGAATTATCATTAATTCAAATTTTGGCTCCAAGAATCAATTGCCAAATTACCACTAATCCCAATCCTAAAACTCTATAAATAGAGCCCTCATTTCATTCAAATTTCAAGCTTTGGATAGCCAAATCCACCTTGCTAAAAAATCTCTCAATTCTCTCCATCTACCAAATTCACTCAAAGCTCCATTTTCAAAAAGTTAGTAAGCTTTGCATTGAAGCTTACTAATCTTTGAGCTAAACCTTCATCCAAACACTTTTTCTCCATCAATTCTCTACATCCAAGCTTGGTCAATTGATTCTTGTGGTTGAATTGAAGCAAATTCTTGAAGTTGTTTTGATAATTCTCTAGATCTACCTTTGGTAAGTTGGATAATTCTTCTTTCACAATGTGATCTCTTGGTGATATTTGGGATTGATTATTTGAGCATTATTTTGTGATTTCAATGGTGTTATTTTCTCATAATTTGATGGAATTTTCGTGCTCAAGTGGATCCATGATCATAAGGTGTTTGATGGAAAGTTTGGACAAGAAATTGCCCTTTTAAAATGCTGTTTTTGCTACTGAAACTGTGTGCAATCGATTGCACAGAAGCAATTTCACGCAGATTTTTGAAAACTGTATTATGTAAATCGATTTACACAATAGTTAAATCGATTTACACAGGGACAGAATGCATTTTTTTGCCTTGTTTTGGGGCAGCTTTGATCCAAAATGCTTTTTCTACTCATTCCTTTTGATTGTTGGTTTGGATTACAATTTTAAATGTCCAATTTGTCTTTAAACTCAATGGACTTTGTGATGTAGATGAAGTTAGATAAATGTTCATCAATTCAAATCTACCTAAGAGTGAATTATTTAATTCATTTTTGGTGCTTTGGATTAATGATATGTTTAGTGCTTTAATCCATCTAGAGGAGTGGTTGAATTTAAAGATGAAAGAATTTTGAAATGGTGATCCAAATTAGCTTATCATTTTCCTCCCTCTTCATCTTATCCCTTTCTTTTTTAATTGTGTTACATGTTACGGGATGATGATCTCTATATCATTTATCCAAACATGAAGTACATAGATTGCTATTTACCAGTCTCAAAATAGGTGCGACTTCTACATAAGTCCACTTACGATTGCTTAATATAGCGCTAAATTTTGTCCCGATTCGAATAAATGATCATTCGTGGCCCAAACTTATGATTGCAAGCCCAAGTATGTTAATTTGATCTATTTGATCCAATAACCTTGAGATTCATTGTGTGGAGGCTTTGGTTCTACCAATCCTCTAATGGATCTACAACACCTTTGGTCAACGCGGATCACTTAAACATCGCTGATCATTACATGTTGCCTTGTGAGAATTCCAAAATGGATGATATATTTGACAAAAAGCAAATGCAACTTGTTGCGGGAGGCTTTGGTTCTACCAATCCTCTAATGAGTTCCAAATGCAAGTTTCAAGATGGTCATCCAACTAACCACTAATTACTAACAATTAACTTTACTTTACGCTTTTATTTTCATGCTTTATGTACCATTTACTTTTAGCATTTTACATTTCATGCTATTTTCATCTTTGCACACTTGAGCATTTACTTTTATGTCATTTTTATTTTGCTCACTTCAGCTTTTCTTTCTTTTTAAAGACACCTAATAATCAACATGAACCATAAAAATCATTAATGATACTTGGACTACATGGTTACTATCCTTTGCATTATGGAGTGATGGACTTCTTGGACTTAGGATTAAAGACCTTGGCCTATATTGGAGACTTTGTGACTTTATTTGATATTTTGTCTGGAGTTCTTCAGGTTTACCTCAAGACATTGGGTTGTTCGTTTGTTTTGTGTGCAGGTTATTGAGATTACGATCTTTGTTTGTAATCTGGAATTCACCCGTATACAGCCGTTACTCTGTCCAATTTTTACGAAGACTAAATACACTTGAAGTTTGATTCTCTCAAGAGGTCTAGTATCTTTGCTTGCTTAGTTTCAATCCAAAGAATGGGAATTCTACATTGGCTTATAATGTCAAGTATCGGCTTCATGTTGGTTAGACGGTTCTCTTCCTTAGCTTTTACCTTATGCTTTAGGATAATTCCTTCATCTCCTTCCATCTTCTTTAATTTTAAAAAACCTTCTCATCTTCTTTCAAAATCTTCTTTGTTTTTAAACTCGAACCGCTTTCATAATAAACCTCAACTTTGTCGAGTGCCTTTTCTTTTAAAACTTCTTTTCTTTAAACAAACTTCAATTCATTTAATCATACTTTGACATTTCTTTCAAAATTAACAAAACACTTCAACTCATTCAAACTCTTTTGTGCGCCCAAGCACCTTTTCCATTCAAAACTTTTTTTCAAGGTGAGACATAATTCATTGATAGTCGAGCAACATTCTCCTATCCCTATGGTTATAAAGGTGTCGACTTTTCCACTTGAGTACTAGAGGCGTTCTCAAACCCTCACTCTTGTTGATGCAGGGTCCATCTTTCTTACACCTTGTGGGCGTTAGTCGAGATTTCTCTCCTAACAATGACGACTTGTCTCCTTGTTTAAAAACAATCAACAAACAAGTCTTTTCTAGAGGAACTACGTGTACCCTGATCCCCTATTGCACGAAAGGTGGTACGTAGGCACTAAAGGTTCGCAACCGTGGCGGGTGCAAAAATCATAAAAATATTTCTTTTCTCACATCCACCATCCGTTTTATATACAACACATTTTTATAGCCAAAATATACAGATTTTACAAAGAGGTTCCTGCGGAGTACCGTGGATGTTTAAGGTGCTAATACCTTTCCTTTGCATAACCAACCCCCTTACCTTGAATCTTTCTCCCTCTTTTTGGGTTATTCTCTCTTTTCCTATTCCTTTGGAAACAATAAAGCGCGGTGGCGATTTTTATTTTGATTTGTATAAAGTCTAGTCAATCCAATGGCTTAGTCTTGCACATTTCTACCGCCACACCGTCCACCAAGTATAAAAATCTTTTGTCATATAAAAGGAAGGAGTAAAGAAGACTAATGAAAAGTTAGCAAAGCCAACATATTTCTTTTGTCGAGTTTCGATTTCTTTAAAGGAGTAAGGTACCCCTGCTAAACATATCTCCCTTTTCTTGTTGAAGAGAGGCTCAGGGAGAATTTGGCTTAGTCCGAATTGACGGGCCACAAAATTGGGTTGATAAGCAAGGATACACACTTGGCTCTTCACAGGCGTGATCCTAGAGATGATAAGCCTAGGGTTTAAAAAGGCACACCAAATGTCCCTGATTATTTCTTCTTTGATGGCTTGTTCAAGGGGCATGGTAAACCAAGTTGGACCACAGTTTCGATTGGCAAAAGGGGCCATTGAAGGATCAAACCTATGTCTTTTAGAGAAAATCATTGTGTAGTTAACGAAGCATGTCTTAAAATTTTCTCTTTCATCGTTTGGGGTTAGTTTTAACAACCTAGTGCCTTCAATGCTTGGATTTACAATGTCATGATGTTCTTCATTAATAACCCCAAAGGTTGATAGAGATGGTTCGAAAGTGGCATTTAACCAAAGCTGCAATAGCCAAAAGGGGCCAGCAAGAAGCAGATTAGTGCCAGCTTCGTAAGTTTTCAGTTTCGAAACTGCAGCACCTATGGTTTCATATAAGCTTGTTAACAGTAACTCACTGATGCACACCCTTCGACCATGATGAAGTTGATTTGCGAGGGTGATAAACCTGCTAGCAACTTGTAGAGACTTGCTGCAGAAGACGTATTTTGATAACCACAGTGCCGGAAAAGCTATATGCTCGACATCAGAAACCTCCTCCTCAGCAGAGTGATAGAAATTGATGTATTTTGAGAAGCTGGCATTCTTGACATCGAAGTCAATAAGGTTATCTGCATCCTCATTTGGATCAAAAGTTTCTCCAATAGGGGAGAGTCCAGTGATAGCAGCAATATCGAAGATCGTGGGTGTCAGTATTCCACAAGGGAGATGGAAGGTATTATAGGTGCTATCCCAAAAGTATAAGGAGGCTAGCAAGAAGGATTGGCTATAACTAAAACCTAATTTTGACATTCGAATCAGATTTAGGATTCCTGTACTTTCCCATTCCTGGGATTTCTTATTTTCAACTTTCGAAAGCCAATCTTGGTTTAATTGATCTGATGAGGGACATGAGCGAAAGGGTTTGAAATTCCCAGTAACATAGTCCATACTAAAAACGTCCCTCATAGGTTTTGACGTTTCTGTTTCACATGTTTTCTCTTTTAGGGTTTTTGACGGTCTAACAACCGATTCATCTTCCTTAAGTTTTAGAGGGGCAGATTTATTAACAATGCGTTTGGTTTTGGAATACGCGGGAAAAAATCCCTTTGTTTTTTCTAAACGATCTGTAGAGATTAGGGGACCCATAACTCCTAGGGTTTTATCAAGAACAGTAGTGGGAATGATTACCTGAGAAGCATAGATGACCTTTTGTTCTTGAGTGAGTTTGGGGGTTGAGATGAACTCCTGATTATCAAGATTGATAATCTTGCTTGCTGGTCTGAGAATGGAGAAAGAACCTTGCTTGGACTTTCCAGACTTCTTGGATGAAGGAGATGGCACTGAAGGGGAAGACATTGTGAAAATCAAAGATTTTTTCTGAAAATAAGAAATCTGGGTTGTTTGAAGGTTGAGCAAGTTTGGAAAAGTTTGGAATGAAGAAGATGAAGTGCTTTTATAGCCTTCCTCAACGGTTTAAAGGTTTTTGACCTTTGAAAAAAGGTGGGATACGTGTAACTCCCTCATTGGAAAGAGAAAAGGTGGATTTTTTGAACTTCCTAGGGAAGTGACGTTTTGCTGCTAATTATTAGCTATAACTGCTGTGATTGCACGTTTGGGTATGATGATTGGACGTTTTGCAGAAAGTTGGACACTTACTCTGCCATCATGTGCAGTATTGTCATCATGAGTTTTGATACTCTCGAAATTGCATGGATAATTCAAAAACAAGTATTTCTTTATATCTATCGAAATACATGTTCTTGAGGGGCAATTTGTTAGCTGGTAATTTTGAATAAAGAATAATTGAATATCAAATTAATATTTCGAATAAGCATATAAGGAGGTTGATATCAATGTTGAATATTGGTGGGAAATATGGAACCATTGTTCTAAAAGACTCTTCGATTTCTAGTGATAAATGATGGATTTCGATTTGGGATTTTTTAGTGTTTAAAATATAAAGAGTTCCTTTGTGCAAATGTGCCAGAATTGGAAGCGGTCCAGGCAAATGGTTTAATTCGAAATTTTAGAAAACTAGCAAAATACTTCGTTGGCACAGGATTCGAATTTCAAATAATAGCGCCATTCTTAGAAGACGAGTGGAAGTCAGTAAGCGTAAGAAGCTTGCATGCTTCGAACGTGGCGTGATTTTAAAGTAGGACCGTTAGGGTTAGGACACTATAAATAGGTGTTTTTATGTTAGAATTGAAGAGGTTCATTTCGTGTACTAAAAAATCTCAAACACTCAAATTACCGTGACTTAAGGGAAACGAGTTAGAAGACAAAATGTACGTATTGAACATCATGATTCTTTACAATTTCAATACAAGTCTTTTTATATTTCTTTCACTTTTACAGTACTTTTGCTCTTAAATCTTTCGATTTCCTTTTATTTCCTTGTTTTACTTGCTTTCAAACACATTTATCTCTTTAGAAACTTCACTTTTACTTTATCCTTTTGTTCAAACACTTCATATTTCCAGAAACTGTTATATTCTCAGAAACTCCTTGTCTTTACATTCAAGTGTTAAATCTTAAGTCTAATTCGAAGCCTTTCCTTTGCATATTCAGTCAGTTTATTTCTATAGACAATCTTAGATATATTTCTTAAGAATCTCACATTCGACATTAACATACAATATAAATTGATCAAGATAATGGGTATGAACATGAAAATGAGTTATGACACATGTGTTCTAGGATCAATCTAGTCGATCCTACAAGTAACCAATAATAATCAATAGATTGGAAGACTAGCGATTATTTACTAGAAATCACTGTAAACAGTTTATAGATATTGATTTTGAATTTCTTATAACTTTATTAATTTTAACTCTTGAAATTTTGTAGGTACAATTTTTGATACACTACAAAATATAATTTTCATAAAATTAATGTTATTAATGTTCGTTAATTCTTGATTTTATTTTTTATTTTTTTTAGGTACATATTTTGAAGAATTGCAAAATATATTTTTTTTCGTAAAAATTTATTGACCTTGGATTGTGAAAGATGGAGGAATTTATAATAAATTTTATTGATATTTATTTTTTCTTAATTAATTTTTTTGTAGGTATAAATTTTGAAGATGGAGGATTAGAAGATCAATGTTGTAACATTATTTTTTATTTTAATTTTATTATAAAATATTATGATATGTTATGTTATTCTAATTTTATTGATGTTTGTTAATTCTTTTTTTGTACGTATTGATTTTGAAGTTATTTTAATTTTATTGTTGTTTATTAATTTTAATTTATTATATTATTAATTATTTTATCTTTATTTATTTCTATTGCTTATTTATGTTTTTTTTCATTTATTTACTATCATTATTATTATATTTATTTATTTATTACGATTTATATAATTTTTATTATGTTTATATTTTTAGTTACTTATATAAAATAAGTTGATTTATAAAAATAAAATTAGCGTATGAATTTTTGTTTATAAACACTTTTCATTTTATTTTAATTATATTAACAGTATATATATATATTTTATTTTTTCATTAAATTCAAACTATTACATTATGAAATAATTAAATAATTTTTAAATATATAGATTTATTAATAGTAATTTAATAAAATTTACCGTACATCACACACAAATAGACAAATAGACGGGTAATTAACAAGACAGACTTTTAACATATGCATCTTATACTACAACATCACAACTAAAATTTGGGGATTTAGTTTTTTTTTTTTAATTATTAAAACAATATATTTTATATTTGTTTTTAAAAACAGATGTAGAATTATAATTTGTTTTTAAAATCTTTTTATACATGTTTTTTTTAAAATATGTGTAAAATCATAATTTGTGTTTAAATTTTATGATTTTATACTGGTGTTTCAAAAAATTTATATTTATATTTATATTTTTTTAGATTTATTTTAAAAATTAGAACATGACATGTAGATTGATTGGATCGACCCTACATATTAATGATATAATTGGTATATTAATATCCCAATACTCCTTCTGAAGTTTGAGGGTGAGAATCATAAGCACCCAATTTGAACATTAATTCATGAGATGATATGGCTTTCAAGGTTTTTGTGAAAATCTCAATTTGTTCCTTCTTTGTTGGGATATAGTTGGTTGAGGTGGTAATTACTTGCAAGTGATAACGAATGAAATGGAAATGCATTTATACATGTTTTGTCCTCTCGCCATATACTAAATTTTTGGCAATGTGGATTATGCCTGCTTATCACAATGAAGCGTGGTGAGAGAATTACATTGAACTTGCATACTTGACAATAGACTTCGAAGCCAAATGATTTCACTCGCAACTTGGTTCATGGCCTTATACTCTACTACGCTTGATGATTTAGAATTTGGAGTCGACATCTTTGTCATCTAGGATATGGGAGACAAACCAAGTTTCATTAAAAAAACCTTGGGAGACTTTTCGAGTTAGTGGGTTTGATGTCCAGTCTAAATAACAATAAGCAACTAGAGTGAGATCATGTTCTTTTGGAAAAATAATCCCCAAACCCGGTGAAGATTTGAGGCATCTTTGAACATGTATAGTTGTATTCCAATGACTTGCTGCGGAGACTACATATATTGACTCAAGATGTGGACAAAATATGTGATCTTTGGACGTGTTGATGTAAGGTAAATTAAGCGATCAACAAGTCTTTGGAAGCATTGAGGATCTAGATAAGTGAGACCAAAATCAAGTGCAATATTTTGATTTTCTTTCAAAATCAAGTGCAAGATTTTGATTCTCTTCCATTAGAAAAGAATATGATTTTGCATTCACTCAAGATGTCAATTGTGTATTTGCATTGACACATAAATAGGCTAAATGTTGCACGGGGTAGTTCTAGGACTAAGAAATATTTGAGTGCAACAAGGTCCTTTGTATGTAAGCATTTGTTCAAGTATTGCTTACAATTACTACATACCAAAGTGTCATTTCTGACAATCACAAAACCATCAACGTAGATTTAAACAACCATGAAAATATGTCATCTTCAATAGGTGAATAAAGTGTAATCTGCATGGAAATCTTGAAAATCATATTTTACTAGTGTTTGAGACAATTTTGAGTATTGTATTGGTATATTTATAAGGGGGGCATGAGAGGCGAAAAGTAAGGAAAATGACTCTTGTCTATCTGTAAAGCTCTCATGGCCGCTTGTCAACTAGATCGACCACCCATCTATTAGATATATCACCATTGTATTAAATATGTTGTCCTCCTCTAAGAGGAGTTGCCCAAAGGACGAAAATGGAGGAATCGTGCGTCCTTATTTCGTAACGCTACAAAAGGAGGAATTTGACCTTGCTCTCTACAATAATAATGGACTAAGTGTCCACTCATGCATCCTCTGAGGGATGATTGCTATTTTTAAGGGACATAAGATCCAGACCCAACACCGCTATAAACATCTCAACGCTAAAGTGGGGAAGGACAATCACATTCTCACATAGAAAACCATATACATACAGCTTATCACCCCTACATGAGCTAGCTCTCATCCCTTAACATACCTTAAAATCACTGACAATCCTTTATCACTAAGGGTTGTCATGTATTGTAATTTTTAGCAAGTACAATTGACGCCTATCGTGGGGCCAATAAAATTGACATGTGCCACCATAATAACACTTTTCCATATTATCCTTCTCAAGTTGAGTCTTTTTGACCACCATGGTGAACAAAAATACAACAACTCCAACCAACGAAGAATCTGAACGCTTCCCCAAGAAATGCAAGCTCTTATCAGACACCTTCAAAGATGCACCCCAAAGATAGTATATGGGACTCGACTTTTTATCATCATCTATCAAGACTTGGTAAAGAAGTTAGTCCATCAGTTTGCAGCATAATTTTTTATCCACATCAACATTTTAAACTCATATGTATCATTTGATCAAGTTTGGACCATAATTCCTCAAGAAATTTGATCAAATCTTCAAAAGGGCAAAATGGTCAAAATTAGGGTTTTGACTGGGAAAGGGCAATTTCTGATTTTTGACCTAGCAAATGATTAATTGGTTTAAGGCATGATCTCAAGAGTCCAATTGCATCATTTTGACCAAATGATATGGCTCAAAACATTGCTCAAGTCCAATGGATTGACAAATGAATTTTCAGTCAACTGATCAAAACTCAACTGTATACTGAAAAGTCAAACTTTGACTTTTTGGTCAAATTCAAATGTCAAAGATCACAATTCATCAAAACATGTCAAAATATGAAACTTATTCATCAAGAAATAAAAAATTCAAGATTTCATTTTGAAAAGTTAAAATTTCCAAACTTAGAAATTTTTCTAAGTGTTGGAAATTTCTTATTTTTTCACAACTTTGAGCAAAATTTTCACCATGATGAAAGCTGATTCAAAAGAAACTTCCAACATGAAAGTTGTAGATCTCCATAAATTCTAAAACTTTTCTTTACACAACTCCTTCCAAAAGTGCTTGGATCTCAAGTTATAATTTTAAGAACACATGGTCATGAAATAAAACACTTAGTGAAATTTTGCCCTAATTTGGTCAGGATTTTGACCCAACTTCATGGCACTTTTTCATATAGTTTCAAGAGGAATTTTCAAAAGTGATTCAAATATGGGTTGTATAGCACATTGCAAGCTTTCCAAAATGTCCAAGAACTCATTGAGATCATTTTTGAGTAGGGAGAATCGAAAGATGAAGTTAGGGTTTTATCACTTGAGTTACAAGTCATTTTGTGATGAACAAATTCAAAATTCAAAGTTATGCTGTATAACCTCTACTTTGCAGGCCTAAAACTTGTTAGGCACTCCATAATTAATTGCTTGCACAACTGTTAGAGGTCTCATTTCAAGCATTCAATGCAAGGCCATACTTTATATCCATTTTGGGAAGAAAGTGCACATTGCCATTTTGATAAAGTGGCTTTTTGCACAAAACTAGTTCTTGAGCCTTGCACTTGTTCTCTTCTGATCATACAAGTCCCATAACTCATAAGAAACTTGTTAGACACTTACAATCACTCAGCCCATGCTTGTACTTCCCCTTGAAACTTGTTTTCCCACTTTTCTTAAAAATCAAGTAACATAGCAAATAGCTTGTAACTTGTACTTCTGACTTTCAAAACCACTCAAGACCTTTTGCATATACATACACAAGCCATTTGCCACAAATCCCACACATGCTTAAGCCCTGAAAACACCAAGAACATAGAATCACCAAAAACACTTCAAAACTTGTCATTTCTGAGTTTTGAATCCAATCTCCAAATTTACTCGTGCGTTTCTTGGTCTTTTACTTTCAAAAGCTTCTAAACAACATATACAAACAATCCCAACACCTGCAGCACCACTAACACCTCCATCATCATCCACCATTTTCAAAAACAGCACCTTGCACCTTTACTTCTCCAGAACTCCTCAAACACTTTCAGCTCAAGCTAAGTGTGATCGGTGGATCTGGAACTGACTGTTTAACGCTGGTTCGCGAAATGTCGCGGAAGCAAGAGTCGCCACCGTCTTTTATTTTCTCCAAATGGAAAGGACAAAAGCACAGAAAAATTCCTTAAAGAGATTGCTCTCGGTTCGGGAGGCAGATTACAGAAAGGGAAGGTGTTAGCACCCTTTCTATCCATGGTTATCCATGGGCTCTTAGATACTTGCTCACTTGTGTTTTCAAAAATGGTTTGTTTGCTTTTCAGCTGTGGGTTTTAAAAAGTCTCTTTGAAAATTTCAGTTCGACTCTTGTATCGGTCCTCAAGAGTGTTTGAAAAAATGCTTTCGAAAGCTTTTTGAAAAGGTGTCGGTGTGAAAAGTGTTTTGAATTTTGTTTTGAAATTAGAGCAAGTATCTACGAGAACCTACCTACCCTAAGAAATTCGTCTGTGTAAATGTCCTTTAAAGTAGTGCCATCCCACCATTGAGAGGTAGGTAGCACCACCGTTGGAGGTGTTCGGGTCAATTCGAGGTTTGGGACATGGTGATCACCAGAGCAATAGGAAGATACCTTAGAAGCTACCCTCATGCCAGGTTCCCGGATCATGAGGACTTACTAAAACATCCTCTACTCGACGATCACCTTTCGAGGCAAGGCAACAGTGAGGCGTACCCTAGGGGTGGTGTGTGATTTGTGTGTCAGATTCATTTATTTTTGTCTTGTCAGGTTATGGGTGATCTATGCGTTTGTTTTTATTTTTTTGTCATTCATTCTTGCATGCATTTATTTAACAGTTAAGAAAGTGCGGAAAGGTAAAATTCTAAACTATTACAAAGGCGCGGGTCCACATCGCTAAATTAAACCAGGACCCGATTTGACATAAAATAAAGAAATAAAATGCGGGAAATATAAAATGTCCGAGTTACATGGCTTGAGCAATTACATAATACTTGAAAGAAAATAAATGTGCGAAAGAAATAAAAATAGAACGTTCGAGGGCGTTGGACCCTTTAAAGAAATTAAATAAAATTAAAAAGCTAATTAATTATTTAATAAAAGGAAAGAAATGTTTTTTAGTTTTTTTGTATTTATGAAATAAAGAAAATTAAAATTAAAAGAAACTCTAATTCTAAGTTTTTTTAATTATTAATGAAAATGTTAAAGTTTAACCTAATTTACTAAATATTTAATGTACATGTTTATTTACAAAAATATTTAATAATTAATAACAATAATAATAAGAAAAAATTATTTATTAAAAAGATGATGAAAAGTTAAAAACCCTAATTTCTACATATTTTAATTTATTAAGAAAAATATTAAAGTTTTGAAACCTAAATTAATCTAATTAATTGTTTAAAGTTTATTTACAAAAATAATAGTGAAATTAATATTAATAAAATAAACATTTTTTTTGATTTTTCTGTATTTTATATTTATTATGAAAATTATTTTATGGAATTAAAAGAAAACAATTAAAAAACAATTAAAAGAATAAAAAGGAAAAACAAATAAAAATTAAAAATTGAGCAAACCATATGGGGTGTCTGGCCCAAGGGGAGGTTTTTTTGAAGTATTGACTCCTGAGTACCGTAGTCTGCATTCTTTGGCCATTGGATTGAGTTTCATGCATAAGTTGTTCTACTTTGACCATTTGACTTTTGGCTTTTGGCTTTTGGCCATTTGTGTTCTGGCCTCAACGTTCCTTAATCTTCTCAGGATGTCTGTCTCGCCACGTATTGGTGTCATGTGTAAAATGTTCTGTTTTGGCCATTTGACTTTTGGCTTTTGGCCATTTGGCTTTTGGCCTCAACGTTCCTTAATGAACCTGCATGAGATCCTGTCTAAATCTGCAACCTCATGAACACATTAAATAAAATCATAAAAATTCAAATAAAACCAACATATGAAGAAATTTAATGTTTAGGTACAATATGACATGTATGAATGATTATACCCTTTTGATCATGGAGATCAAATCAATCTTACCCTTACTGGAAAATTAGTGACCTGAATGCTTTTATGCCTTACTGGAAAATTAGGATCATGGAGATCAAGCCAGCCTTACCCTTACTGAAGAAGTAGTGAGGTGTTGGTTTGTAACTGTGATGACTTGTTTGTAGTGAGAGAGGGATTTGTAATAAGGATTTCAAGGTTTTAGGGTTATTGAAAGAGTTTGATATTCTAACAGTGTTGTGGTAAGGTTTTTTTCTCTCTTTTTTCCTCCTCTCTTTCTCCTCTCTGGTTTGTGTGAAAAGAAGGTGATTATATAATGAAAATTAGGGTAAAGCAAATGGGCTTTGAATGTGCAATTGGGCCTCCAATATTCACTTGAATTCGTCACTTTCTAGGCTAAATCGCAGGGACTTAAGTGCAGTTTTTGAAGTTGAAATGTGAAAACAAAATGTAGCCGACATCGAGAACTAACTCCTGTCCGAAAATCGACTCAATCGGATAAACGGTGAATTAGTTATGAATTTTTGAAGTTTCAGCTCAGACAAACTTATTTTGGGCTTCAGTGTCGACTCTGACACGTTCTTCAATAAAAAACTGGTATTGATCGGTGCATAATTTGGTCTCGACTTTTGAAGCAAAGTTGTAGATCTATGAGTCAGTAACCTTGTGTAAAAATATGAGTCCAATCCGATAAAAATTGACCGAGTTATGAATTTTCGAAGTTTCGGCCCAGATGAAATAATATTCAGCATTCAGGATTTTCAGCGTGTCACGCACTCTGAGCAAAAAACGAAGGCCTTTTGAATACCGTTTGAACTTAATACCTTCTGTGAAAATGTATCCAACTCAATTTGTGAAATTTTGGCACCGGAACCAGCTCGATACGATGAAAATCGACCAAGTTATGATTTTCTGAACATGACGCAAATAAACTTCTGTCACAAATTTTCTGTATGAAAATACTTGATAAATCCACATTTTTGAAGACCTTATGATCGAAATTGGCTTCCAGCCGTGAGAGATGAAAACGTAGATAATGTCAAGAAGGAATTTTGGCCACCGGAACGGGTTCAAAACGAGTCACGATCTTCAAGTTATGAATTTTTTAGCGCGTAAAAACTGCACTTTCAGCACACTTTTTCACCATATTTCTTCAAGAAAACTCACACATTCGGATATCTTCTTTAAAGAATTGACTCTTGAGCCGAACCTGAATTTGAGAATATGTTATCAGAGATATCTTGGCGAAAGAACACCTGAATATAACGCGCCGGGTTGGACTTGTGAATTTTCTTGAAATGTTTTGAGAAATATGGGAGGGCAAATTTTGGGGTACAACAGTTGCCCCTGTTCAATCTTCTTAGACCTGAGGATGCAGATTGGCTGACGTGCCTTTCGTAATCCGAGGGTGGAAGATGATTGAACACTAGAGTGCCCAGAAATTTGCGCTCACATAGTAGTGGGAATGGGCTTATAGATGCCATTTGGAGATTGATGGATAGGATGATGGGCTTATAGATGCCATGCTAAGAGATGATGGGTAGGTGGATGGGCTTATAGATGCCATCTGGATGTTGATCGCGTGGGAGATTCCTTAGCGAGAACTTGCGTACCTGCAAAAGAAAAAATGATTACCTGGCCTTTTACAGGAGCTGGTCTTCAGACTCTTTGTAGATGTGTCCTGACTGGTTACAGGAGCTGGATCTGGAGCTTCAAACGATGATGAATGAACCAGGGATGATTACTACCTCAACAAGAACGGTGAGAGAACCTTGGACGACTTTAACCTCAGCAGCAATCGTTGAGAAAATCTTGGGGTGATTACTACCTCCGCAGTATCGGGGAGAGAACCATAGGCGACTACAACCTCAATAGCAATCATTGAGAGAATCTTGGTGGGAATTACCATCTCCGCAGTATCGGGGAGAGAACCATAGGCGATTACAACCTCAATAGCAATCATTGGGAAAACCTTGGATGGAATTATCATCTCCGCAGTATCGAGGAAAGAACCATAGGCGACTACAACCTCAATAGTAATCATTGAGAAAACCTTGGATGGAATTATCATCTCCGCAGTATCGGGGAGAGAACCATAGGCGATTACAACCTCAATATCAATCATTGAGAAAACCTTGGATGGAATTATCATCTCCGCAGTATCGGGGAGAGAACCATAGGCGATTACAACCTCAATAGCAATCATTGAGAAAACCTTGGATGGAATTATCATCTCCGCAGTATCGGGGAGAGAACCATAGGCGATTACAACCTCAATAGCAATCATTGGGAAAACCTTGGATAACTTCTACTGAGTCTTCATCAGAAAAATCTGTTTGGGGTCGATTTAACTGGACTAGAGAAGGCCTTGGACTGGATAAGAAACAGAGAATCTTAGGGTCGATTAACTGAACCGGTCTAGGTCTTGAATGTCTTCAACTGGATAAGAGACAGGGAGATCTTTGGAGTCGATCTGACTGAACCAGACAAGGTCTTTGGAGTCTTCAACTGAGTCTTCAAAAGAAAAACCTTTAGGAGTCGGTTTAACTAGACCAGAGAACGCCTTTGACTGGATAATAACCAGGAAAATCTTTGGAGTCGATTTAACTGAACCAGACAAGGTCTTTGGAGTCTTCAACTGAGTCTTCAAAAGAAAAACCTTTAGGAGTCGGTTTAACTAGACCAGAGAACGCCTTTGACTGGATAATAACCAGGAAAATCTTTGGGAGTCAATTTAACTGAACCAGACAAGGTCTTTGGAGTCTTCAACTGAGTCTTCAAAAGAAAAACCTTTAGGAGTCGGTTTAACTAGACCAGAGAACGCCTTTGACTGGATAATAACCAGGAAAATCTTTGGAGTCGATTTAACTGAACCAGACAAGGTCTTTGGAGTCTTCAACTGAGTCTTCAAAAGAAAAACCTTTAGGAGTCGGTTTAACTAGACCAGAGAACGCCTTTGACTGGATAATAACCAGGAAAATCTTTGGAGTCGATTTAACTGAACCAGACAAGGTCTTTGGAGTCTTCAACTGAGTCTTCAAAAGAAAAACCTTTAGGAGTCGGTTTAACTAGACCAGAGAACGCCTTTGACTGGATAATAACCAGGAAAATCTTTGGGAGTCAATTTAACTGAACCAGACAAGGTCTTTGGAGTCTTCAACTGAGTCTTCAAAAGAAAAACCTTTAGGAGTCGGTTTAACTAGACCAGAGAACGCCTTTGACTGGATAATAACCAGGAAAATCTTTGGGAGTCGATTTAACTGAACCAGACAAGGTCTTTGGAGTCTTCAACTGAGTCTTCAAAAGAAAAACCTTTAGGAGTCGGTTTAACTAGACCAGAGAACGCCTTTGACTGGATAATAACCAGGAAAATCTTTGGAGTCGATTTAACTAAACCAGACAAGGTCTTTGGAGTCTTCAACTGAGTCTTCAAAAGAAAAACCTTTAGGAGTCGGTTTAACTAGACCAGAGAACGCCTTTGACTGGATAATAACCAGGAAAATCTTTGGAGTCGATTTAACTGAACCAGACAAGGTCTTTGGAGTCTTCAACTGAGTCTTCAAAAGAAAAACCTTTAGGAGTCGGTTTAACTAGACCAGAGAACGCCTTTGACTGGATAATAACCAGGAAAATCTTTGGAGTCGACTTAACTGAACCAGACAAGGTCTTTGGAGTCTAGCTTGAGAACTTAACTGAATCTTTCTTGAAAGGTAAAGGTCAGTCATCTGCAATGCATGATATGGATCAAGCAATGATGTTCTCCATATAAATGAGATTTAAGATATGATGCGTATATGCATGCTATAATGTATGGAAGTGTGATGTTTATGAATGTATGTTTTTTGTCTTAGGAAAATAAATCCTTGACGGGTGCCGGGAAGTTATATCCTGGGCTGATGTTGGAGAACAGATTTTGCTTCCGCTGGATGATAGTTGCAAGTATACCGGTAGGAGAAGATGGCTCCGTTGGGGAATAAACTTGGCGAATGATTACTCTGCGGGGAGGAAAGTACTTCAGCGATTTTGCTGGGAAGCAATACTCTGTGGGGAGAGAGATACCTTGCTGAAATGTTGATAATAACTTGCTGGGGATACCCTTGTTGTATTGGAAGTGTTACTAGACTTCGCTGGGGATAAGAAGACTCCGTCAAGGACGCTCTTTCCGTGGCTTTCTAGCTGAGGATAACCCAGTTATATCCTGGTAAGGAAATAACTCTTTGAATAAAGCCGGGAGACGCGTTCGTGCTCTGCGAGGATAAGCTTCCAGAACCTACTGGGGATAAGCTTACTGCTTGGGGAGATGATTCAATTTTCTTGGGGAAATTGGATTGGACTCTTCTGGGGAAGTATTGAACTGTATTTGTTATGTTCTTCAACGGAACCTACCTTGATACCCTGGAGGGTAGAACAATCAGATTGCTTAGACAACTCTTTTGTTGCCCCTGTTTCGTATGTGGGAGAGGAAGATACTTATGGAGGCGCTTGATGACTGCCGATTTGACCAATCTTCTTCTGGTAGGCAAGTGACGAGATGACAGGACATAGTCGTACGCTCTGATCCCTAACTTTTGCCTGGACCGCCCTTTCGGGTTTTCAGTCCACTGGGATACCCATTTTTGCCCAAGCCGCCTTTTCAGGTTTTCAACTTGCCGGGTGTACAGATTTTTTCATTTCATCCCTTCATTTTGCCCGAACCCTTTTGGTTCGCCGGGAAGCCCTAATTTTTGCCTAGGCATGTCAGCCTAGCGGGTCTTTAATTTTGCGTAGTATTCTTTTCGACTATGTCCGTTCTCTTAGAATGTAGGGAGTTGCCCCTGGCTGTTTGGCCTTTGAGAGATTCTCCGAATCTTGATTGGATTGCCCCATATGGTAGACCATGATCATGTCATGCCCCTTGATTGGAAGTGCTTTTGTTCACTAGGTATTCATCGTGCGAATTTCCCTGCTGTTCAAACAAATAGTCATATGCAAACAATGTTATATAAAAAATGCAAAGCTTATGTCTGTCTTGAAGATTTTGAAAATGCATTCTTTTCATAAAACAAGTGAATGTTTGTAAAACGTGATGTCAACTCCGTATTTACCGTAGGCCTTAAGGAGTCAGGATACCTTTCGTAACAGTATGCTTTTGAACTAACCCATGCTTCAGCTAGGACTTTTAAGGGTTATAACGTGGCCTGGTTCACGGTTTAAGAAACAAAGGATAAAGGCTCAAATTATTTGTACCCACCCGCTCTTCGTGATGTTCTTCAATCCTAAACTCAGCTGATCGTGCGTTAGACCTTATTTGAGTTTTTGTCCTGATGTTCCAATGATGGTTCAGATATTGATGATTTATTCTGAATAGGCAGTCATTTTTGTTTTTGTTGAGGGTTTGTAAGACCTCTTTCTTTTCTAATTTTTTTGTTATCCCTTTCTTTTTTGCCTGAACTGTTTCCTTTTTTGGAATCACAGTCAGCGGGATGCCCCAGTTTTGTAAGTCTCCTTCATGGGTTTTGACTTAATGGGTTTTTTTTATTTTTTGAGATAATGACTGCCTTTCTTTATTGATTATTCGGAACCATCACTGTCTTTCTTCGTTTTGTAAGGACTTCTTTGGTGCCATTTGTTATGCACTTGGATCAACTGAGAGACTACCCTGCCCCAGGTTATGATTAAGGGTTTTAAATTTCGAAAAGAAAAACTCCTACTTCTTTGGCTCAGATGGGTTGACGAGGGATTATCATCCTTATAACTCCAGTGTTTAGGAATTGAAACAATGCCTGTACCTCATCAGCGGGGTCTGTTCAAAAGCATACTGTAAAGATAGCGGTATCGTTTTCGTCATCCTCCCTCAAGAGACTTAGAATTATTAATTAAGAGTTGATCATCAGAAAAAATATGAAAATAATTTGCATATAGTGAATACGAATATATTGCTTCAAAACAGACATATGCGATGCATTAATGAAATAACAACGTTTGATATGAATGGAATGTTCGAACAATCAAAAGAAAATTACAACTTGAAAGATTCTAATGAACAAAAATTTCTCAATCCTAGCCATGTTTTGGCAAGGGAGCAATGATCCCATTGGGAGTCTCAGCGGGCTCGAACTCGATCTCTTTAGCATCGATCATATTCTGTATCTTGTACTTTAGTGCCCAACAGTCCTCAGTATCGTGCCCTGGACTACCAGAATGGTAAGCGCACCTTGCTTCTGGGTTGTAGTTTGGAGAGGAAGTCTTTGGATTTGCAGGAGGGTTGATCACCGCAATCAGGTTCATCCTTAACATGTGCTGCAAAGCTCGTGACCATGACATGTTGATGTAGGTGAATTGTCTCTTAGGCTCGTCCGACCTGTTCTGATCAACCGGCTGTTCTTGGCGCGGTCGTTGTTGGCCCTGAGAAGTAGTAGCAACTCGGAGAGGTCTATTCATTGGACCCGACTTTTGCCTTCTTGGAAGCTGTTCCATGACCTGGTCCCTGATTTGGGCTGGTTGCTTCATGCCTCGAGGAAGCTGGCTGATCATGGCCCTCAGCTCTCCTTGCTCCTGAGCTAAACCTTGAATGAGGGCCCTTTGCCCCAGCATCTGGGTTTTCAATGTGTCTACCTCAGCTTGTAGACGTTTCAGCTGTTCGTCCTTGTCATCTTCAGGACTCTTTCTGATCAAATTCCCCATGAGGACTGTCCTCAACTCTTCCTGCCCCTTGGATAGGCTTAGGAAGATCTCTTTGAACTGAGTCTCTTGAGTGTGAGGGTCCTGGTTATCTTGTTGTAAAGCCATGGCTGAAATAAACAGCAGGGAGGGTAAGTGACCTGTAACAAGGATACCTGTTATGCAATGATGTGTATGACATGCATGTAATGTTTTCAAGGACCTCGCGGGGTAAACAAGAAAATTTGTTAGCATTTGGATCCGGTAGCTTGATTGAAAGAAACTTCATATTTGTTGAGAGTCTTCTTTCCAAGGGTCAAAGGCTCACCATATCAAGTGGGTCATAGCCCCTGACAACCTTGGCTAGAGGAACCTTCTTCAAGTGTCAAAGCTCACCATATCAAGTGGGTCATAGCCTCTGACAGCTTTGGCTAGAGGAAAATAAATCCTCTTTGCCCCTTGCTAGATGTTTGATTTATCATGACCTGCATCACAAGCCCTCGAGATCCTTGAAATGGGTTAGGATGTATGCAATGGTATGATGTCATGCTATGCATGGGGTGATGTAGGTAAACCCTGTTATGAGTCCCAATTAAGGACTATAAACAAACCCTGCAAGAAATTCAGTATACTTTGTTATGAGCCCCAATTAAGGACTATAAACAAAACCTGCAAGAAACTTAGTAAACCCTGTTATGAGTCCGGATTAAGGACTATAAATAAAACCTGCAAGAAACTTAAGTAAAACCTGTCATGAGTCCCAATTAAGGACTAAACAACCTGCCAGTAGTTCATGTGTCAGATAAAGCATGCAAGTAGTCAAGTACGAAGGCACACAAGTCACACAAGAGAAGCCCTTAGAGTTTAGACCAGCATGGGGTTTGGGTATTACCCTCTTGAAGTTGGTGGGTTCATACCTGTCCTATCAAAAGTAACCGGGTTCTTAGAGGATCCCAATATCATTGACTACCCTCAATCGGTCATAACTCCAGCATCGCAATCTTTTCTTGCAGCCAGAACCATCACGAGAGTTTAGCCTCAATGGGCGTAGCATACTGCTACTGTTCTAATGGCCAAGTTGGGTCATTTAAGGTTCTAAGGTTGTTGGTGCTTAATGACCCCTCAGAAGACCCATATTCTCCTCGTTGCAACACAAGGGATATCGGTACAGACCAAGGTGCCACACCAACGTAGCCACTGCTTCACCCGTGTCGGTCTACGCCAGACAGGTCCCTCACAGCTTATGCTACCTAAACAGGGTATCCCCAGATCCGGGTTAGGATCTATGTAACTCCAATGCAGCCCACAATAATAAAGCAAACGAACATAGCAATTGAAAACACAAGTGATCTTAGTCCTAAGGTACACCTCACTTTATAAGAATTCCCCAGCAGAGTCGCCAGTTCTGTGATCGGTGGATCTGGAACTGACTGTTTAACGCTGGTTCGCGAAATGTCGCGGAAGCAAGAGTCGCCACCGTCTTTTATTTTCTCCAAATGGAAAGGACAAAAGCACAGAAAAATTCCTTAAAGAGATTGCTCTCGGTTCGGGAGGCAGATTACAGAAAGGGAAGGTGTTAGCACCCTTTCTATCCATGGTTATCCATGGGCTCTTAGATACTTGCTCACTTGTGTTTTCAAAAATGGTTTGTTTGCTTTTCAGCTGTGGGTTTTAAAAAGTCTCTTTGAAAATTTCAGTCCGACTCTTGTATCGGTCCTCAAGAGTGTTTGAAAAAATGCTTTCGAAAGCTTTTTGAAAAGGTGTCGGTGTGAAAAGTGTTTTGAATTTTGTTTTGAAATTAGAGCAAGTATCTACGAGAACCTACCTACCCTAAGGAATTCGTCTGTGTAAATGTCCTTTAAAGTAGTGCCATCCCACCATTGAGAGGTAGGTAGCACCACCGTTGGAGGTGTTCGGGTCAATTCGAGGTTTGGGACATGGTGATCACCAGAGCAATAGGAAGATACCTTAGAAGCTACCCTCATGCCAGGTTCCCGGATCATGAGGACTTACTAAAACATCCTCTACTCGACGATCACCTTTCGAGGCAAGGCAACAGTGAGGCGTACCCTAGGGGTGGTGTGTGATTTGTGTGTCAGATTCATTTATTTTTGTCTTGTCAGGTTATGGGTGATCTATGCGTTTGTTTTTATTTTTTTGTCATTCATTCTTGCATGCATTTATTTAACAGTTAAGAAAGTGCGGAAAGGTAAAATTCTAAACTATTACAAAGGCGCGGGTCCACATCGCCAAATTAAACCAGGACCCGGTTTGACATAAAATAAAGAAATAAAATGCGGGAAATATAAAATGTCCGAGTTACATGGCTTGAGCAATTACATAATATTTGAAAGAAAATAAATGTGCGAAAGAAATAAAAATAGAACGTTCGAGGGCGTTGGACCCTTTAAAGAAATTAAATAAAATTAAAAAGCTAATTAATTATTTAATAAAAGGAAAGAAATGTTTTTTAGTTTTTTTGTATTTATGAAATAAAGAAAATTAAAATTAAAAGAAACTCTAATTCTAAGTTTTTTTAATTATTAATGAAAATGTTAAAGTTTAACCTAATTTACTAAATATTTAATGTACATGTTTATTTACAAAAATATTTAATAATTAATAACAATAATAATAAGAAAAAATTATTTATTAAAAAGATGATGAAAAGTTAAAAAACCCTAATTTCTACATATTTTAATTTATTAAGAAAAATATTAAAGTTTTGAAACCTAAATTAATCTAATTAATTGTTTAAAGTTTATTTACAAAAATAATAATAGTGAAATTAATATTAATAAAATAAACATTTTTTTGATTTTTCTGTATTTTATATTTATTATGAAAATTATTTTATGGAATTAAAAGAAAACAATTAAAAAACAATTAAAAGAATAAAAAGGAAAAACAAATAAAAATTAAAAATTGAGCAAACCATAGGGGTGTCTGGCCCAAGGGGAGGTTTTTTTGAAGTATTGACTCCTGAGTACCGTGGTCTGCATTCTTTGGCCATTGGATTGAGTTTCATGCATAAGTTGTTCTACTTTGGCCATTTGGCTTTTGGCTTTTGGCCATTTGTGTTCTGGCCTCAACGTTCCTTAATCTTCTCAGGATGTCTGTCTCGCCACGTATTGGTGTCATGTGTAAAATGTTCTGTTTTGGCCATTTGACTTTTGGCTTTTGGCCATTTGGCTTTTGGCCTCAACGTTCCTTAATGAACCTGCATGGGATCCTGTCTAAATCTGCAACCTCATGAACACATTAAATAAAATCATAAAAATTCAAATAAAACCAACATATGAAGAAATTTAATGTTTAGGTACAATATGGCATGTATGAATGATTATACCCTTTTGATCATGGAGATCAAATCAATCTTACCCTTACTGGAAAATTAATGACCTGAATGCTTTTATGCCTTACTGGAAAATTAGAATCATGGAGATCAAGCCAGCCTTACCCTTACTGAAGAAATAGTGAGGTGTTGGTTTGTAACTGTGATGGCTTGTTTGTAGTGAGAGAGGGATTTGTAATAAGGATTTCAAGGTTTTAGGATTCTTGAAAGAGTTTGATATTCTAACAGTGTTGTGGTAAGGTTTTTTTCTCTCTTTTTTCCTCCTCTCTTTCTCCTCTCTGGTTTGTGTGAAAAGAACGTGATTATATAATGAAAATTAGGGTAAAGCAAATGGGTTTTGAATGTGCAATTGAGCCTCCAATATTCACTTGAATTCGTCACTTTCCAGGCTAAATCGCAGGGACTTAAATGCATTTTTTGAAGTTGAAATGTGAAATCAAAATGTAGCCGACATCGAGAACTAACTCCTGTCCGAAAATCGACTCAATCGGATAAACGGTGAATTAGTTATGAATTTTTGAAGTTTCAGCTCAGACAAACTTATTTTGGGCTTCAGTGTCGACTCTGACACGTTCTTCAATAAAAAACTGGTATTGATCGGTGCATAATTTGGTCTCTACTTTTGAAGCAAAGTTGTAGATCTATGAGTCAGTAACCTTGTGTAAAAATATGAGTCCAATCCGATAAAAATTGACCGAGTTATGAATTTTCGAAGTTTCGGCCCAGATGAAATAATATTCAGCATTCAGGATTTTCAGCGTGTCACGCACTTTGAGCAAAAAACGAAGGCCTTTTGAATACCGTTTGAACTCAATACCTTCTGTGAAAATGTAGCCAACTCAATTTGTGAAATTTTGGCACCGGAACCAGCTTGATACGATGAAAATCGACCAAGTTATGATTTTCTGAACATGACGCAAATAAACTTCTGTCACAAATTTTCTGTATGAAAATACTTGATAAATCCACATTTTTGAAGATCTTATGATCGAAATTGGCTTCCAGCCGTGAGAGATGAAAACATAGATAATGTCAAGACGGAATTTTGGCCACCGGAACGGGTTCAAAACGAGTCACGATCTTCAAGTTATGAATTTTTTAGCGCGTAAAAACTGCACTTTCAGCACACTTTTTCACCATATTTCTTCAAGAAAACTCACACATTCGGATATCTTCTTTAAAGAATTGACTCTTGAGCCGAACCTGAATTTGAGAATATGTTATCAGAGATATCTTGGCGAAAGAACACCTGAATATAACGCGCCGGGTTGGACTTGTAAATTTTCTTGAAATATTTTGAGAAATATGGGAGGGCAAATTTTGGGGTACAACACTAAGCATCCCATTAGCTTCCTGGGAACTTGAGGAAGCTAACCCAATAATTGGAACTCACTGAAAGCTACTCAAACTCCAAACCCGATACCCTCTTGCAAGATAAGTTTTCTGAATTTTGAACTCTTCATACAAGCATCATTAATGGTTTATTTGTGAATGAAAAATGTAGATAACATTGCCTTAAAGCTAACCATGTTCATAATTTTCATTAATTTTGCTTGAACTTAGAGAATTTTAAGATTGAAGTTTCTGAAATTTTTAGGGTTTAAATTAGGGCCATTAAAATTCATGTCTTTCTTTGATCTATAATTTTATTGCTTTGCATTTCTGAAATCGTGAGGAAATTTGCTACAAGTTTCCTGTTTACATTTTTCATTTTTGTTGAGAATTGATCAAGATACAGAGGCTCTGGCTGGGCGTGAGGTTGAAGATAAAGTTCAGGCCATGGACTTGTTTACTATCATATATTTATTGTTTTGATTATATAAACGGATGTATAGCCACCCCAGTGGTAGAAGCGCGCGCCTGTGACTAGTGGGACCTGGGTTCGAGCCCCAGTGGTACCATTTTGGTTTTTTTTAAAACATTTTTTGCATATTCTGACTTTTTTGGACAGGCGCCTGGGCCTCCCTTGGGCCTTTTTGTTTTTTTTTCTTACTGTTAACCCCCCTTGCAGGCTATCCACACCCCTGGCTCATTTTATTTTTCTTTTTTCTTATTTCTATTTATTTGTTTTCTTAAATATTTTACTAATACTAAAAAATCATAAAAAATATAATAATATTAGATTTATATTTTGACATAGTTTATTTATTTTTTTACACAAAAAATTATTTTATTTAATCATACTTTATCTATTTCATTAATTATTTTGAAAATTTAATTAAAAAACTAGGGTTTTAATTATTTTCTTTTACACATTTTAAATATATTATTTTAATATTTAAAAAGACCAAAAATATTTTATAACACTATAAATAATTTTTAAGACAAAAATACCAAAAATATACTTTTCTTATAAACTTAATTTCTTTTTAATCAATTAATAGATTAGGGTTTTATTTAATTTCTTTTCCTAGTAAATTTTGGTTTTACTTTTAATTAATTATTTTTCTTTTAGTTAATTAGGTTAAAACAAAACCCCTTTTCTTAAAAAATCCAAACAAAATATCCATTTACTTTACATTCACTTCCTTGTATATTTATTCATTTGGTACATTATTTATTTCAATTCTTGTACAAATTCAATATGGTTGTAATAAATAATTAGGCTTTATTTTCTTGCAATCCCCATTTGAAATTTGTACCCCCTCCCACAAGTATTGTAATAGCATAGTAATTTTAAATTCCGCAATTTATCGCTTTATATACAAATGCTAGTAATTAGGGTTTGTATGAAAAGACTAAAACCAATCAATTAGAAAACCCTAATAAAAGACAAGACCAAGCATGGAAAACAATACACTTGCGCACAAGCACCCCTAGAGTAAATCCACTTGGTTGCCTTACTAAATAGTCATATTACACATGTGAGGTATCTTAGCAAAAACAAGCAAAATACAAGATCATAGTCCCTCGATGACACTATCCATGTTTCCTTTCAAATGATCTTAGTCCCTAAAAGAGAATGCTAAGATACCTTGCAACATTGCTAATCATGGTTATACGATGACCCTCGCCCGTCCCGTTTACATCCAAAGATAGGGTTACTTACCAAATTAATGGTAAGATAAAAATGTCAAAGGAAAAGGAAATGAACATGAAAGACTTTTGAGTAGGTAGAATGCTCCTAATTACTTGCTCAATTTCAAAACAAAACATTCTTGCTATTTTCAAAAACAAACACCTACACTTTCAAAATATCTTACAAACTTGAAAACATTTTCAAAAGATCAATATCTTTGTATACATTCTTACGAACGAGAATCATTACAAAGTTTGCCTAAACAATGGCCTCTTTACAAAATACTTTCAAAAACCACACAAATCACAATTTCAAATAAAAGCAAGTGATCTAGCAAGTAACTAAGAGCCCATGAAAAACCATGGATGAAAAGGGTGCTAATACCTTTCCTTTTCATAATCTACCCCCCGAACTCAAGAAACAATCTCAAAGGTCTTTCCTGTGCTTTTTCACCTTTCCTTTTGGATAAAAGAAAAGTCGGCGGTGACTCTTGCTAACCGCAACATTTGCGATAAAACACAAAACACCCAAGTCAGTTCTCCCACCATATCACAGAACTGGAGACTCTGCTGGGGAAAATTCTAAAAGTGGGGTTACCTTAGGGTTAGATCACATTTACTTGCTTTCATTATTTGACTTGTTTGCTTTACATTATGGTTGTTTGTTTGGGTTTGAATCCTCTACCCGGATTTGGGTTACCTTATAGGTAAGTAGCAATACGTTGTGGAAACTGTGCGGGGTATACCGACATGGTCTAAGAAATAGCTATGTTAGTGCGACATATTTATGGGTACCGGTAGCCCTTGAGTTAATCAAGGAGAATACGGGGCCACTGAGTGATGTCATGAAGCACTAATGAACTTTTAGAACTTTACTTGACCAACTTGGCCTTTAGGACGTAGTGAGATGACCGGCTTTGGTGCAGTCCGAAGTTGGAAGATACTCGATACTACACTCATTGAGGTTTGGTTTTTTGGGATATTTTGGTCGCCATTAAAGAGGCTTGTGCTAAAACAATGACCAAGGAAACAAACCAGTGATATTGAGCTCCTTAGAACCCGATTACTATTGCTAGGACATGTTTAAGCCAACTAAACTTCAAGAGGGTACTTACCTATGAGCATAACATCATGAACATTATAACATCATACTCATTCACTAACCATTTCAAGGATCTTGGGATTTATCTTTGTTCTGTTTTGTAGGACATGGATTCTATTCGCAGGAAAGCTATTCAAGTCAATCTTGTAAGGATCCCTCCTCAACTTAAAGAGCTAGCTTCAAGGATTCTAGAAAATTCTCCATTCACCGAGAGACATGGTCACCTACTAAACTTGGTCACCTCCAACACTGATGAAGACATGATGAAGGTGCTCTTTCAGTTCTTTGATCCCTTACACCATTGCTTCACATTTCCTGATTATCAACTTGTGCCAACTTTGGAAGAATTCTCCAAACTCTTGAGGATTCCCATTCTCAACCAACTACCTTTCAACGATACAGAAAGAGATCCAAAGCTGGAAGATATTGCTCAAGCTCTACACTTGCAATCATCTGATGTCACAACCAGTTGGGAAACAAGGAGTGGTGTCAAGGGTTTCCTAGCAAAGTTCTTGTTTGAGAAAGCCCAAAACTGTTGGAACTCTTTAGATTTTCAAGCTTTTGAGGAAATTGTGGCTCTCCTCATCTATGGGATGGTTTTGTTTCCAAATCCTGACCAGCTCATAGATGTGAACACCGTCAAAATCTTCATGTCTCGTAACCCGGTGCCTACTTTGTTAGGGGACATCTTACATTCCTTTCACACTCGCACCATGAGGAAAAGAGGTATCCTTATGTGTTGTACTCCTCTTTGGAAAGATGGTTTATTTCGTATCTTCCCCAATATGTATTAAAGAACGAGCAAGGTTCAAGTTGGTCACAAAGGTTGATGACACTCAAACATTCAGACATCCATTGGTGTTCCCGATCCATACAAAATGTTACTATTGTCGAAGGTTGTGGAGAATTCCCTAATGTCCCTTTACTTGGCATTAGGGGAGGTATCACCTACAACCCATGCTTAGCCTTAAGAGAGTTTTGTTACGCCCGAAGGGATGGCCCACATGAGATACTCATTCAAGGTTTGGTATTTGACTACGAGAACAACGATCAAGGTCTTCGCCAAAAAATCATCTGAGCTTGGAGGATGTTGAAAAAGGTAGATAGCAAGACATTGGGGCACAAGAATTCTATCCCTCTTGATCCTTACCTCAAATGGGTACGAACTCGTGCTCAGAGTCTTATGATGCCTTATCCTTCCATTCTTCTGGTAATCATTGAGCCTGTTATGGAAGGAGATGTTCCATACATTATCCTACATCCCGATATGACCACCTCTCTTGAAGACTTACAAAGAGATTGAATACAACTCAAAGGGGAGCGAGACACTTTCGAATCCCAATTCTACGCCAGCGAGAAGAAGGTTTTGGAACTCACTAAGCAACTTCATGAGGAGAGGAACCTGAATACCTACATCACACCAAAAAGGATGCGTACAACCTTTTTATCTTAGATTTTTTGTATTGTTTTGCACAAAGAGGCATTGATGTGCTCAAGCTTTAATTTATTAATATAACGTGTGTTTCCTTTTTGTCTAAAACAAATTTGAATCTTTAAAATCCTTGAAATCATTGCATATGCATTTGCCATTCATCATAACATAAGCAGGTTTCTTGCAACAAGTCTCCTCATCTTTCTAATGTTTATTACAGTAAGATGGATCTCGAGTAAACAGTGAAGGACCTCCAAGCACAAAATGCTCAGTTTCAACAGATGTTCTTAACTCTAGCCAAAGGATAAGAAGATTTGAAGACCTTGCTAGTTGAAGAGAAAAAGAAGAAGACGAAGAAAATAACCGGAGTTCTAAATATGGGAAGAAGATTTCAAGGTCAAGCAAGAAGGACCCTAGACTTTGCAACGTCATCCAGTGAGAAAGATAATCAATATGGAAAAGGCAAGGAAGCAGTTGTCAAGCCAGATTCAGAAGAGTAAGAGGAAGAAGAAGATTATTCTGAAGAATAATATCCTCCAGTCGACGATAAGTATAAACATCTGGAAAAACGATTAAGTGCAATGGAAATTCAAAAAGTGCCTGGATTGGACTTTGAGGAATTGGGTTTAGTATCTGGGATTGTCATCCCTCCAAAATTCAAAGCATCGGTGTTCGCTAAATATGACGGAGTTTCATGTCCAAAAATTCATCTCCGGTCCTATGTGAGGAAAATCCAGCCTCATACCGCTGACAAGGATTTATGGGTACACTTCTTTCAAGACAGCCTGTCTGGAACTCAACTTGATTGGTTTTATCAGCTAGAAAGAGCCAATGTTCATAACTGGGAAGATCTGGCCACTACCTTTTACAAACAATACCAATACAACACTGATCTTGCTCCTACCCGTACTCAACTCTAGAGTATGGCCATGGTTTCAAGTGAAGGCTTCAAAGACTACGCGCAAAAATGGAGGGACTTAGCAGGAAGAGTCCAGCCTCCCCTATCTGAAAGAGAATTAGTAGACATGTTCTTAGGCATCCTGTCTGGTACTTTCTTTAATCACTTGATTAGGAGTTCCTCGGTAGGTTTTACCGAATTGATATTGACCGGAGAAAGAGTGGAAGACGAGATAAGTAATGGGAAGATTCAAAAGGATGCATCCTCTGCTGCTGTAAGGAAACCATTCATTGAGAAAAAAGAAGTTGTTGGTGTATATCCTCAGAGAAATCAAGATAGGACTGAACACCGTCCAACGGTGGGGGCTGTCATGATTCCTAAACCCGCGCCTGCTCAAAAAAGAAGCAACCAACCAAGAATGGAAAGACCAGTCAGACAGTTCACCCGAATTAACATGAAACTATCTCAAGTATTGCCACATTTGTTGAGATCTGTGATACGGTGGGAGAACTGACTTGAGGTTTTGCGTTTGTGTTCACAAATGTTTCGGTTTAGCAAAAGTCACCACCGACTTTTTATTTTATCCTAAGGAAAGGTCAAAAAGCACAGGAAAGACCTTTGAGATGTTTTCTTGGGTTCGGGGAACAGATTATGAAAAGGGAAGGTACAAGCACCCTTTTCATCCATGGTTATCCATGGGCTCTTAGTTACTTGTTTAGATCACTTGCTTTGCTTTTCAATTGTTTGAAATGGTGCTTTGTGTGTGGTTTTGAAAGATGTTTTGAAAAGAGGCCATCGTTGTGGCAACCTTTGTAATGATTCTTGTTTGAATGTATACAAAGGTGTTTTTGTCTTTTGAAAAGTTTTCAATGTTTGAGAGTTGGATTTTGAAATTGTGTTGTGAAGTGTGTTTGAAAATAACAAGGATGTTTTGCAAGCTTTTGATCAAGTAACTAAGAGCTATCTACCCTATTTTACTCAAATATATTTCTTATGTTTTTAACCCTTTTAACAGTGTTGTTTCACCATTACATTTGGTGAACAACCTTGTGTTAGGATGTTAAACGGGACAGACGCGGGTCATCGTATAAACCATGATAGCAATTGTGTTAGGTATCTTTGGCAATTTTTCTTGAGGGACTTGATCATTTTTGTTTAGGCAACCAAGATAGCGTCATCGAGGGACTATGATCTTTTGTTTTGTTTTTGTTTTGCCAAAGTACCCAACATGCATACCATGACCCATTTTTGAAGGCAACAAGTGGATTGTAACCCTAGGGGTGCAAGTGTGCATTGTGTTTGTTTTTCATGCATTTTTGTCTTTGATTAGGTCAAACCATTTGTTAATTTGATTTTGGCATACAAACCCTAATTCTCTAATCATGGCATAATTGAAAGCGTAAAAGTGCGAGAATTTAAATTCTAAGCTATTACAACATGATTATGGGGATGGGGGTACAATTTTTGAATAGGGGGTATTTGACAAGAAATATAAACCCTAGTTACTATTACATCCAAATTGAATTTTCAATTGCATCAATATTTAAATGTACAATATATAAATAAACAAAAATAAATAAATATTGAATAAAATATATTATGCAAAAAGAAGTTTTTTTATTTGTTTATGTATGTAAAGTATTTTCAATGTGAAAAAAGTATAGAAAAATAAAAGAAAAAAAGATTAATTTTATGATTTAAGGGGTAAACCCTAATTTTCTTTAAGAAAATAATATTATATGTTATTTATATACAAAAATATATTAATATGTACAAAAATAAAATATACTTAAAAAAATGTATTTTTTAGTATAAATAATAATAAAAAATAAAAATATATATATATATATATATATATATATATATTATATATATATATATATATATATATATATATATATATATATATATATATATATATATATATATATATATATATATATATATATATATATATATATATATATATATATATATATATATATATATATATATATATATATATATATATATATATATATATATATATATATATATATATATATATATATATATATATATATATATATATATATATATATATATATATATATATATATATATATATATATATATATATATATATATATATATATATATATATATATATATATATATATATATATATATATATATATATATATATATTAAGGATGTATAAAATAAAATATTTACAAAAATAAATTATATTTTATAATAATATTTTCAATATGTATGAAATAAAAAATAAAAGTAAAAAATATCATTTACATTATTTTTTCAAGTTTTAATAAATAATATAAAGTATTAAAAATGTTTTAATGTTAGAAAGAATAGAATAAAATGCCAAATAAATGTAAAAAAAAAGTGAAAATATTTTTAAGCATTTTTTTATATTTGAGGATAAATAAAAAAAATCAGAAATGAAATTAAAATACAAAAATAACAAAATATAAAGAAATTGGGCCAGGGGGTGTAAAACTGAAAATAGGGGGTGTTAGAAGCAGAAACAAGCCAGCCCAACCCATTTCTACTTCATCTTCTTCCTTGTGACTGAAACACGCGCGCCCTGTATTCAAACTGCTAACTCCTGTATTTGTGATCTTTTGCCAAAACTCAAAACATGAAACTTGTAGAGCATTAAACCACGATTCTAACCATATAAAAAACTTAATCTAACTCTCAAAGACCAGAGAGAATTTTTCTGGCCCTAAAATTTGACCTAGTTTTTTCAGCATGTTCATGGATGAAATTCTCTTAGCACGCTTAATATAAACGAAAACCAAGCATATGTACAACTTCATGGCATTGAATACTACATTTTTCATTCACAAACCTAAGGCTAAACGTTCCTAAATAGAGAGATAGAAGTTTGAGAAATACCTGTTTCAGTCAAGTTCGAGTATGGCAATGCAGCAACTTTCAGTGAGGCCTGAGGTTCGTTTGAGCTTGCTTGATGTTACTTTGACCTTTCCCAATGCTTGGCTTGCTTTTAAATGGTCTGAAACTTCTTGTAGAACTCAACCTGCAAACTCAGAATTTGAAAATGGTGAAGTGTGTAAATGGAGTTACAGTGACTTGGGAATGGTTGGGATAGTTTAGGTAGGTTGTATGGAGTGTGTTGAAACTGGTTGCAAGCAAAACGCACGAGTGGTTTGTGATTTGGAAATCAAAATGCAGAACCTGCCCTGTTTTGCAAGTTTTTGGTGTTTTGATGTTCAAGAGTGTTTGAGAGGTTGCTAGCTCGTGTTTCTGGCTTAGTGTAATGTGAGAAACTTGTTTGGAATGTTGGCCAGAGTTGATTATATCAGATGCTCAAGATATGTCTGTGATCGGTGGAAATGAGAACTGACTGTTTTTTAGCTGGTTTCGCGAAATGTCGCGGTAAGCAAGAGTCGCCACCGTCTTTTATGTTCTCTAACATAGAAAGGACAAAAGCACAACAAAATTTCTTATTTGAGATTTCTCTCGGTTCGGGAGGTAGATTTATAGAAAGGGAAGGTGTTAGCACCCTTTCTATCCGTGGTTATCCACGGGCTCTTAGGTACTTGCTCTTATGTTTTCAAAATTTGTTTGCTTTTCAAGTGTGTGTGGGTTTTGAAAAAAAGTTCGTTTGAAAACTTCTAGGTAACTCTTGTATCAGTCCTCAAGAGTGTATGAAGTATTGTTTGAAAACTTTTTGAAAGTGTAAGGTGTGAAAAGTATTTTGTTTGTTTTGAAAAGAGCAAGTATCCATGAGTCATCTACCTACCCTAAGGAATTAAGCTGTGTAAGAGTCCTTTAGACAGTACTATCCCACTATTGAGAAGTAGGAAGCACCGTCGTTGGAGTTATTCGGGTCAATTCGATTATTAGGGACATGTGTGGTCACCAAAGCAATAGTAGGACGCCTTAGCGGTAACCCTAATGTCTTAGATCGTTTTTATCCGAGGAAACCGTTTCGAGGCAACTTGGATCTTTAGACAAGAGGGCGACCTCTAAAACACCCTATACTCAATGACCACGTTTCGAGGCAACGAGTGAAGCGTACCCTAGGAGTGGCATGTGCTTTGTGTGTTGTTTTTCAGTTAATGTTTTTGTACATGTTATTTGTGAGCTACGAGTTGTTTTTATTTACCATACATTCTTTCATGCATTTAATAGTTAGGGGGTGCGGAAAGTAAATTGCGGAAATATAAATTCTACGCTATTACAAGGCGCGGGTCTATACATCGCCAAAAATACAAAGACCCGTTTTGGTAAATAAGTACGAAGAATTAAAATAAAGCGGTAAACCTATTTACTATTACATTCTTGGAAGCAATTACATAATAATCAAAATAAAGTAAATGCGCGCGAATAAAAAATCGAGAACGTTCTAAGGGTTTTGACCCTCCTAAGAAAAGAAATTGAATTTTTTGTCTTTTTTGAATTAAATGCAATTAATTAAATAAAGCCTAATCTAATTAATTAATTTATTAAAAGAAAAGTGTTTTTTGTGTTTTATGTTTTATGAAAATAAAATAAAAGAATTAAAATTCTAAGTTAACCTAATTCTAAATTATTTTAGTTATTTAAAAAAAGTTAAAATTGCCTAGTTAAAGCTAATTCAATTATTTAATATTTATTTACAAAATAATTACTTAAATTAATAAAGTATTTTTTTGGTTTTTTTTTTGAATTTTATTATGAAAAATTAGTTGTGAGTTAATTAAATAATAACCATTAATAAATATAATTAGTGAATAAAAAGAAAAGAAAAGAAAAAAATGCAAGAACCATGGGGGGTATTGGGCCAGAAATGAGGGTGTGTATGGAATTTGTGAGGCCCATTTTGCACAAAGCCTGTTGACTCTGGGAATTGAGTGGAACGCTGTTGACCAGGCACATGGTGTTCTTGCTTTCTGGCCTTTGGATCTGCACTGATGGACATTTGGCAGGCTGAGATGTGAGGCTTATGGTGCACATCATTTTGGAATCTGCACAGGAAAGCATTTGAAAAAATAATATGGAACTATGGGGGGACCTGGGAATCGAACCCAGGTCCCAACGCTTGCAAGGCACCTGGCCCACCACTACACCAAGCGCGTTAGTTTGTACACATAATAAACAAAGAAAATTAAATGTGAAAAACAAACGTTATTCTGGAAATCAAAAAATCCGCGCGTTTATTTGAACTGGCCAATCCCATGCTGCCACGGCCTTCGTCTTCAACCTTTCCTATAACATAAAACACATAGCGGGGGTTTTAAACCCCCACAAAATGCAAGCATGTAAAAAATAGCGATTAGACGCTCGTGAAATATAAATTGGGCGCGAGGTGTGTTTTAGATCCGTCTTGTCACGCTGATTTCAACCATGCATGTTAGGAGGTTTAATTTTACAGTATAAGAAAAACCCCAATTCCAAAGCTTTGAAAACCTAGCATCCGTCCATGGTGATTTTCAGTTTAAGGCACCATTCTCAAATTAAATCATGTCAAAAGTTTCAGCACAATGTTAGAAAGTCAAAACAATATTCAAAACATGTTAAGGATGCGTGCAAAATGAATTCAGATTGTAAGAAAAAATGATGAACCGTATGACTGTGTAGCACGAGTTCTTGAGTGATTTGGCTTGTTCTTGGCTGCAAACGATTCCTGGGGATGTAAGGAACGTGTTTTGATCAAAAGGAAAGCTTGAATTGTGTTGGAAAATGGTTTTTAGTTTGTGACTTTTCTCTTGAAATTTTGAAATTGCTTTGGCCGTTTGGGAGTGTTCTAGGTCATGAATGCTGTTGGAGAGGCTTGCATATGTGTATATGAATGAGAATCAATCACAATAAGGAGCCTTGAAGCCTTGCAATGAAGTTTTGATTTTCTCCATAACCACCATTGAACAACTTGCCATTTTTGCTCCAAATTTGAATTTTATGCTTGAAATAGGTCTTGCACGAATTTGGTATGTGTTTCATGATGCATCAAGGCTATTCACAACAAAAGATATCCCTTAATTAATTTTCTTGATTTTTATTTGAATTTTAAAGATTTAAAATGAATTAAATCAAATAAAATTAAATAAAAATAGAAAAATTAATTTTTAATCTTGAAATAAATCATGGGGCACTTGGGAGGCATGGCAAAGCTGAACCAAGTGGAAAAAGTGGGCCCTTTTTGTCAAAAATGAAATTTCAAGGATAGTTGACTTTGGCCATTCCATAAAAATTTCCCAACTTCCCCAATGCATATCTTGCTCAATTATGATCATATGAACATGTTCTTGGACATTTTGGAAAGGTCTTGAAGTCCTCTAACCAATACCTTTGGTCCCATGTCATTTTGATTTACCAATCTCAAGTTATGGTCTTTGACTTAAAGTGCCTTTTTGTTGACTTTTGAAAATGACCTATAATGTTGAAATTGATAACTTTTTGTGAGAGCATTTCTTGGACTTGGAATGTGAAGATGAGTTGTAGGAAATGTCCTCCCCTTCAAGATGAGCATTGGATGGGATTTTTCTGATGAACCATGAAAAATTTATGCTTTGGTCAAGTTACAATTGACTTTTCAGCTGTCCAAAAATAGAAACTTTTGACACCTTGATGATTTTTGAGCCATACTTGTGGAATCATGATCAAGACTTGATCAAATGATGATTGTGGCTTCAAAATAAGATGTTGATCAAAAAATTTGACTTTTGACTGCCAAATGACCATTTTGCCCCTGCAGTTGATTATGAGGCAATTAGGGTTCTTGACTGTGCAACTTGACCTTGTGAGCCTTGAAACTTGACATGTAGGTGCTGGACAATGTATATGAGCATATGGGACTTGATTGAGCCCTTGAAAACCTCAACTTCCTTGCAAGAACCAAAACCCTAATTTGACTGGCTTAGGAGGGTGCTTGACTGTGTAGCCCTTGAGTAGACTTTGAACTATTTGAGGTGATGCTTGTCAAAACTTTGAAGAATATGGGAGGGCAAATTTTGGGGTACAACAATGTCCTTTTCGCAAGTTGACTTGTTTTGAAAGAAAAGTGTGAACTGATATGAGGTAGGCCTGTACAGGCTATCTCCAAGCATGCAAAAGTTTCTTGTACCTTTGCCTGAGTTTGTGGAACTTGTTTGCTGCAAAGAAAGAGGTCCAAGGCTCAAGAAATACAAAATTGCAAAAAGTATGCTTTATGGAAATGGTATTGCAACCTTTATGCCATAAATGGATTTATTCATTGTGCCAAGCTCCATTGATCAGAATAAGACCAATGTCCATTTTATTTGCATTTAATTTTTGAGTGTGAATTGGTTTAGAGACCTGTAATCAAGTACAAAGCTAGTTTGGACAGATTTTGCAACTTGTGTCAACATGAAAATGCCATGGATCAAAGTGAGTTTTTGCCAACTTCAAGCATTCGATTCTCCCTAACCACAAATGTGTTTGAGGAGTTCTTGGACAATTTGGAAAGCTTGCAACATGATATATAATCCATATTTGAAATTTAACTTGAAAATTCAAGTGGAACTATGTGAAAAATGGCCAAGAAGGTAGGGCAAAATCCTGCCTAAACTAGGGCAAAATTTCTCTAAGTTAAAAGTTTTAGAGACCCTTGTTCCAAAAATCATAACTTGAGATCAAAGCTTCTTTTGAAAAAACTTTGTGAATCAAAGTTTTATACTTTGTGGAGGACTACAACTTTCATCTTGTAAGTTTTGTTTGAATACATTTGCATCATGGTGAAAATGTGGGGCAAAGTTAGGAAAAATTAAGAAAATTTCATAACTTAGAAAATTTCTAAAATATGAAATTTTTTCAATTTCAAACCCTAATTTGCAATTTTGGGTTTCTTGATGAACAAGTTTCATAATTTGACATATCTTGATGAAAAATGACCCTTGGCACTTGATTTTGACCAAAAAGTCAAAGTTTGACTTTTCAGTGTACAGTCAAATTTTGATCAGTTGACTGAAAAATTCATCTGTCAATCCTATGCATTTGAGATCTTTTGAACTTGTTGAATAAGTCAAGATGATGTCATTAAGTCCTTGAGTCCATGGTTGAACTTGATTTGCCATTGGCTAGGTTAAACAGTCAAAAATTGCCTTTGTACAGTCAAAACCCTAAAAATGACCATTTTGCCCTTTTGGTGATCTGATCAAATTTCTTGTGGAATTATGGTCCAAACTTGATCAAATGGTTCATATGAGTTCATAATGTTTATGTGGGTCAAAATTCATGAGGTTTGACTGTAAATTGGCCACAGTTGACTTTTCCCCCAATACAGCTGATTTCTAGGTCAATTGTCCAATTGACTGGCCAAAAATTTGATTCAAGGCTTGAAACTTGGTATGGGTAAACTTATGAGTCCAACATGAAGTATGAAAGTCAATTTGGGCATTGAAGGTCCAAAAATCCCTGTGCAAACTCAAACCCTAATTTAGGTCAATTGTGCAAGGAGGTGTCTTGAGCAGAGCAAACCCTAGCCTGATCTTGAGTTCCAAGAGTATTGTGATGAGAAATGTTGATAAAAGGAGAGGGCAAATTTTGGGGTACAACAGTTGCCCCTGTTCAATCTTCTTGAAGCTGAAGAGTTAGATTGGCAAGTTTGCCTTTCGTGACTCGAAGGTAAAAGAGGATTGGACACTAGAGTGCCCGTAAATTTGCACTCTTCAAAATATTGATGAGGGAATGGGCTTGAAGATGCCATTTGGAGATGGTAGAATCTTTCTGGATATGGGCTTAAAGATGCCATCTAAGATTTGTTTGTTGAAAATCAGTAGAATGAACATCAGAATGGTATCCGTATTTGGAACGTATCTGAGTTGTATCTGGAGATTGGGTTTGTATGAGCAAGGGAATGGCGTCCATGTCTAGAGCGTATCCGAGCTGTAACTATATTTGAATGGATGACAAAGAAACATCTGTGTATGGAGCATCTAGGTGCTAAGGATAAGTTCTGAATGAGTGGCAGAATGGCAACCTTGTAAGGAGCGTATCTGGACTGTATCTGAAGTTGAGATCTGTATGAGTAGCAGAATAACTTCCGTGTCTGGAGTATATCCGTACTGTAAATGGATCCGGACAAGTGACAGAATGACTTCCGTGTCTGTAGTGTATCTGAACTTGAAGTTGATAGTTGAATCTGAATGAGAAATAGAATGGCTTCCGTGTCTGGAGTGTATCTAGTCTGTATCTGATTGCTGAAGTTTGAATGAGTAGTAGAATAACCGCCGTGTCTGGGGTGTATCCGTACTGTATTTTGACTTGAAATTCTGAATGAGTAATAGAATGACCGCCGCGTCTGGGGTGTATCCATACTGTATCTGAATAATTGTTAATGATAGCCTTTTAATCTTATCCTGAAAAGGGTAAAATGTTAGCTAAAAACACAAAGTTATGTTGCATGATATGTATGATGCAATGAACTGTGTTTCATCAATGTTTATGATATATGAATGTAATGGATGTGCATGTAAGCTGAATAGCTGTCTTGCTGAGGAAAATAAATCCTTGATAGCTGGAGACAATGAAATCCTTGACTGCTGCCGGGGAAAATAAATCCTTGACCTATGCTGGGGATTCCAAAAAATATTTGATTGTTGAAGATGAGAAATCCTTGCTGACTTCTTGGGGATTTGAGAATGAGAAATCCTTGGACCACTGCTAGGGATTGAAAATCCTTGGTGACTGGTGGGGATTAACAGGAGCTTTGACAACTTCTGCGGGGAATGAGAATATTTCACGAGTTTCCTGGGAAATAAGGAAAACTCTGAAAATATCTACTGGGGAATCAAAACCTGGGAGGCTTCAAATTGAGAAACAGGAGCTAGAATCCTCGTTCTGTTGGGAAATAACTCTGTGAGGAGAGTGTTTATTCTTCCGGAGAAATCAGGAGCTTTGGGTTGTATGCCAAGCTACTGGAGAAGTTGGGGGAAACTGTATGGTTCCCACGGGGAATTGATAGTTAGAAATTTGACTCCGCTGGGGAAGAAGGTTTATAGTATTCTAGCTCCGCTGGGGATACGAACTCCGTTGGGGATGTGTATTTCAGGGTTTTCGGGCTCCACTGGGGAAGAAAGTTCAGAATACTCTGGCTCGGCTGGGGATCTTGAAATTTAACTCCGCTAGGGATGTATACTCTAAGGTTTTAGCTTTGTTGAGGATCCGAATGACATACTGTAGGGGATTTCTTCTGGGATAGCCTAAAGACGTTTTCCTATACTTTCGACCTACCAGTAATTATCCTTTCTCAATTTCGTTTTATTTGTAAGCAGTAATTATATTCAAATGCATATGCCTATTTAACAAAACATTGGACGTTTTCAAATAAACATAAGTGTAAAAAGGAATGAAAGGCAAGCAAATTTCTGCACTTTGAAGTATCTTTGTATTAACTTTTGTAAGTATCTTTGTACAAAGGAGACAGACATCCTAGTAAGAGAATGTTGTCGTAAAATTGAGAAAATTTTTATACAAAAGAAAGATGGCTATGTGTAATAATTCCATGGGGTTCCCATTCTGCTATAGCCTTCACAACTCTGAGTATCTTGTCCATTTGCTGCTTCGTCCGCTGATGATTGGATTAATCAGAAGCCTGGAGCTTGTTCGTGAAGAGATTGTCCTTAAAGTGATCCGACGAGACATAGTCATACGCTTTAATTCCCTAACTTTTGCCTGGACCGCCCTTTCAGGTTTTTAGTCCACCGGGAAACCCTTTTTTTGCCCAAGTCGCCCTTTCGAGTTTTCAACTCGCCGGGTGTACAGATTTTTTTGTTTATTCCTAATTTTTGCATGAACCGCCCTTTCGGGTTTTCGATTCACCGAGATGCCCATTTTTGCCCAAGTCGCCCTTTCGGGTCTTCAACTTGTCGGGTCGTTTTATGCGTAGTATCTTTTGACTATGTCTGTGTTCGCAGGGTACGGCAAGTCGTCGCCGTCCATGGTGGTCAGAATCATTGCCCCACCAGAAAAGATATTCTTGATCACAAATGGTCCTTCGTAAGTAGGAGTCCACTTGCCCCTGGGATCACTTTGCGGTAAGATGATCCACTTGATTACAAGATCTCCGACTTGATATACCTGACGTCTGACTTTCTTGATGAAAGCCTTGATCATCCGTTTTTGATACGTCTAACCATGACAAACAGCAGTAAGTCGCTTCTCGTCGATCAAGTTAAGTTGATCAAGCCAGGTATGAATCCAATCGTCTTCACTCAAACCAGTATCCTTCATGATCCTCAAGGAAGGAATCTGAACTTCCATAGGTAAGACAACTTCCATGCCATATACCAAAGAGAAGGGGGTTGCCCCTGTTGAAGTACGTGCCGTGGTACGATATCCGTGCAAAGCAAACAGTAACATCTCATGCCAATCCTTGTAGGTGACTGTCATCTTTTGAATGATCTTCTTGATATTTTTGTTCGCGGCTTCAACAACACCGTTCATCTTTGGCTGATAGGGAGATGAATTGTGATGATAAATCTTGAACTGCTCACACAGAGCGGTGATCATAGTATTGTTAAAATTTGTACCGTTGTCTATGAGGATCCTGTCGGGGATACCATACCGGCATATGAGATTCTGCTTGATGAAGCGGGCAACCACATTCTTCGTAACGGAGGCGTAAGAAGCTGCTTCGACCCACTTAGTGAAGTAATCAATAGCCACCAGGATGAAGCGATGTCCATTGGATGCCGTAGGCTTGATCTTTCCAATCATGTCGATGCCCCACATTGCGAATGGCCAAGGAGCTGTTAGAACGTTGAGAGGAACAGGAGGAATATGTACCTTGTCAGCATAGACTTGGCATTTGTGACAAGTACGGGAATGTTGATGATAATAAGCTTCCATGGTAGACCAGTAGTAGCCTGCCCTTAGAATCTTCTTAGCCATCGTATGTCCGCTTAAGTGGGTGCCAAATGTGCCACTATGTATTTCGGTCATGATCAACTCAGCTTCAACCTTGTCCACACAACGAAGTAGAACACAATCATGGCCGCGCTTATAAAGGATACCATTGCTCAGGAAGAACCTGGCAGCAAATCTCCTTAAGAACTTTTTGTCATTGACGGAAGCTCCTTCAGGGTATTCTCGAGTCTGGAGATACCTTTTGATTTCGTGAAACCAGGGTTGTTCCACTACTTCTTCGATATTAATCTCATGATAGTGCGCAGGTTCGTCCATTCGCTCAATGGTGATTTGGGGAGCCTCATCATCCCAGTTGAGTTTAAACATGGAAGACATTGTGGCCAGAGCATCTGCTAGTTGATTTTCTTCTCGCGGAAAGTGCTCGAAGGTAATCTGCTCGAAATGAGGCAATAATGTCAGGACATGTTCTTTATATGGGATAAGATTAGGATGTCTAGTGTCCCACTCTCCTTTGATTTGACTGATCACTAAAGCCGAGTCCCTAAATACGACAAAAGATTTGATTCCCAAGTCTATAGCAGCCTTGAGATCAAAGATGCAAGCTTCATACTCAGCCATGTTGTTGGTACAACTGAAGCAAAGTTGAGCAGTGAAGGGTGTATGGCAACCTTCCGGAGAAATGAGTACCGCACCGATACCGTTGCCAAGTGCATTTGAAGCACCATCAAAGTACAGGGTCCATCGGGATCCTTGTTTAGGTCCGTCATACATTCCGTTACCTTCAATGTTGTCCAATGTCATGATGTCCTCGTCAGGGAAGTCGAATCTCATAGATTGGTAATCTTCGACGACTTGATGAGCTAGATGGTCAGCTAGTACACTCCCCTTTATAGCTTTTCGGGTAGTATACTGGATATCATACTCAGTCAGGATCATTTGCCATCTAGCAATTCTTCCAGATAAAGCAAGCTTCTCGAATATATACTTAATCAGATCCATCTTGGAAATCAGCAAAGTGGTATGAGTCAACATATACTGCCTTAGCCGGCGAGCATCCCATACCAAAGCGCAACAAGTTTTCTCGAGCAATGAGTAGCGAGTCTAACAGTCGGTAAAATTTTTGATAAGGTAATAAATGGCATGCTCTTTTCGGCCAGACTCATCATGTTGGCCCAGTACGCCTCCCATTGAGTTATCCAAAACAGTCAGATACATGATTAACGGCCTCCCTTCGACGGGTGGCATCAAGATAGGAGGTTCTAGTAAATACTCCTTGATCTTATCAAAAGCAACTTGACAATCATTGTTCCATTCAACTACCTAATCTTTCTTCAATAGCTTGAAGATTGGCTCACAAGTAGATGTTAGGTGAGAGATGAACCTCGCAATATAGTTTAAGCGTCCCAAGAAACCTCTAACCTCCTTTTCAGTGCGGGGGGCAAGCATTTCTTGTATAGCTTTGACTTTAGCAGGATCAACCTTAATGCCTTTGTTGCTGACGATATATCCTAATAGTTTACCAGACCTGACTCCAAAAGTGCACTTGCTTGGGTTCAGTCTGAGCTTATACTCCTTCAATCTGACAAACAGCTTTTACAGATGATCAAGGTGTTCTTCTTATGTCTGTGAACGGGCTATCATGTCATCTACATAAACTTCAATCTCATGATGTATCATGTCATGAAATAACGCTACCATGGCGCATTGATAGGTTGCCCCGACATTCTTCAGTCCGAATGGCATCACTTTGTAGCAGAAGGTACCCCACTGCGTGACAAAAGTAGTCTTCTCCATGTCTTCGGGGGCCATTTTGATCTGGTTGTATCCCGAGAATCCATCCATGAAAGAAAATACCTTATGTTGAGCTGTGTTGTCAACCAAGATGTCGATATGTGGCAGTGGAAAATCATCTTTAGGGCTAGCCCTGTTTAAGTCCCGATAGTCCATACACATTCTGACTTTGCCGTCCTTCTTAGGCACGGGCACAATGTTAGCAACCCATTGTGGATAGGAAGTAACATCCAGAAAGCCAGCGTTGAATTTCTTCATTACCTCAGCTTTGATCTTCTCATACATGTCGGGCCTCATCCAGCGGACTTTTTGTTTGATCGGTGGACAATCTTCTCTTGTAGGGAGACGGTGAACCACGATACCTGTATCTAGTCCCGACATGTCTTCATAGGACCAGGCAAAGATCTCAACATACTCGTTCAGCAGTTGAACTAGACGCTCTTTGACACTTGGCTCCAGGTTGGCACCTACTTTTACCTCTTTCTTGTCTTCCTCTGTTCCCAAGTTGATGGTTTCTAGCAACTCTTCATGGGGCAGAATAGCCCTCTCTTCTTGTTTCAAAAGTCTGGCTAACTCTCCAGGCACTTCACAGTCTTCCTCACCTTCGTACTCGGCATGATTGACTAAATCTTCAGAGTCACCGAAGGCTAAAGCAGAATAGTCACCCATGGAATCCAGAGTGGATGGGTACCTGCATTTTGTGAGTGTGGGTGTGTGTAAGGGATATCCATCCTTAAACAAAACAAAATGTAAAAGGAAAGAAAATGAACACAACAGTTTATAGATGAAAACGTCCAATGATTCATTAAACATGGCATATGATAATGAAATAAATCAAACTCTTACAAATGGACATATATGCCCTGGGTAAGGCATAAGGTGAAAATAGTGTACGAATTGTTTAGTTATTACAGACCAAAATAGGAAATTGTTCAAAGATAAATTACTGGTTGATGAAAGTGATGGGAACAAAGTATTTCGCTTCCCAGTTGCTTAATCCTCCTTTAACGGTTGGAAAGATCCAATCTTCAAAGTTCTCTTCTTCATCATCATCTTCTAAGGCATTAATTCCATGGTGAGTGATTTTTACGGGTGGTCCTCCAGCCCTGGAGCAACGCACAGCTTTCTGGCCAGCAGCAGTAAAACCTAGTCCGAACTTGTCCGTCTTGTGAGGAAAATCAGGCAGTCTCCCCCACAATGTACTCCTTCCTTCTTTGATTACAGCCTCCGCATCCATGAGGGATGCCATCCTAGACACATGCTTGGAAACGATAAACACATCTATCATTGTCTTTGCAACTGCGACTTCAGGAGAAACTTCCTTAAAATGTTGGAAAGGCGTTTCTATGAATTCGCCATCCAACTCCATATAGAGGAAGGAATTGAGGTGACTTATCATGTACTCTTCCTCATCGTGAACCGTTATGATCTTTCCCTGAACCGAATATTTTAGCATTTGGTGTAAAGAGGAAGTGACTGCCCCAGCATTGTGGATCCACGGCCTTCCCAACAAGCAAGAATATGAAGGACGGATGTCCATCACATAAAAGGTAGAGTTGAAGATTTATGTGCCCACTTTGATAGGAATGTCCACTTCTCCATGCACCATCCTCTTAGAACCGTCGAAGGCTCTAACAACGATGTTACTAGGCTTCAGGGTCAAACCCTCGCAGTCCAATCTATCCAACGCCTTTTTCGGGAGAACATTTAAAGATGAACCGGTGTCAACCAGAACATGGGCAAGTGTGGTTCCTCTGCATTCTACTGAGACATGCAGCGCGTCGTTGTGCTTCCTTCCCTTAGGGGTCAAATCAGCATCGGAAAAACCAAGACCATTATCAGCAGTAAGGTTAGCCATGCACTCTTGAAACTGGTCAGCCGAAGTTTCTTGAGGCACATGAGCTGTCTTTAGAAATTTGATTAAGGCCTTAGCATGAGCCTCAGAGCAGAGGAGGAGAGCCAGCATGGAGATTTTGGAAGGGGTCTACCCTAGCTGCTCCACGACATCGTAGTCACTCTTTTTGATTATCTTTAAGATTTCTTCCATCTCTTTCTGGGTGGTTTCGGGGATTACCACAGTCCGAGCCTTCATCCTGACAGACGCTTCTAGTATCCCCTTGCCTTTGGTAGTAGCATCGAAGGGTCTAACTTCAGGTACATCAATTTCTTCAATTATCGGGCTTTGCACAGATGGCTTGACGGGTTCAGAAAATTTCGAGGGTCCGAAGACTGCTCGTGGGGGAGCAATCTCCGGAGAGAATATCCTTCCGCTGCGAGTTATCTTGCTTGTTCCCATAATATTCCCTATATAGGGGTTCGATCATCGGAATTCTCTTGGACTGATTCAATCTGTTTAATACCATGGTAGAAGATTTCTCCTCCATAGTTCCATGGTATCGTCTTGTTAGATTCATACGGGACAAGCCCCGGCATGGTGATTTTTAACGGCACAAACTTAGGATCAGGCGTAATCTTGACAGGCCTTTTGCAGGCCTTGGGAAGATTGTTGGAGATGGTTATTATTGCAATATCATTGGTTGAAGTAACAAAGGTAGCAGGAATATCAGGAGTGATAGTATCAAAAGGAGTCTTTTGAAAGAGTATCTCTTGGGTATCCATCAGGCGTTGGATGCATGATTTCAATAGTGCGCAGTCAGCTCGCAAGTTTAAACAAAAGTAACAGTCTTTTCCACAGCCTGGGAATATCCCGACTCTCATCAAATTCACTTTAATCACTGGTAACAGAGTCAAAAGGTCAGCAACATTGGTAACATGAAGATCTTCCATAACGGCATGAACATTATGACCGTGCTTGGGCATTGGGGCAGAAATCAAATTCGGCTTTTCGGGTGCATCGAATTCTACCTCCTTGGAGTCAATCAAGTCTTGGATTTTGTTCTTAAGAGCCGACCAGTTGTTGGTATCATGCCCTACACTGTCAGAGTGGTAAGCACATTTTGCATTGGAGTGATAATAAGGAGAAGAGGTATTAGGGTTCTTCGGCGCTTCTTTTAAATTGGTGAGATTCAGTTTTAACAGATGAGGGAGTACTTGAGCCGGTGTCATGATGATTCGGGTGAATTGTCGTTGTGGCCTTTCTACCCTTTGCTGATTAGATCTTGGCTGATTGCTGTGAGGTTGATCGTTTGAAGAGTTTTGGATCATCACAGCCCCCACCGTTGGTCGGCGCTCGATTCTTCCTTGATTTCTCTGATTGTGAACAGAAGAAACTTCCTTCTTGGTTGGGAAGGTCTTCTTAATAGTAGTGGAAGCGGAGGCATCCTTCTGAATTTTACCACTTTTAATGCCAGCCTGGACCCTTTCACCGGTCAGAATTAATTCGATGAATCCTGCAGAGGAACTCCCGATTAAATGATTGAAGAAAGGGCCATACAGGGTCCCTAAAAACATGTCAACACGCTCTCTATCCAACAATGGTGGCTGCACCCTTCCCGCCAAATCCCGCCACTTCTGGGCATACTCTTTAAATCCCTCATTAGAAGCCATACCCATACTCTATAGTTGAGTACGAGTAGGTGCTAAATCTGCGTTGTATTGGTATTGTCGGTAGAAAGCAGCAGCTAAGTCTTCCCAGTTATGAACCTCAGATCTCTCAAGTTGATAGAACTAGTCCAATTGTGTGCATGACAAACTATCTTGAAAAAAATGGACCCAAAGATCTTTATCGGAAGAGTGGGGTTGGATCTTTCTAACGTAGGATCTTAGATGCATCTTTGGACAGGACAAACCGTCATACTTAGCAAATGTAGGAACTTTTAATTTGGGAGGAATGACGATCCCAGCGACCAACCCTAGTTCTTCGAAATCTAAACCAGGTACCCTTTGCAACTCCATGGCTGCCAACCGATCCTCAAGATTTTTATATTTATCATCCACCGGGGGATATTGCTGTTTGGAGTAATCTTCATCCTCTTCCTCTTCTTCTTCTTCAACCTCAGATTCAGAAGGCATCGCCGTTCCTTTTCCTTTACCAGCCCCTTCATCAGACGTCGAGGGGAACTCGAGAACTTTTCTAGCATGGCTTTCAAACCTTCTTCCCATAGTGGCCACACCGGGCCTCTTCTTATTTTTCTCTTTATCTCTCTCCAACAGTGCTTTAAGGTCCTCTTGACCCTTTGCTAAGGTCATGAGGAGTTGCTGGAATTGCGAATTCTGTGCCTGCAGATCCTTAACCGTCTGCTCCAAATCCATCTTGCTGAAATAAACAGCAGAAAGATAAGGAAACTTGGTGTGAAGACCTGTTTATGCATATGATGAATGATATGTTATTCATGTAATGCATTCAAGGATTTAGAAATTTAAATTTGTTGCAAACAAAAAGAACACACGTCATATTAAGAAGAAATTTGTTAGTACATAAGTGCCCCATGGGCAAAATATTACAAAATTCTTAATGTAAAAAGACATTGCGCATCCTCTTTGGCGCGATGTAAGTGTTGAGAGTTTCCTCCTCATGAAGTCGGCGGGGAAGCTCCAAAACCTTCTTCTCGCTGGCATAGAAGCTGGCTTCAAAAGTATTCCATTCTTCTTTGAGTTGGATCCAACTCTTTTGTAATTCTTCCAATGATGTTGGCATGTCGGGATGTAGGAGGGTGTATGGAACCTCTCCTTCCATAACAGGCTCTTTGATCACGGGGAGAATGTGAGGGTATGGCATCATAAGATTCTGGGCGCGGGTTCGTACCCACTTGAGATAAGGCTCAAGGGGGATGGAATTCTTATGCCCCAGTGTCTTACTATCCACCTTGTTGGGCATCCTCCAAGCTCTGATGAACCTTTGTCGAAGTTCTTGCGCATCGTTGTCAAATTCAAAAACCAAGTCAGGAATCAGCATGTCGTGAGGGCCATCCCTCCGAGCATATCCAAATTGTCTCAAAGCTAAACATGGGTTGTAGGTAATGCCTCCCCTAATGCCAAGTAGCGAGACATTAGGGAATTCCCCATAACGATCAATGATGATGACATTTTCTCTGGACCGAGAACACCAATGAACATCAGAATGTGTGAGGGTCATCAATCGTTGTGACCACCTTAAACCCTGCTCATTCTTCAAAACTGACTAGGGAAGGTGAGAAATAAACCACCTTGCTAGAAGAGGAGTACAACACATGAGAACACCTCTTTTCTTCATTGTTCGTGTGTAAAATGAGTGTAGGGTGTCCCCAAGCAATGTAGGCACAGGATTCCGAGATATGAAAGTCTTGACAGCATTTACATCTATAAGTTGATCAGGGTTTGGGAACAAGACCAACCCATAGATGAGGAGTGCCATAATCTCTTCAAAAGCTTGTAGATCTAGAGAGTTCCAGCAGTCTTGTGCCTTCTCAAACAGAAACTTTGCCAAGAAACCCTTGGCACCACTTCTGGTTTCCCAATGACCTTTGATGTCAGATGGTTGCAAGTGTAAGGCTTGAGCAACATCTTCAGGCTTTGGTTATTTTTCCGTACCGTTGTAGGGTAGTGGATGAAGAATAGGAATCCTCAGGAGTTGAAAAAAATTCCTCCAAAGTAGGTACTAATTGGTAATCAGGGAATGTGAAACAATGGTCTAGGGGGTCAAAGAACTGGAAGAGAACTTTCACCATGACTTCTTCAATGTTGGAGTTGACCAAGTTGAGAAGTCTACCATGTCTTTCACTGAAGAGAAAATTCTTTGGAATTTTGGAAGTAAGCTCCTTGAGTTGAGGAGGGATTCTCACAAGGTTGACTTGGATTGTTTTCCTGCGAAGAGATTCCATGACCTACAAAACAAGAACAAAGATGAAGATCCAAACCCTTGAAATGGTTAGTGGATGCATATGATGCTTTATGATGTTCATGATGTATGCACAAGCACATGTACAAGCAAATCACACAAGATCCTAGTTTCAGGCTTGCACGAGATTTCATAGGTAAGTACCCTCTTGAAGTTAGTTGACTCAACCTGTCCTATAAATAATAACCGAGTTCTAAGGAGCTCAATATCACTGGATTATTTTCTGTGTTCATTGTTTTGGTTTAGCCACTTAACTGGTGACCAAAATATTCCAAGAAAACAACCCTCAGTGAGTGTAGTATCGAGTATCTACCAACTTCGGACTGCACCAAAGCCGGTCATCTCACTACCCCTAAAAAGGCCAAGATGGTCAAGTAAGGTTCTAAGAGTTCATTAGTGCTTCATGACATCACTCAGCGGCCCCGTATTATCTTTGATTGACTCAAAGGCTACTGGTACTCACAAATATGTCACACTAATATAGCTATTGCTTCAACCATGTCGGTATACCCCGCACAGTTTCCACAACGTATTGCTATTTACCTATGAATGTTTCCCAAATCCGGTTAGAGGATTTCAAGCCCAAACAAGAGAACCAAATGTAAAGCAATCAAAGCAATCAAGATAATCATGCAAAGGTGATCTAAACTCTAAGGTTACTCCACTTCTAACTTTATCCCCAGCAGAGTCGCCAGTTCTGTGATACGGTGGGAGAAATGACTTGAGGTTTTGCGTTTGTGTTTGCAAATGTTTCGGTTTAGCAAGAGTCTCCACCGACTTTTTATTTTATCCTAAGGAAAGGTCAAAAAGCACAAGAAAGACCTTTGAGATGTTTTCTTGGGTTCGGGGAGTAGATTATGAAAAGGGAAGGTACAAGCACCCTTTTCATCCATGGTTATCCATGGGCTCTTAGTTACTTGTTTAGATCACTTGCTTTGCTTTTCAATTGTTTGAAATGGTGCTTTTCAATTGTTTGAAATGGTGCTTTGTGTGTGGTTTTGAAAGATGTTTTGAAAAGAGGCCATCGTTGTGGCAACCTTTGTAATGATTCTTGTTTGATTGTATACAAAGGTGTTTTTGTCTTTTGAAAAGTTTTCAATGTTTGGGAGTTGGATTTTGAAATTGTGTTGTGAAGTGTGTTTGAAAATAGCAAGGATGTTTTGCAAGCTTTTGATCAAGTAACTAAGAGCTATCTACCCTATTTTACTCAAATATCTTTCTTATGTTTTTAACCCTTTTAACAGTGTTGTTTCACCATTGCATTTGGTGAACAACCTTGTGTTAGGTTGTTAAACGGGACAGGTGCGGGTCATCGTATAGACCATGATAGCAATTGTGTTAGGTATCTTTGGCAATTTTTCTTGAGGGACTTGATCATTTTTGTTTAGGCAACCAAGATAGCGTCATCGAGGGACTATGACCTTTTTTTTGTTTTTTTTGCCAAAGTACCCAACATGCATACCATGGTCCATTTTTGAAGGCAACAAGTGGATTGTAACCCTAGGGGTGCAAGTGTGCATTGTGTTTGTTTTTCATGCATTTTTGTCTTTGATTAGGTCAAACCATTTGTTAATTTGATTTTGGCATACAAACCATAATTCTCTAATCATGGCATAATTGAAAGCGTAAAAGTGCGAGAATTTAAATTCTAAGCTATTACAACATGATTATGGGGATGGGGGTACAATTTTTGAATAGGGGTTATTTGACAAGAAATATAAACCCTAGTTACTATTACATCCAAATTGAATTCTCAATTGCATCAATATTTAAATGTACAATATTTAAATAAACAAAAATAAATAAATATTGAATAAAATGTATTATGCAAAAATAAGTTTTTTTATTTGTTTATGTATGTAAAGTATTTTCAATGTGAAAAAAGTATAGAGAAATACAAGAAAAAAAGATTAATTTTATGATTTAAGGGGTAAACCCTAATTTTCTTTAAGAAAATAATATTATATGTTATTTATATACAAAAATATATTAATATGTACAAAAATAAAATATACTTAAAAAAAGGTATTTTTTAGTATAAATAATAATAAAAAATAAAAATGTAATATTTTTGTATTTTTATCCTAAGTATTTAATGAAATAAATATATATATATATATATATATATATATATATATATATATATATATATATATATATATATATATATATATATATATATATATATATATATATATATATATATATATATATATATATATATATATATATATATATATATATATATATATATATATATATATATATATATATATATATATATATATATATATATATATATATATATATATATATATATATATATATATATATATATATATATATATATATATATATATATATATATATATATATATCAAATATATTAAGGATGTATAAAATAAAATAAAATATTTACAAAAATAAATTATATTTTATAATAATATTTTCAATATGAATGAAATAAAAAATAAAAGTAAAAATATCATTTACATTATTTTTTCAAGTTTTAATAAATAATATAAAGTATTAAAAATGTTTTAATGTTAGAAAGAATAGAATAAAATGCCAAATAAATGTAAAAAAAAAATGAAAATATTTTTAAGCATTTTTTATATTTGGGGATAAATAAATAAAATCAGAAATGAAATTAAAATACAAAAATAAAAAAATATAAAGAAATTGGGCCAGGGGGTGTAAAACTGAAAATGGGGGTGTTAGAAGCAGAAACAAGCCAGCCCAACCCATTTTCACTTCATCTTCTTCCTTGTGACTAAAACACGCGCGCCCTGTATTCAAACTGCTAACTCCTGCATTTGTGATCTTTTGTCAAAACTCAAAACATGAAACTTGTAGAGCATTAAACCACGATTCTAACCATATAAAAAACTTAATCTAACTCTCAAAGACCAGAGAGAATTTCTCTGGCCCTAAAATCTGACCTAGTTTTTTCAGCATGTTCATGGATGAAATTCTCTTAGCACGCTTAATATAAATGAAAACTAAGCATATGTACATCTTCATGGCATTGAATACTACATTTTTCATTCACAAACCTAAGGCTAAATGTTCCTAAATAGAGAGATAGAAGTTTGAGAAATACCTCTTTCAGTCAAGTTCGAGTATGGCAATGCAACAACTTTCAGTGAGGCCTGAGGTTCGTTTGAGCTTGCTTGATGTTCCTTTGACCTTTCCCAATGCTTGGCTTGATTTGAAATAGTTTGAAACTTCTTGTAGAACTCAACCTGCAAACTCATAATTTGAAAATGGTGAAGTGTGTAAATGGAGTTACAGTGACTTGGGAATGGTTGGGATAGTTTAGGTAGGTTGTATGGAGTGTGGTAAAACTGGTTGCAAGAAAAACGCACGAGTGGTATGTGATTTGGAAATCAAAATGCAGAACCTGCCCTGTTTTGCAAGTTTTTGGTGTTTTGATGTTCAAGAGTGTTTAAGAGGTTGCTAGCTCGTATTTCTGGCTTAGTGTAATGTGAGAAACTTGTTTGGAATGTTGGCCAGAGTTGATTATATCAGATGCTCAAGATATGTCCTTTTGGCAAGTTGATTTGTTTTGAAAGAAAAGTGTGAAGTGATATGAGGTAGGCCTGTACAGGCTATCTCCAAGCATTCACAAGTTTCTTGTACCTTTGCCTGAGTTTGCTGCAAAGAAAGAGGTCCAAGGCTCAAGAAATACAAAATTGCAAAAAGTATGCTTTATGGAAATGGTATTGCAACCTTTATGCCATAAATGGATTTATTCATTGTGCCAAGCTCCATTGATCAGAATAAGACCAGTGTCCATTGTATTTGCATTTAATTTTTTAGTGTAAATTGGTTTAGAGACCTGTAATCAAGTACAAAGCTAGTTTGGACAAATTTTGCAACTTGTGTCAACATGAAAATGCCATGGATCAAAGTGAGTTTTTGCCAACTTCAAGCTTTCGATTATCCCTAACCACAAATGTTTTGAGGAGTTATTGGACAACTTGGAAAACTTGCAACATGCTCTATAATCCATCTTTGAAGTGCAACTTGAAACTCCAAGTGGAACTATGTGAAAAATGGCCAAGAAGGTAGGGCAAAATCCTGCCTAAATTAGGGCAAAATTTCTCTAAGTTAAAAGTTTTAGGGACCCTTGTTCCAAAACTCATAACTTGAGATCCAAGCTTATTTTGAGAAAACTTTGTGAATAAAAGTTGTAGAATTTGTGGAGGACTACAACTTTCATGTTGTATGTTTTGTTTGAATCCATTTGCATCATGGTGAAAATGTGGGGCAGAGTTAGGAAAAATTAAGAAAATTTCATAACTTAGAAAATTTCTAAGTTATGAAATTTTTTCAATTTCAAACCCTAATTTGCAATTTTGGGTTTCTTAATGAACAAGTTTCATAATTTGACATATCTTGATGAAAAATGACCCTTGGCACTTGATTTTGACCAAAAAGTCAAAGTTTGACTTTTCAGTGTACAGTCAAATTTTGATCAGTTGACTGAAAAATTCATCTGTCAATCCTATGCATTTGAGATCTTTTGAACTTGTTGAATAAGTAAAGATGATGTCATTAAGTCCTTGAGTCCATGGTTGGACTTGATTTGCCATTGGCTAGGTTAAATAGTCAAAAATTGCCTTTGTACAGTCAAAACCCTAAAAATGACCATTTTGCTCTTTTGGTGATCTGATCAAATATCTTGTGGAATTGTGGTCCAAACTTGATCAAATGGTTCATATGAGTTCATAATGTTTATGTGGGTCAAAATTCATTAGGTTTGACTGTAAATTGGCCACAGTTGACTTTTCCCCCAATATAGTTGATTTCTAGGTCAACTGTCCAATTGACTAGGCAAAAATTTGATTCAAGGCTTGAAACTTGGTATGGGTAAACTTATGAGTCCAAAATGAAGTATGAAAGTAAATTTTGGAATTGAAGGTCCAAAAACCCCTGTGCAAACTCAAACCCTAATTTAGGTCAACAGTGCAATGAGGTGTCTTGAGCAGAGCAAACCCTAGCCTGATCTTGAGTTCCAAGAGTCTTGTGATGAGAAATGTTGATAAAAGGAGAGGGTAAATTTTGGGGTACAACAAGATACTATCTAGTGACTTTTAAAGAAGCTCCAAATAATCCTAACACAACCTCTCCTCATTATCATCCTAACGCCCGTTGTGTATACCATTCTGAGAGTCCCGACCATGACACTAACAACTGTTGGGCTCTGAAAAACAAAGTACAAGACCTTCTTGAAGCCAAAGAGATTGAATTCGATGCGCCAGAAATTCCTAATGTAATCACTACCCCTATGCCCAAGCACGACCGTAATGTCAACGCCATTGAGGAAGATATGTTTGTTACTTTGGTTGATGAACTTGTGACTCCACTCCTGACTATCAAAAAGAACTTGTTGAATGCCGGTGTATTCCCAGGCTGTGATGAAAGTTGCCATTTCTGTTTATCCTCACCAACCAACTGTCATTTGTTAAAAGCAGACGTTCAATTCCTAATAGATGACAAGGAGATTTTGTTCGAGAATGCTTCTACTCCAACTGTTTCTTATAATTATGTTTCCATAGTGACCATTTCTGACAATTCTTCTAGGGTCTCTACCAAAAGACCCGTTAGAATTACATCAGTTCCTAAAGTAGCTCCTTTAATAATTATAATGCCTGGACCAATCCCGTATTCGTCAGACAAAACTGTCCCATGGAATTATGGAGGTGATGTCTACTATCACGGTATCAAGCAAGATTGGCCAGCTGCTGAAGATTCAAGTTCTGAGAAAGTTGACTCTAATATCAGTAATATCACAGGGACTAGTAAGATAACCCGAAGTGGAAGGGTTTTCTCTCCATAAATTTCTCCTCCAAAAGCTATTTCTGGACCTGTAATCATTCCTGTTGTTGTTGCTCCTCCAAAGATTATTCCCAGTCCTACAATCATCTCTGCTAATACTCCTGTTGACAAAACTATTACAGTCCCTGTTATCACCCCTATTGACATTCCTACTTCCGAGTCAATCGAGACTCGAGGTAAAGGTATTCTGGTTGAGCCTGTCCGGACGAAGCCACAATTAGTAGCTATCCCTGAGACCTCTCGAAAAGAGATGGAGGAAATTCTAAAGATCATAAAAAGAAGAGACTACAATGTAGTTGAACAACTGGGGCAAACTCCATAAAAAATTTCCATGTTGTCTTTATTGTTATGTTCCAAGGCTCATGCAAAGGCCTTGGTAAAATTCCTTAAAACTTCCCATGTACCCCAAGAAACATCTGCTGATCAGTTCCAAGACTGCGTAGCCAGCTTGACTGCAGATAATGGTTTAGGTTTTTCAGATGCTGATTTAACGCCAAGGGGGGAGGAAGCATAATGAGGCATTGCATGTCTCAGTCGAATGCAGGGGCACGACTTTGGCTCATGGCTTGGTGGATACTGGTTTGTCTTTGAATGTGTTGCCTAAAAAATCTCTTGATAGGCTTGACTGTGAAGGATTGACCTTGAAGCCTAGCAAAATAGTAGTGAGGGCCTTTGACGACTCAAAAAGGATGGTGCATGGGGAAGTGGACATCCCCATAAAAGTTGGAACCCAAACATTTGATTTAACTTTTTATGTAATGGATATTCGCCCTTCATATTCCTGCTTATTAGGCCGTCCGTGGATTCACAATGCTGGTGTCATTACCTCTACGTTGCATCAAACGCTGAAATATCCAATTCTAGGAAAAATCATCACTGTTCATGGAGAAGAAGAGTATATGGTCAGTCATCTAAATTCCTTCAGATATGTGAATTTAAATGGTGATTTTATTGAAACTCCATTCCAACACTTTGAAGAAGTCCCGCAAACTATGACAGTAACCAATTCTATTTCTCAGGTCCCAAAGATTATAAGGCATCCTCTCAAGATGTCATCTTTAAAAGATGCCGAGGCAGTGATAAAAGAAGGTGGGTGCATATTTTGGGGCCAACTCCCAGATATCCCATACAAATATGACAAATTTGGTTTGGGTTTCACTTCAGGAGCCCATAAAGATGTACTGTGATACGGTGAGAGAACTGACTTGAGGTTTTGCGTTTGTGTTTGCAAATGTTGCGGTTTAGCAAGAGTCGCCACCGACTTTTCTTTTATCCAAAAGGAAAGGTGAAAAAGCACAAGAAAGACCTTTGAGATTGTTTCTTGGGTTCAAGGGGTAGATTATGAAAAGGGAAGGTATTAGCACCCCTTTCATCCATGGTTTTCCATGGGCTCTTAGTTACTTGCTAGATCAACTTGCTTTTGTTTGAAAATGTGCTTTGTGTGATTTTTGAAATTATTTTTGAAAAGGCGCCATTATTTTTAGGCAAACTTTGTAATAGTTCTCATTCGTAAGAACGTATACAAAGTGTTGAGCTTTTAAAAAATATTTCATGTTTGGAAAATGCTTTGAAAATGTTTTTGAAAGTGTTGGTTTTGAAAATAGCAAGGATATTTGTTTTGAAATGGAGCAAGTAACTAGAAGCAATCTACCTACTCAAATGTCTTTCTTGTTCATTTTCTTTTCTTTTGACATTGTTGTCTTACCATTGACTTGGTAAGCAACATTATCTTTGGATGTAAGCGGGACGGGCGTGGGTCATCGTATAGTCATGATAGCAATGTTGTGAGGTGTCTTAGCATTTCTTTTTGAGGGACTAAGATCATTTTAAAGGCAATATTTATAGCGTCATCGAGGGACTACGATCTTGTATTTTGATTGTTCTTGCTAAGACACCCCACATGCATAACATGACCATTTTTTAGGCAACAAGTGGAGTTAACCTTAAGGGTGCATGTGTGAATAATGTGTTTGATTTGCATGCATTTAATCTTTGATTAGGGTTATATACTTGTTCATTTTTATCTTGCCATACACATCCTAATTACTAGCATTTATATTCGAAAGCAATAAATTGCAGAAATGTAAAGTCCTACGCTATTACAATATTTGGGGGGTGGGGGTACATATTTACGAATGGGGATTGCAAATAAAATTAAATCCTAAATTATTATTACAACCATATTGAATAGATAAATATACAAAAGATGTAAAATGGACTTGTTTTATTTTAAGAAAATATTTTTGATCTTTTATTTTAAGAAATAAAATAAAGCATGTAAAAATGAAAAAAAATGTTTTTGGTGTTCTTTTGATTAATGGAGTAGGAAATAATAGAAAAAAATAGTGAAAAAATGAAAAATAGAATCAGCGCATTGCTGACTAAAGGAGGTCAGAAGTTCTAACTCTGACGTGCTGCAAAACAGAAATCCTATTAGTGAAAAATAGGTAAAGTCAGAAGTTTTGGGCCCACTGGGAACACAGTAGTTTTCAGAAGTTCTGATACCACCGACAACAAAGTAGATTTCAGAAGTTCTGATACCACTGGCAGAACTTGGTCTCTCTCTCCATGCTAGTCAGAACATCTGCAACTTGGTCATTTCTCCACAAAATAGAAGATGTGCATATGAAATTTATGGAAGGTGTCATAGTGTTTCAGAAAAAAGAGATATCAGAATTATAAATCAGAGGCAAGCATGAATTTACTAATCCTAATTCTGAGTTCTAATTTTTTCAAGAAGTTCTGAACTGATTTACTTCCTACTTAGGCAGACAAATACGTGAAACCTCAGAATATGTACAACATCAGAAACATGATGTCTACATTGTATTTTTGAACATGCAAATCTGGTAATGCTTAAGTAATGTGATAAGAGTCAACAGAAGCTTACCTTTCCGCTGGAAAAGATTCTGTGAATCAGAGGTTGATCCTGAACTCTGGTGATGTTCTGAGTAGTTTCTTCACGTACTCAGCAAGTTGGAAGCTTTCACCTTCTGGAACAGTTAAGGGGTAATGTTCTGACTTCTTTGAGGTGAAGGTGGAGGGAGAGTGTATGGTAGTATGAACATAAAAGTTAGGATAACTTCTAATATGTGAATCAGAAACTGTGTGGATGGTTTTAGTCAAGAAACACTTGAGAACAAATGGAGTTTGAATGCAAGGAATCAAAAGTTGACAGGTTTTGTATGTTTGTGTTTATAGTTTCTGGACTCTTGGAATTTTAGAAGGGGTTCAAGGCTTTTTCTTTCTCAAATTTCCGACCTTTTTACAGTTGCAAATGTAGTTCAATTTATAGGCAAGGATTTAGTAGCTTGGAGAAATCAAAGGTACAACCATCATATGCTAGGCGTTGACTTGTTCTTGAAGCAAGTTCAAACAAGTATGGTTCAAGGCTCAAAGTAAGGTGGTTATCAGCTTTTAGCCGTGCCTAAGCTGGATTTGTAAGCATGAATCAAGGAAAAGTACCCTCAGAAGAAAAAGCGAAGCATGGGCCCAACATATACTTTGTACAAAATTTGCTTTTCAAGGACATCAATGATACTTCTATGCCACACGTGGGGAAATCCTTTGGATAAAAACTCAAAAGTAGTTGTGAGCATTAAATGAGCATTAAATGAGCATTAAATGATGATGAGATTTATCAAATCAGAAATCCTACAATGTGAGATTCTGCATCATTGCTTAAATCTGGACCAGAAGTTCTGCTTCAGCGTAGCATCCAATCTTCTGATCCTTTTATCTTCTGGATCCAGCATGTTCTGATAGAGCTCTCAGACTTTCCAGGAAGCTTGCAGCACACTTTGTAACCTTCTTTGACTTACCCTTGCAAACTCTGACTGATCCTTTGTGAAAACTGGCCTAGAAGTTCTGACCAAACTCTGTCTTGAGAATATCCAGAATTTGCTGAGCGTTATGGTGATAATCTGGTCAGAAGTTCTGAAATTGTCATATTTGTTAAACACTTAGAAAAATTTCCAAGTATTTAGAATTTGAATTTTCCAAAGTAAAATTTTACTTTACAAATTCTTGATGAAACAAGCTTCATATTCCAACATGTCTTGATGAAATATGATTTTTGAGATTTGATTTTGATCCAAAAGTCAAAGTTTGACTTTTAGTGTGCAAATGACCATTTTTCCCTTATGAGTGATTTTCTTGGAAAATTTGTAGATCAAGGCTTGTAATTGGATGGAAGAAAACTTGAGGATCCAGGGTGATTCCTTGAGAAATGAGAGTGCAAATTTTAGGGTACAACAGCTGCCCCTGTTCAATCTTCTTACACCTGAAGAGTTAGATTGGTAAATCTGCCATTCATGACTTGAGGGTGAAAGATGATTGAACATTAAAGTGCCCAGAAATTTGCACTCGAAGATGGATTGTGAATGGGCTTATAGATGCCATTTGGAGGAATGTTGGTAAACACTGGAAGAAGTATCAGCACAAATCTCTTGTGGATTTATACTAAAACTCGACGTTTTACTTGTGAGAAAAAAAGGTTAGTAAAATGTAGATGCATGCATGATGTTCACCAGATGTGGTATTATGCTAAATGCATATGGTATGCACACGCTATGATGTATGAATGTGAGATGTATGTTTCTGTCCGGGAAAATAAATCCCTGACTGCTGCTATGGAAATTCTTGGAGGTTGAATCCCTGATTGTCATTGGGGTTATAGAATATACATATCTTCAAAATTTGTTGAAAGGATGCTTCCACTAGGGAATATCTCTTGAACATCAGTTGTTATCTAGTCAGGTCTAGGATTCACAACCTGCTGAGGATGAGACGAATTAACTGTTATCTGGTCGGATTCCAGGTTTTGCAGAAAATTTCTTGAAATTGAATAGTTATCTGGTCGGATCCAGGCTTCACAACAATTTGCTGGGGATACACAGGTTAACTATTATCTGGTCGGATTCAGGCTTCGCAGTAACTTGAAGTGGTAACCACTATCTGGCCGGGTCCAGGTTTCATGATTTTTTTGGAAAGTTGTAATATTATCTGGTCGAGTCCAGGCTTCATAGTGTCTCTTTGGGGATCCCAGTTAATTGTTATCTGGTCGGGCTCCAGGCTTCACAATAAACTATTTGAAATTTTTTTATCTGGTAGGGTCCAAGCTTTGCAGATTTCTGAGGTTGATGAGGTCAATTGCTATCTGGTCGGGTCCAGGCTTCACAATAAACTGTTTGAAAAACTGTTATCTGGTCGGGTCTAGGCTTTACAGATTTCTGAGGTTAATGAGGTCAATTGCTATCTGGTCGGGTCCAAGTTTTAAAATAAACTTTTTTGGGGATTTAGTTGTTATTTGGTTGGTTCCCAAGTTTCACAATGAATCTCCGAGGGTAATTGTTATCTGGTCGGATCCAGGCTTCACAATAATTTACTTGAAAAGATGAAGTTAAGAACTGATATCTGGCCGGGCCCAGGTTTCTCAACAATCTGTTGGGGATATGGAGGCAACTATACTGGGGAAAAGAAGTTAAACCTTGATCGAGTTGAGTTCAGGTTCTTCTATATATTTGAAGAGTTAGGCTATTATCTGGTCGGGTCCAGGTTTCATAGCATCTTTTGAAATTGAGATCAACTGTTATCTGGACGGATCCAGGTTTCAGGTGTTCAAATTTGTTATCTGGTCGGGTCCAGGTTTCAGTAATTGAAGAAGTCAAACTATTATCTGGTCGGGTCCAGGCTTCAATAATAACTTGAAAGTGTGCTAATATCTGGTCGGATCCAGGCTTCATAACATCTTTTGAAATTGAGATCAACTGTTATCTGGTCGGATCCAGGTTTCAGATACTCAAACTGTTATCTGGTCGGGCCCAGGTTTCAGTAATTGAAGAAGTCAAACTATTATCTGGTCGGGTCCAGGCTTCAGTAATAACTTGAAAAGTGTGCTAATATCTAGTCGGATCTAGGCTTCATAACATCTTTTGGAGATAGTAAAGGCTTTGTTGACGACTTTACTGGGGATCAGGGGTTGTGGCCCTGTGATTTGCAATAATCTGAAAGAAAATTGAAACTGGAGAGTGCCGACCGAGTTGAGTAGGACAAACTCAGCTTGGGGAGGATACACCCAACTGGGGATGATAGATTCCGTTTGGAGATGATAGGATCAACTGGGGATGATGGGCTCAGCTGGAAAAATACACTCAGCTGGGAAACTTCGTGGTGTCTTGATTGTTCTATGTTGAGAAATTTGAACTTGGCTGGGGAAATAGCTCTGTTGGGGAATAAACCCTGTTGAGGAGGTGAATTTCCTTTAGGAAGAGATTGACTTAGCTGGGGAGAAAACGGCCAAGAGGTTGAGACTTTGGTCGGGGATTACCCTATGCAAAGAGACTTTGTGGGCAACTCCGTTAGGGGAAAGGTTTATCGTAGCCTCCCTTGCCGGGATAATGATGATGAGATAACTCCGTGGGGCTATTTCATATACATTAAAGAGATGCTTACTGCTGCTTAGCAGGACACATGTGCCAAATAGTTTTAAATTATGTTCATTCAATTTTAGTCATTGGACAAATTTGCATTCAAAACAAAGACAGAAATTTTGCACTTCAAAGTGTATTTGTATTGATATTTTGCCCATGAATAGACATTTTTGTACAGAGAGACGGAGATCCTAGTAAGAGGAAATCTTCGAAAGGAAAACAAAATTGAGAATTAAAACAAATAGCCATGTGAAATGATCTCATTGCCTTCCAACTATACTATTGCCCCAATGTTTTCGAACGTCCCTTGCCGTTGATCGAAGTTGATTGGATCGATCTTGGACCATTTGAACTTGGACCTTAATGATAAAATTGACTGTATTGATTCCAATGGGACATAGTCATACGCTTTTAATCCTTAACTTTTGCCTGGACCACCCTTTCGGGTTTCCGGCCCACCAGGATACCCTTTTTTGCCCAAGTCGCCCTTTCGGGTTTTCAACTTGTCGGGTGTACAATCTTTTGCATATACCCCTAATTTTTTCCCAAACCTTTGGGTTTGTCGGGATGCCCTTATTTTTCTTAGGTGTGTCAACCTATCGGGTCTCTTATGCGTAGTATTTTTTAACTATGTCCGCATTGATAGGATATGGGGAATCTTCACCATCCATGGTAGTCAACATCATGGCACCGCTAGAGAAAACTCTCTTGACAACAAATGGCTCTTCATAGGTGGGAGTCCATTTGCCTCTGGGGTCTCCTTGTGGTAGAATGATGCGTTTTATCACCAAGTCACCAGCTTGATATAATCGAGGCTTGATCGTTTTGTTGAAAGCCTTAATCATTCATTTTTTATACGTCTGACCATGGCAAATAGCAACTAATCATTTTTTGTCAATCAAGTTCATCTGATCCAATCTCGTTTGAATCCACTCATTTTCGCCTAAGCCTGCCTCAGTTATAATCCTCAGTGAGGGAATTTGAACTTCCACTGGCAAAATAGCTTCCATGCCATAGACCAGAGAAAAGGGAGTTGCCCCAGTTGATGTTCTAGCTGAAGTACGGTGGCCATGTAGAGCAAATGGAAACATCTCATGCCAATATTTATAGGTTACTACCATTTTCTGCATAATCTTCTTGGTATTTTTGTTGGCCGCTTCGACAGCGCCGTTCATTTTTGGTCTATACGGAGAAGAATTGGGATGCTTGATCTTAAACTGGGTGCACAGCTCCCTGATCATAGCATTGTTGAGGTTAGTCTCATTGTCGGCGATGATCCTTTTGGGGATACCATAACGACAGATGAGGTTGTGTATGATGAATCTGGCTACCACGTTCTTGGTGACTGAGGCAAACGAGGAGGCTTCGACCCATTTGGTAAAATAGTCGATAGCAACAAGAATGTAGCGATATCCGTTAGAAGCTGTGGGCTTGGTCTCTCCAATCATGTCAATGCCCCACATTGTAAATGTCCACGGAGCGGTCATGACATTCAGAGGGATAGGAGGCACATGGACTTTGTCAGCGTAAATTTGGCATTTGTGACAAGTCCTTGAATGTTGATGGCAATCGGTCTCCATCGTTGACCAATAGTAACCTACTCTTAAGATTTTCTTAGCCATTGCATGTTCACTTGAGTGAGTACCGAAGAGACCATAATGCATGTCTTCCATAATTTCCTCTGCCTCCTTCTTGTCCACACATCGGAGTAGAGTCGAATCATGGTTGCGCTTGTACAATATCCCGTTACTTAGGAAGAATTTGGATGCAAATCTTCGCAAGAACTTTCTGTCATTGATAGATGCTCCCTCTGGATACTCTTGAGCTTCAAGGTATCTCATCACCTCATGGTACCAAGGCTTTTCCACATTGGTGTCGAGCTCATAGAAATATGCAGGTTCATCAAATCTTTCAATTGTGATTATAGGGGCTTCATTGTCCCATCCGACCTTGAACATTTAAGATATGGTTGCCAAGGCGTCAGCCAACTGGTTTTCTTCCCTAGGGAAATGCTCAAAAGTGATTTCTTCGAAGTAAGGAATTAGAGACAGCACAAGTTCCTTGTAAGGGATACGATTAGGGTGTTTAGTGTCCTAATATCCTTTTACTTGGCCAATCACTAGGGCAGAGTCTCCAAACACATCCAAATACTTGATTCTTAAGTCAATAGCAGCTTTCAGACCTAAGATGCATGCTTCATACTCGGCCATGTTGTTTGTGCAATCGAAACATAGTCTGGCAGTGAAAGGAGTGTGGCAACCTTCAGGAGAGATGATCACAACACCAATTCCATTACCTAAGGCATTGGAAGCCCCATCGAATACCATAGTCCATCGGGATCCTTGTTCGGGTCTGTCATATGGCCCAGGTTTCGCATAGTCAGTTACCAGCATGATGTTCTCATCAGGGAAGTCGAAATTCATTGACTGATAATCATCCACGGCTTGATGGGCCAAATGATCTGCTAGTACACTCCCTTTGATGGCTTTTTGAGTCTTGTATTAAATGTCGTACTCAGTCAAGATCATTTTCCATCTGGCTATCCGTCCTGAAAGGGCAGGTTTCTCGAAGATGTACTTGATTGGGTCCATCTTAGAAATCAATAGAGTGGTATGAGTCAACATATACTGTCTTAACCGACGAGCAGCCCATGCCAGAGTGCAACAAGTTTTCTCGAGAAGTGAATATCGGGTTTCACAGTCGGTAAATTTTTGCTCAGGTAATAAATATCATGCTCTTTTTGGCCAGACTCGTCATGTTGGCCCAAAACACACCCCATAAAATTCTCTAGTACTGTCAAGTACATGATCAAGGGTCTTCCTTCAACTGGAGGCATGAGAATAGGAGGTTCTTGTAGGTATTCTTTGATTTTGTCAAAGGAAATCTGGCATTCATCGTTCCATCTGACTACCTAATCTTTCTTCAAGAGTTTTAAGAGTGGTTCACAAGTAGCAGTTAAGTGGGATATGAAACGGGCAATGTAATTGAGACGACCCAAGAATCCTCTGACTTCTTTTTCAGAATAGGGGACTGGAATTTCTTGGATGGCCTTTATCTTGGCAGGATCAACTTCAATGCCTTTATTGCTGACGATAAAACCTAGGAGCTTTCTAGATCGTACTCCAAACATGCACTTATTAGGGTTTAACCTCAGCTTGTACTTTTTTAGCCTCTCGAATAACTTGTGTAGGTGATCGAGATGTTCTTCTTCAGTTTATGATCTGGAAATCATATCATCCACATATACCTCTATCTCATGATGAATCATGTCATGAAATAAAGCTACCATATCCCTTTGATATGTTGCCCCTGCATTCTTTAGTTCGAACGACATGACCTTGTAGCAGAAGGTGCCCCATTGCGTAACGAAAGTAGTCTTCTCCATATCTTCGGGAGCCATCCTTATTTGATTATAGCCTGAGAACCCATCCATGAAAGAGAAGACTTTATGCTGAGCAGTATTATCAACTAAGACATCAATGTGTGGTAGAGGGAAATCATCTTTAGGGCTTGCCCTATTCAGATCCCTATAGTCAACGCACATGCGAACTTTCCCGTCTTTCTTTGGCACCGGAACCACATTGGTAACCCATTGAGGATAAGATGTCACAGCTAGGAACCCCACATCAAATTGTTTCATCACCTCAGCTTTGATCTTTTCATACATATCAAGCCTCATGCGACGAACCTTTTGCTTGACAGGAAGACAGTCTTCTTTTGTCGGCAGTCGATGAACTACGATGTCGGTATTCAACCCAGGAATATCTTCATAAGACTAAGCAAAAATTTCCACGTACTCATGCAACATCTGAACCAACCTGCTCTTGACACTGCTTTCTAAGTTAGCACCTATCTTGATTTCCTTCTTATCTGCCTTAGTACCCAGGTTGATAACTTCAACTGACTCCTCGTGCCGCTGAATAGCTTTTTCCTCTTGTAATAGAATTCTGGATAGTTCTCCCTGTATGTCACAATCTTCCTCGCCTTCGTCTTCGGCTTGGTTGATAGGACATTCAAAGTCATAGTTGGCAATAGTAGAGTTATTGGCAATAGGATCCGGAGTGGATGTGGATCTGCAAAAGTGTGTGTGTGCATGTAAGATACATGGCTATTTTTTGAAAAATGTAACTGAAAGAAAGGAAAGACAATAAACACAAATATTTGAATGAAAAAGAGTCCAATGTACTGAATGATCATATGATTAGATGAACATAAAAAAAACCCTTGACAAATGGACCAAAATGCCCCAGGCCAGGCATATGGTTGAAAAGTCAATGTCAAAATATTACAGACGACATGTTCTTGAATTGAAAGAAAAGTAATAACAAGTAGATTACTCATCAATGAAGGAGATGGGCACAAAGTCCTTTGTATGCCAATTCTTCAGCTCCGTTGTAGTTGGATACACCCACTCTTCAAATGTAGTCTCTTCTTCAAAATCACTCACGGTGTTAACTTCGTGATTTCCGATGCGAAGAGGTGGCTTTCCAGCACGAGCACGCCTCATTTCTTTCTGAGCTTTGACAGTGAATCCCAAACCAAATTTGTCTGCCTTAAAAGGGATATCGAGGAGTTGCCCCCAAGTATCACAATTTCCTTCTTCAATAGCCGCGCGGGCATCCTTGACTGAAACCATCTTTGGTGTGGCCTTAACAGCTTTAGGCTCATCAAAAGAACATTTAGTAGCAGCAATCATCGGTGGTACAACCTCAAAGGCTTGACATGGGGTTTCAATGAATTCTCCGTCCATATCTACATACTTGAAAGAGTTAAGGTGACTCACCATAAACTCTTCTTCCCCACAGACGGTGACTATTCCGCCCTTGACTGGATATTTGAGTTTCTGGTGGAGGGTTGAGGTTACTGCCCCAGCCTTATGAATCCACGGGAAACTTAACAGACAAGAATAGGCCGAACGAATATCCATAATATAGAAGGTGGAGTTGAAGATTTGGGAGCCCACTTTGATTGGAAGATCTACCTCCCCATGAACAGTCCTCTTTGATCCATCAAACGCCCTTACGATGATATCACTTGGCTTCAAGATTAAATCTTCACAGTCAAGATGGTCTAATTCCCCCTTTGGTAATACATTCAGAGAAGAACCAGTGTCAACTAGCACATGTGCTAAGGTAGTCCCTTTGCACTCGATAGAAACATGTAAAGCTTTGTTGTGATTCTTCCTGAGAGGTGTTAAGTCAACATCTGAAAACCCCAAACCATTATCAACTGTCAGGCTAGCCACACAATTCTCAAATTGGTCTGTTGTTGTCTCATGGGGGACATGGGCCTTTTTCAGGAACATGATTAATGTTCAAGCATGGGCATCAGAGCAAAGCAGTAATGACAACATTGAAATCTTAGAGGGGGTTTGCCCCAATTGTTCTACAATTTTGAAGTCGCTTCTCTTGATGATCTTCAAAATCTCCTCCATTTCACGGGTGGAGGGTTCTTCATTAGCTACATCTTTGGAAGGTACCTCAATCACATCAGGCTCAACAACCTTCCCTTTCCCTTTTGTCTCGGTACTTGGCTTAACGACAGTAATTCAGATGGGCGTCTTTGTAACTACTGAAGGTGAGATATTGGGTGAGAATATTCTCCCAGTTCTAGTTACTTTGCTTGAGCCAGCTATGTTGCCAATATCGTCATCTTTCCCTTCTTCAATCCAGGCATCTTGTTTAATCCCATGATAGAACACTTCAACACCATAATTCCATGGTACCGCTTTATTTGAAGTGTAGGGAATTGGTCCGACATTGGTAATGATTAAGGGAGAAATAGTGGGTTCATTTGAAATCCTAATAGGACCTTTGGAAGTGATCCTAATAGGTTTGTTGGAGATGGTAATAATGGAGAGGTCTTCACATTTATTAACCAAACTCTTGGCAGGCGGGGTCTTTTCAAACAGAATTTCGTGGCCATCCAACAAGAGTTGTATACCTTTCTTCAACCTTTCACAACCATTGTATTGTTTCGTACATCACACACAGTCTTTTTCACAGCCAGGGAAAATCCCAACTTTCAACAGATTGTTCTTGATTATATTCAGCGGAGTAGTCAATTCTTCAACTGAGGCAATGAAAATTGTATCTTCGACAGCATTAACACCTTTGTCATGCTTCGGCATTGGAGAGGTAATTACATTCGGCGTCGGAGGAGGATCAAATTCAATAGTCTTGTTGTCAATTAAATCCTGGATCTTGTTCTTCAAGGCCCAACACTGATCAGTCTCGTGCTTGGGGCTGTTTGAGTGGTAAGCACACTGCATTCGGATTATATTTTGGTGACGAGGTGTCGGGGTTGGCGGGAGGATCGCGCAATGTCACTAAATTAGCCTTAAGCAAATGTTGAAGGGATTGAGATAGTGACATTCCTAACCTTGTAAACTGTCTTCTTGGAGCCTCAAAATGTTGATGATTTGCAGGTGGTCTTGGAGTAAGAGTTGGATTGGAGATTCAGACAACATTAACAGATGGACGATCATTCTTCTTGGTATGGGCCCTTGCCCTATACACAGCATTAACTTCCTTCTTTGCAGCAAAAGGTTTCTTGATAGGATTGGAGGTGGAGGTAGATGCTACAGAGATCTTCCCTCTTTTGATGACACTTTCAACTCTTTCACCGGTTAAGATTAATTCGGTGAAACCAGAAGAAGAGCAGCCAACTAACAGATTAAAGAAAAGACCAGATAAAGTGCCCATAAACATGTCAATGTGTTCCCTATCAGTCAAGGGAGGTTGGACTCTACTAGCAAGGTCTCTCCACTTTTGCGCATATTCCTTAAATCTTTCATTCTTTCCCATGGACATATCTTGTAATTGAACCCTGGTTGGTGCCAAGTCGGCATTTTATTGATACTGATGGTAGAAGGCAGTAGCTAGATCCTCCCAAGTGTTGATACGAGAACCATCTAACTGATAAAACCAATTAAGTTGTGTTCCAGCCAAGCTCTCTTGGAAAAAGTGAACGCAAAGCTTCTTATCAGTAGTGTGCGGCTGTATCTTGCATACATAAGATTTCAAATGGAGTTTGGGACAAGAAACCCCATCGTACTTTGCAAAGATTGGTACTTTGAATTTGTGGGGAATGATTACCCCAGAGATCAAACCCAAATCATTAAAATCTAAACCGGGGACAGCTTGAATTTCAACAGCTTTCAATCTGTCCTCTAACTGCTTGTATTTGATATCAGCGGGTGGATACTGTTCGTTGAAATAATCATTGTAAGATTCTTGATTATTAGTACATTCAGCATGAGTAATCTTGACCTCACCGACCTGGTTCTCGTCCTCTTAAGATGAGTCTCCTTCTACCGGGATTTGACGGATTCTCTCCTCGAACCTTCTACCCATGTTGAGCAGAGCTTTCTTCTTTGGCTTCTTTTTAACGGTCAGCAAAGCCATCATATCTTGCTGCCCCTTGGCTAGGGCGAGTAGAGCTTCCTAAAACTGAGAATTCTGGGCTTGGAGTTCCGTCACAGTTTTCTCTAGATCCATCTTGCTTGAAATAAACAGCAGAAAGATGAGGAAACCAGTATGCGAAAACCTGTCATGTTATGATGCATGGAATATGCAAATGATTTCAAGGATTAATGAAATTTAAATTTGTATAGACAAAAGAATGAACAAACGTTAATTTTCATTATTCAAAACAAGAAAGATTATATTATTCCCCTTGGGCTTATAAAATAGATTTCTAAGATAAAAAGACTGCACGCATCCTCTTTGGCGCGAGATAAGCGTTCACATTCTGCTCCTCTTGTAGCTGTTTCGTAAGCTCCAAGAACCTCTTCTCACTGGCATAGAACTGAGCCTCGAAAGTATCTCGTTCTTCCTTCAGCTGGATCCAACCCTTTTGTAAGTCTTCGAGAGAGGTAGGCATGTCAGGATGGAGAATAGTGTAGGAAACACCCCCTCGACCATAGGCTCCACGATGACTGGTAAAATGGGAGGATAAGGCATCAAAAGTGTCTGAGCACGAGCCCGTACCCATCTAAGGTATGGCTCGAGAGGGATAGAGTTTTTGTGTCCCAAAGTCCTACTGTCCACCTTGTTCACCATTCTCCAAGCTCGTGTAAACCTCTGGCGGTAATCTTAGTCTTCTTTGTCATAGTCGAACACCAAACCTTGAATGAGCATCTGATGAGGGCCGTCTCTGCGAGCATACCCAAACTGTTGAAGAGATAAACAAGGATTGTAGGTAATACATACCCTAATACCAAGCAAAGGGACGTTAGGTAATTCCCCACAGCGGTCAGTGATAGAGACATCTCCCAAGGATCTTGAACACCAACAGATGTCAGAATGGGTGAGGGACATTATCCTTTGAGACCATGTCAGTCTTTGCTCGTTCTTCAATACTGATTGAGGTAGGTGTGAGGTGAACCACTTAGCGAGTAAGGTAATACAACACAGGAGAGTACCCCTTTTCTTCATGGTGCGGGTATGAAGGCAATGCAGGATATCTCCCAATAAGGTAGGTACGGGATTGCGAGAGAGAAATACTTTGATGACATTAACATCTATGAATTGGTCCGAGTTGGAGAACAGAACTAAACCATAAATGATAAGAGCCAGGACGTCTTCAAAAGCTTGGAAATCCATGTCATCCCAGAATGAACGAGCCTTCTCCAATAGAAACTTAGCTAGGAAACCTTTGACCCCGCTTCTTGTCTCCCAATTGGTTATGACGTCAGCTCTTTTCAGATGCAAAGCTTCGGCGATGATTTCAGGTTTTGGAATCCCTTCTAGACTGGTGAATGGTATCTGATCAAGCACAGGCACCCCTAAGAGTAGAGAGAACTCTTCCAGTGTAGGTACCAACTGATAGTTCGGGAAAGTGAAACACTGATGTACGGGATCAAAGAATTGGAACAACACACACATCATCTCCTCTTGGAAGTTGGATGTATCCAAATTGAGGAGTCGACCATATTTCTTGGTAAAAGGCGAATCCCCAGGCACTCTTGAGGCTAACTCTTGAAGCTAAGGGTGTGCTTTTACAAAGCTGATTCGGATGGTGTTTCTTCGGCCGGAATTTATGACCTACAAAACAAAAACAAAGATAAATTTCTAAATCCTTGAAATGGTTAGTGAGTATGCGTATGATACTTATGATGTTATGTACAAGTAAGTATATACACACAAAGCAAACAAATCCCTATGTTTTAGGCTTGCATGAGGTTTTATAGGTAAGTACCCTCTTGAAATTTAGTCGGCTCAATCTGTCCTAGTAAAAGTGATCGGGTTCTAAAGGATTTCAATATCACCGACCTTTCTTTTAGGCGTTGTCTCAGCATAATAAATCTTTTCTTGCGGCCGAGATATCCCAAAAGTCCAGCCTCAATGAGTGTAATATCGAGTATCAACCAATTTTCAACTCTACACCGAAACCGGTTATCTCACTACGTCCTAATGGCCAAGTTTGTTCAATTAGGGTTCTAAAGTCAGTTAGTGCTTCATGACGCCACTCAGCGGCCCCGTGTTCTCCTTGATTCACCACGAGGGATACCGGTACCCACAAATGCGTCACACTAACATAGCCATTGTTTCAACCATATCGGTCTACGCCATACAGTTTTCACAATCTATTGCTACTTACCTAAAAAGGTGCCCCAGATCCGGGTAGAGGATCAAAACAAACCCAAACAAAGAACCAATAATGTAAAGGAAGCAATTCAAACAAATGAAGGCAAGTAAATGTGATATAACCCTAAGGTAACCCAACTTTTAAGCGACTTCCCCAGCAGAGTCGCTAGTTCTGTGATACAGTGGGAAAACTGACTTGAGCTTTTGCGTTTGTGTTCGCAAATGTTGCGATTTAGCAAGAGTCGCCACCGACTTTTCTTTTATCCAAAAGGAAAGGTTAAAAAGCACAGGAAAGACCTTTGAGATTGTTTCTTGGCTTCGGGGGGTAGATTATGAAAAGGGAAGGTATTAGCACCCCTTTCATCCATGGTTTTCCACGGGCTCTTAGTTACTTGCTAGATCAACTTGCTTTTGTTTGAAAATATGCTTTGTGTGGTTTTTGAATGTATTTTTGAAAAGGCGCCATTGTTTTTAGGCAAACTTTGTAATAGTTCTCGTTCGTAAGAACGTATACAAAGTGTTGAGCTTTTAAAAAATAATTCATGTTTGGAAAACGCTTTGAAAATGTTTTTGAAAGTGTTGGTTTTAAAAATAGCAAGGATATTTGTTTTGAAATGGAGCAAGTAACTAGAAGCAATCTACCTACTCAAATGTCTTTCTTGTTCATTTTCTTTTCCTTTGACATTGTTGTCTTACCATTGACTTGGTAAGCAACCATATCTTTATATGTAAGTGGGACGGGCGTGGGTCATCGTATAGTCATGATAGCAATGTTGTGAGGTGTCTTAGCATTTCTTTTTGAGGTTCTGTGATCGGTGGATCTGGAACTGACTGTTTTACGCTGGTTCGCGAAATGTCGCGGAAGCAAGAGTTGCCACCGTCTTTTATTTTCTCCAACATGGACAGGACAAAAGCACAACAAAATTCCTTATGAGATTATCTCTCGGTTCGGGAGGTAGATTTATAGAAAGGGAAGGTGTTAGCACCCTTTCTATCCATGGTTATCCATGGGCTCTTAGATACTTGCTCATTTGTGTTTTCAAAAATGTTTGTTTGCTTTTCAAAGTGTGAGTGGGTTTGAAAAAGTTTTGTTTAAAGATTTCAGATCGACTCTTGTATTAGTCCTCAAGAGTGTTTGAAAAATTGTTTTGAAAGCTTTTTGAAAAGTGTCGGTGTGAAAAGAGTTTTTGATTTGTTTTGAATTAGAGCAAGTATCTAGGAGTCATCTACCTACCCTAAGAAATTAGGCTCTGTAAATGTCCTTAAGGTAGTGCCAACCCATCATTGAGAGGTAGGTAGCACCACCGTTGGAGGTGTTCGGGTCAATTCGAATTTAGGGACAGTGTGGTCACCAGAGCAACGGTAGGACACCTTAGAATCTACCCTTATGCCATTGATCTTTTTATTCCGAGGCAACTATTCCGAGGCAACCGTTTCGAGGCAACTTGTTTCGAGGCAACTAGATCAATGGACATAAGGACTCACTAAGACGTCCTATACTCGACGACCACGTTTCGAGGGGCAAGGCAACAGTGAGGCGTACCCTAAGAATGGTGTGTGAATTTGTGTATTGTTTTCAGTTATGTTTTATCTTGATCATGCATTGGGTGAGCTACGCTTGCTTTTATTTGGACCATTCATTCTTTCATGCAAAGTTAAGCAGTTTTAAGGGTGCGGAAATTAAAGTGCGGAAAATAAAGGTCCTACGCTATTTCAAGGCGAAGGTCTATACATCGCCAAATTAACAAAGACCCGTTTTTTTAATAAAATGCGGAAAATAAATAAGTTCCCTAATTACTATTACAAGGCTTGAGCAATTACATAATATTTAAAACGAAAAATAAAAACAAGCGCGCGAAAAGGAATTAGAATTGAATGTTCGAGGGCGTTGGACCCTTTAAAGAAATTAAATTGAAATTGAAAGTTAATTAATTATTTAATAAGAAAAGAAGTTATTTTTTATGGTTTTTGGTATTTATGAAATAAAGAAAGTCAAAATTGAAAGAAACCCTAATTCTAAATATTTTTAATTATTTAAAGAAAAAGATTAAAGTTTTAACCTAATTTATACTAATCAATTAATTACATGTCTATTTACAAAATAATTAATAATTAATAATAATAATAAGAAGAAATTATTTATTGAGAAAAAGAATAAAATGCTAAAAACCTAATTTCTACATATTTTAGTTATTAAGAAAAGATTAAAATTAAAACCTAATTTTACTAAATTGATTATTAAAAATTTATTTACAAAAATATTAATGAACTAAATATTAAATAAACATATTTTATTTTTTGATTTCTGATTTTGTGTTATGAAAATTATTTTTGTGATTTAAATAAAACAATAAAACAAATAAAAGAATAAAAAGGAAAATTAAAATAAAGAATAAAAATATGCAAACCATGGGGGTGTCTGGCCCCTAGAGGAGGTTTATGCAAGGAATTCAGGCCCATTAGAAAGCTGGCCACGTTGACTTTTCCAGTTTGAATGCTCATTCATGGACTGAGGTACATGGTGGACGTCTTTTGGTAGCCTTCAGATTGAATCTCATGGACATTTGGCAGGCACCAGCATGAACGTGCATGGTGGACTTTAGATGAGGCGCTATACTGGAACACCTTGATACCAAAATTATTAAGCGTTTGGGGGACCTGGGAATCGAACCCAGGTCCCAGCCTGCAAGCCAGTGCATCAACCAACTGAACCAACGCGTTACTTTGTATACTTAATGGATAATGATTATTATGAGAGAGAACGCAAGCATTAGTGGTATTTAACAAAAACGCGCGCCAGTATTCAAACTACCCAGTAGGATCAAGCCACGCCAGCATCGTCTTCCTTTTGTTCCTGCAAATAATACCAAATAGCGGGGGTTTTAAACCCCCACTAACTGCAATGTATGAAAATAACGATTAGCACATAAGCAAACATAAAAAGAGCGCGAGGTGTGGAATGATATCGTCTGGATGTCCTGATTTCAATGGAATAGGTTTGGTTGGCCAATTTTTCCAGACGTGAAAACCCCTAAATCAAAGCTTCTGAAACCCTAGAGGACGTCCATGGTGAATTCCTATTTAGGCAGCCATTCTTCAATTGAATGGTACCATTAGCTTCAGAACATTCATGTTAGTATAAATCAACAATTAAAAATCACAAATGATGCATGGAAACTGAAACACGATCATGGATAATTTCAAGAAAAGTAAGACTTTGTTATACCAATTCCTTGAGTATGGAGGGCTGGTTTTGATTGGAATCGTTTCCTGGATGTCTTGGCAAGGTTTTGGAACACTTTTCAAGCCTTGAATTGCACTCTAGGTCTGAAAACAGTTTTCAATATTTTTGTGAAAAAGTGCAATGTTGTTCTATATCTTTCTGCGCAGCTCTTGTGTATGTGAGCATTAGGGTTATGTTCTATATGTATCTGAGCATGATTAGGTTAAGAAAAACAAGCCCATAATCCATGCATTGATGATTTGGATATTTGGTTTTCAATGATATCAAATTCAATCTTTTTGCCATGAAACTAATGCCAATCATGTAGAATCTTTCCCTTTTGAGTGATGCACGAAATATTTGATTCATAATGGATGAAATCTCTGCACAAAAAGATTTGAAATGTATTATTTGCTATTTTTTCATATTTAATTTTAATTAAGTGAATTAATAATAATAAGAATTCAAATAATTTAAAAAATGAGGAAATAACTCCCTTGGAGGTCAATGGGTCGTGCATAGCCTTTGGGTGATGATTCATGGAAGAAATTGAGGCCCATTAGCATTTTTGAGGCATTTGAAGCAAAGTTGACTTTTCAAAATTCCCAAAAATTTCCCAACTTCCACAAGGCATATCTTGCTCAATTTTTAAGCTTTGATCATGTTCTTGGACATTTTGGAAAGGTCTTGAAGTCCTCTAACCAATGCCTTTGGTCCCATGTCATTTTGATTTACCAATCTCAAATTATGGTCTTTGACTTAAAGTGCCTTTTTGTTGACTTTTGAAAATGACCTATAATGTTGAAATTGATAACTTTTTGTGAGAGCATTCCTTGGAATTGGAGTGTGAAGATGAGTTTTAGGAAATATCATCCTCTTCAAAATTAGCTTTGGATGGAGTTTTTCTGATAAACCATGTGGAAGTTATGCCCTGGTCAATTTGCAGTTGACTTTTTCAACTGTCCAAAAATGGAAACTTTTGCATCTTGAGACTTTTTGAGCCATGCCTTGAGAATCATGATCAAGAATTGATCAAATTATGTTTGTGGCTTCAAAATAAGATGTTGACCAAAAGTTTTGATTTTTGACTGTCAAATGACCATTTTGCCCCTGCAGTTGACTGTGAAGCAATTGGGGTTTTTGACCGTGCAATTTGATGCTGTGAGTCTTGAAACTTGGCATATGGATGTTTGATAATGTTTATAGGCATGTGGGACTTGATTGTACCCTTGGAAACTTCAATTTCTTTGCCAGAACCAAAACCCTAATTTTGACTATATTAGGAGGCAATTGGACTGTGCAACTCTTGAGTGATTTTGAAACTTGATCTTGGCAAATCTTGGAGAATATGGGAGGGCAAATTTTGGGGTACAACAGTTTCCCCTATTCAATCTTCTTAGATCTGAGGATGTAGATTGGCTGGCGTGCCTTTCGTAATCCGAGGGTAGAAGATGATTGAACACTAGAGTGCCCAGAAATTTGCGCTCACATGTTAGCATGTTAGCTGTGAGATGGTGGGAATGGGCTTACATATGCCATTTGGAAATTGATGGATAGGAGAGATGGGCTTATAGATGCCATCGGGAGGTTGTCGATCGCGTAAGAGATTCCTTAGCGAGAATTTGCGTACCTGAGAAAAGAAAATAATTACCTGGCCTGTTACAGGAGTTGATCTTCAAACTATTTATGTAAATGTGCCCTGGCTAGTTACAGGAATCGAATCTTTAGACTCTTCAGACGTGCCCTGGCGAGATACAGGAGTCGAGTCCAGAGAATATAGTCGTCAACAGATACACCCTGGCAAGATACAGGAATCGAATCTTCGAACTCTTCAGATGTGCCCTGGCAAGATACAGGAATCGAGTCTAGTAATGTTAGTCGTCAACAGATACACCCTGGCAAGATACAGGAATCGGATCCTCGAACTCTACAGATGCACCCTGGCAAGATACAGGAATCGGATCTGGTAATGTTAGTCATCAACGGATACACCCTGGCAAGATACAGGAATCGGATCCTCGAACTCTTCAGACGCACCCTGGCAAGATACAAGAATCGGATCTGGTAATGTTAGTCATCAACGGATACACCCTGGCAAGATACAGGAATCAGATCCTCGAACTCTTCAGACGCACCCTGGCGAGATACAGGAATCGGGTCTGGTAATGTTGGTCGTCAACAGATACACCCTGGCAAGATACAGGAATCGGATCCTCGAACTCTTCAGACGCACCCTGGCAAGATACAGGAATCGGATCTGGTAATGTTAGTCGTCAACAGATACACCCTGGCAAGATACAGGAATCGGATCCTCGAACTCTTCAGACGCACCCTGGCAAGATACAGGAATCGGATCTGGTAATGTTAGTCGTCAACAGATACACCCTGGAAAGATACAGGAATCGGATCCTCAAACTCTTCAGACGCACCCTGGCAAGATACAGGAATCGGGTCTGGTAATGTTAGTCGTCAACAGATACACCCTGGCAAGATACAGGAAACGGATCCTCGAACTCTTCAGACGCACCCTGGCAAGATACAGGAATTGGATTTGGTAATGTTAGTCGTCAACAGATACACCCTGGCAAGATACAGGAATCGGATCCTCGAACTCTTCAGACGCACCCTGGCCAGATACAGTAATCGGGTCTGGTAATGTTGAAAGGTTTCGTCTCAGAGAAATCTTTAGGAATCAATTTAGCTGGACTAGAGGAGGTCTTGGAATAACTTTTACGGGAGCGGCATCAAAAAAATCTTTAGGAATTGATTTCACTGGATTTGTATTCTTTGACTGGGTTAGCATCAGAAAAATCTTTAGGAATCGATTTAACTGGACCAGAGGAGGTCTTGGCGTCATCAGAAAAATCTTTAGGAATCGATTTTAGCTGGATTTAGACAAGATCTTGGAATCTTCAACTGGATCGGCTTCAGAAAAATCTTTAGGGGTTGATTTAACTAGACCAGGCGAGGTCTTGGAATCTTCAACTGGATCGGCTTCAGGAAAATCTTTAGGAATTAATTTAACTGGACCAGAGAAGGCCTTTGACTGGATCGGCATCAGAAAAATCTTTAGGAGTCGATTTAATTGGACCAGGCAAGGTCTTGGAATCTTCAACTGGGTCTTCATCAGGAAAATCTTTAGGAATTGATTTAACTGGACCAGAGAAGGCCTTTGACTGGATCGGTATCAGAAAAATCTTTAGGAGTCGATTTAACTGGACCAGGCAAGGTCTTGGAATCTTCAACTGGGTCCTCATCAGGAAAATCTTTAGGAATCGATTTAACTGGACCAGAGAAGGCCTTTGACTGGATCGACATCAGAAAAATCTTTAGGAGTCGATTTAACTGGACCGGGCAAGGTCTTGGAATCTTCAACTGGGTCCTCATCAAGAAAATCTTTAGGAATCAATTTAACTGGACCAGAGAAGGCCTTTGACTGGATCGGCATCAGAAAAATCTTTAGGAGTCGATTTAACTGGACCAGACAAGGTCTTGGAATCTTCAACTGGGTCTTCATCAGGAAAATCTTTAGGAGTCGATTTAACTGAACCAGAGAAGGCCTTTGACTGGACCGGCATCAGAAAAATCTTTAGGAGTTGATTTAACTGGACCAGGCAAGGTCTTGGAATCTTCAACTGGGTCTTCATCAGGAAAATCTTTAGGAATCGATTTAACGGGACCATAGAAGGCCTTTGACTGGATCGGCATCAGGAAAATCTTTAGGAGTCAATTTAACTGGACCAGGCAAGGTCTTGGAATAGCTGAGAACTTAACTGGATCTTTCCTGAAATGTAAAAGTCAGTCGTATGCAATGCATGCCATGGATCAAGCAATGATGTTCTCAACATAAATGAGATTGTAAGCTATGATGCGTTTATGCATGTATCATGATGTATGACAATATGATGTTTATGAATGTATTTTCGTCTAGGAAAATAAATCCTTGACCAATGCCGGGAGTTAAATCCTGGGCTGATGGTTGAAGAGAGTTCTTCGTTTCCGCTGGGGATGAAGATTGCAAGAATGAACCGGTAGGAGAAGATGACTCCGTTGGGGAATAAACTTGATGAAGAGATTACTCTGCGGGGAATAACTACTCTAGCGATCTTGCTGGGGGACAATACTCTGTGGGAAGAGAGGTGCTTCGCTGAGATGAATGGGAACTCCATTGGGGATACCATTGTTGAGTTTTGTTGAAGAATATGATGAACTCCGCTGGGGAATAGGAAGACTTCGTCGGGGACGATCTTTCCCGGGTTATTGGCTGAGGATAACCCAGTTATATCCTGGTGGGGAAATAACCTTCTGAATAAAGCCGGGAGACGTGTTCGTGCTATGCAGGGGATAAGCTTCCAGAATCTACTGGGGATAAGCTTCCTACTGGGGAGATTGATTCAACTTTCCTGGGGGAGGCTTTTAGACTGGACTCTCCTGGGGAAATTTTTCAGCTTGGACTGGGGAATGGCTCCACTGGATGTCTGTATACCGCCGGGGAACAATCTTAGATCAAGACTGTCGGGGATGCTTGTATATTGCGCTGGGGAATGTTGAGATCTGCTGGGGATACCCCCTTCCTTAAGGCTGATAGAGTAGGCTAACTCTGCTTGGGGAGAGTATGTTGACTTGCTGGCTCACTCTCTGGGGATTTAAGATATCTTGGTTACATTCTTCAGCCAAACTTACCTTGGTACCTTGGTGGACAGAGCAATTAGATCGTTTAGACCACTCATTATTGCCCCTGTTTCAGTGGGAGAAGGCACCTGTGGGGGTAGTTGACAAATCTTCTGGTAGACAGGTGACTAGATGCCGGGACATAGTCGTACGCTTAAATCCCTAATTTTTGCCTGGACCGCCCTTTCGGGTTTTCAGTCCACCGGGATACCCATTTTTGCCCAAGCCGCCTTTTCAGGTTTTCGACTTGCCGGGTGTACAGATTTTTTTCATTTCATCCCTTATTTTTGCCCGAACCCTTTTGGTTCGTCGGGAAGCCCATATTTTTGTCTAGGTATGTCAACCTAGCGGGTCTTTGATCATGCGCAGTATTTTTTCGACTATGTCCATGCTCTCAGGATGTAGGGAGATTCCCCTGTTAGAAGTGTTTTGCCATGCCACCAGAAGATGTTTGATCAGGCAAGATTCGTTGTCGGAATGCCCCAGGTGATCCAGATGGAGATTTGCCCCAAGCTGGTTGGCCTTTTGAGAGATTCTCCGAATCTTGGCTGGACTGCCCCAGATGATGGACACTGATCACGCCATGCCCCTTGATTGGAAGTGTTTCTTCCACTGGAGGTGACTCTTTTGTTGAGAGGACCTTCGTTCATCAGATATTCGTTACGCAAAGTTCTCTGCTGTTCAAACAAATAATCATATGCAAACAATGTTATCTTAAGAATGCAAAGCTTATGTCTGTCTTGAAATTTTTGAAAATGCATTTTTCAATAAAAGCAAGTGAGTTTTTTTGTAAACTGTGATGTCAACTCGTTATTTTACCGCAAGCCTTAAGGAGTCAGGATACCTTTCGTAACAGTATGCTTTCGAACTAACACATGCTTCAGCTAGGACTTTTAAGGGTTATAACGTGGCCTGGTTCACGGTTCAAGAAACAAAGGATAAAGGCTCAAATTTATTTGTACCCACCCGTTCTTCGTGATGTTCTTCAATCCTAAACTCAGCTAATCGTTTGTTAGACCTTGTTGAGTCTTTGCTTTGATGTTCCAATGATGGTTCGGATGTTGACAATTTGTTGATTAGGCAGTCATTTCCTTTTTTGTTGAGGGTTTGTAGGACCTCTTTCTTTTTGATTTTATTATCCCTGTTTTTTGCCTGAACTGTTTCTTTTGCGATTACAGTCAGCGGGATGCCCCAGTTTTGTAAGTCCCCTTCATAGGTTTTGACTTTTTGGGCTTTTCATTTATTTTTTGATAATGACTGCCTGTCCTTATGATTATTCTGAACCATCACTGTCTTTCTTTGTTTTGTAAGGACCTTTTTGGTGTCATTGGATCAACTGAGAGAACTACCCTGCCCCAGGTTATGATAAAGGGTTTTAATTTTCGAAAAGAAAAACTCCTACTTCTTTGGCTCGAAGGGGTTGACGAGGGATTATCTTCCTTATCACTCCAGTGTTTAGGAATTGAAACAACGCCTGTACCTCATCAGCGGGGTCTGTTCAAAAGCATACTGTAGATTATGGTATCGTTTTCGTCATCCTCCCTCAAGAGGCTTAGAATTATTAATCGAGAGTTGAACATCACAAAATATGAAAACAGTTTGAATATAGCGAATGCGAATATATTGATTCAAAACAGACATATGCAATGCATTAATAAAGTAACAACGTTTGACATGAATAAATGTTTAAACAATCAAAGAACAATACAACTTGAACATTCGAATGAACAAAAGTTTTCTAGTCTCAGGGCTTGTCACTTCAAATGGTGAGCCTTGGAGGGATGGTAGAAAAACTCAGCCTGACCATCTTGTGTGAACTCCAATGCTCCTTCATCAATCAGGTCCTGGATCTTGTTCTTCAGAGCCCAACACTCATTTGTGTCGTGTCCCGGGCTGGCAGAGTGGTAGGCGCACCTTTTATTGGGATGATAGGTAGGAGCTGATGTGTTGGGATTCCGGAGAGGAGCCCTTAATGTGATCAGATACAATCTCAACAGGCGTTGTAAGGCTTGAAACAGCGACATGTTGAGCTGGGTGAATTGCCTCCCAGGCTTGTCTGGCTTGCTCTGATCAACCCATTATTCTTGGTGAAGTCGTTGTTGGACTTGTGAAGTGGTAGCAAACTGGAGAGGTCTATTCTTCCCCATACCAGACTCTTGTCCTCTTGGCGGCTGATCTATGACCTGGTCCCTGACTTGGACTGCTTGCTTCTCTTGGTGAAGCTGGTTGATCATAGTTCTCAACTCTTCTTGCTCCCGAGCCAAACCATGGATAAGAGCCATTTGCCCCAGCATCTGGGTTCTCATTGTGTCCACTTCAGCTTGCAGACGCTTCAGTCGTTCATCTTTACCATCTTCTGGACTGCTCTTTACCAAATTCCCCATGAGGAGCGTTCTCAACTCTTCCTGCCCCTTGGATAGGCTTAGGAAGATCTCTCTGAACTGAGTCTCTTGAGTAGGGAACTCCTGGTTGTTTGATTGGAAAGCCATTGCTGAAATAAACAACGAAGAGGGTAAGTGACTTGTCAAAAGGGTACCTGTAATGCAATGATATGTATGATATGCATGCAATGTTTTCAAGGACCTCGCAGGGTAAACAAGAAGATTGTTAGCATTTGAATTTGTAGCTTGATTGAAGGAACTTCATGTTGCTGAGAATCCTTTTTTAAGAGTCAAGGCTCACCATATCGAGTGGGTCATAGCCCCTGACAATTTTGGCTCGGGGAACCTTCTTCAAGTGTCAAAGCTCACCATATCAAGTGGGTCATAGCCTCTGACGATCTTGGCTAGAGGAAAATAAATCCTCTTTGCCCCTTGCTAGACGTTTGATTCATCATGACCTGCATCACAAGCCCTTGAGGTCCTTGAAATGGATTAGTCCTTATGCAAGATGTATGCAATGGTATGATGTTATGCTATGCATGGAGTGATATAGGTAAACCCTGTTATGAGTCCAGATTAAGGACTGTAAACAAAACCTGCAAGGAACTCAAATGTCAGATAACAAGCATGCAAATAGTCAAGTTGGAAGGCACACAAGTTACACAAGAGAGCCCTTAGAGTTAAGGCCAGCATGGGGTCTAGGTATTACCCTCTTGAATTTGGTGGGCTCAACCTGTCCTATCAGAAGTAACCGGGTTCTAAGGGTCCCAATATCACTGGACTGTTTTCATTGTTCATCGTTTCGATTTAGCCACTGAACTGGCGACCAAAATATTCCATGAAAACAACCCTCAATTGAGTGTAGTATCGAGTATCAACCAACCTCGGACTGCACCAAAGTCAGTTATCTCACTACCCTAAAGAGGCCAAGATGGTTCAATTAAGGTTCCTAAGGTCAGTTGATGCTTCACGACACCACGCGGCGGCCCCGTACTCTCCTTGACTGTACTCAAGGGTTACCGGTACACACCAAAGTGCCACATCAACGTAGCAGACTGCTTCAACCATGTCGGTATACCCCGCACAGTTCCCTCACAGCCTTGTTGCTACTTTCTAAGAAGGTATTCCCCAAATCCGGGTTAGGATCTATAGAACTCCCGAGACAGTACCCACAATAATAAAGCAATCAAGACAGGCAATTGAAAACACAAGTATGAGCTATCCTAAGGTACACCTCACTTTTAAGTGTCCCCAGCAGAGTCGCCAGTTCTGTGATCGGTGGATCTGGAACTGACTGTTTTACGCTGGTTCGCGAAATGTCGCGGAAGCAATAGTCGCCACCGTCTTTTATTTTCTCCAACATGGACATGACAAAAGCACAACAAAATTCCTTATGAGATTATCTCTCGGTTCGGGAGGTAGATTTATAGAAAGGGAAGGTGTTAGCACCCTTTCTATCCATGGTTATCCATGGGCTCTTAGATACTTGCTCATTTGTGTTTTCAAAAATGTTTGTTTGATTTTCAAAGTGTGAGTGGGTTTGAAAAAGATTCGTTTAAAGATTTCAGATCGACTCTTGTATCAGTCCTCAAGAGTGTTTGAAAAATTGTTTTGAAAGCTTTTTGAAAAGTGTCGGTGTGAAAAGAGTTTTTGATTTGTTTTGAATTAGAGCATGTATCTATGAGTCATCTACCTACCCTAAGGAATTAGGCTGTGTAAATGTCCTTAAGGTAGTGCCATCCCATCATTGAGAGGTAGGTAGCACCACCGTTGGAGGTGTTCGGGTCAATTCGAATTTAGGGACAGTGTGGTCACCAGAGCAACGGTAGGACACCTTAGAAGCTACCCTTATGCCATTGATCTTTTTATTCCGAGGCAACTATTCCGAGGCAACCGTTTCGAGGCAACTTGTTTCGAGGCAACTAGATCAATGGACATAAGGACTCACTAAGACGTCCTATACTCGACGACCACGTTTCGAGGGGCAAGGCAACAGTGAGGCGTACCCTAAGAATGGTGTGTGAATTTGTGTATTGTTTTCAGTTATGTTTTATCTTGATCATGCATTGGGTGAGCTACGCTTGCTTTTATTTGGACCATTCATTCTTTCATGCAAAGTTAAGCAGTTTTAAGGGTGCGGAAATTAAAGTGCGGAAAATAAAGGTCCTACGCTATTTCAAGGCGCGGGTCTATACATCGCCAAATTAACAAAGACCCGTTTTTTTTTAATAAAATGCGGAAAATAAATAAGTTCCCTAATTACTATTACAAGGCTTGAGCAATTACATAATATTTAAAACGAAAAATAAAAACAAGCGCGCGAAAAGGAATTAGAATCGAATGTTCGAGGGCGTTGGACCCTTTAAAGTTAATTAATTATTTAATAAGAAAAGAAGTTATTTTTTATGGTTTTTGGTATTTATGAAATAAAGAAAGTCAAAATTGAAAGAAACCCTAATTCTAAATATTTTTAATTATTTAAAGAAAAAGATTAAAGTTTTAACCTAATTTATACTAATTAATTAATTACATGTTTATTTACAAAATAATTAATAATTAATAATAATAATAAGAAGAAATTATTTATTGAGAAAAAGAATAAAATGCTAAAAACCTAATTTCTACATATTTTAGTTATTAAGAAAAGATTAAAATTAAAACCTAATTTTACTAAATTGATTATTAAAAATTTATTTACAAAAATATTAATGAACTAAATATTAAATAAACATATTTTATTTTTTGATTTCTGATTTTGTGTTATGAAAATTATTTTTGTGATTTAAATAAACCAATAAAACAAATAAAAGAATAAAAAGGAAAATTAAAATAAAGAATAAAAATATGCAAACCATGGGGGTGTCTGGCCCCTAGAGGAGGTTTATGCAAGGAATTCAGGCCCATTAGAAAGCTGGCCACGTTGACTTTTCCAGTTTGAATGCTCATTCATGGACTGAGGTACATGGTGGACGTCTTTTGGTAGCCTTCAGATTGAATCTCATGGACATTTGGCAGGCACCAGCATGAACGTGCATGGTGGACTTTAGATGAGGCGCTAGACTGGAACACCTTGGTACCAAAATTATTAAGCATTTGGGGGGACCTGGGAATCAAACCCAGGTCCCAGCCTGCAAGCCAGCGCATCAACCAACTGAACCAACGCGTTACTTTGTATACTTAATGGATAATGATTATTATGAGAGAGAAAGCAAGCATTAGTGGTATTTAACAAAAACGCGCGCCAGTATTCAAACTACCCAGTAGGATCAAGCCATGCCAGCATCGTCTTCCTTTTGTTCCTGCAAATAATACCAAATAGCAGGGGTTTTAAACCCCCACTAACTGCAATGTATGAAAATAACGATTAGCACATAAGCAAACATAAAAAGAACGCGAGGTGTGGAATGATATCGTCTGGATGTCCTGATTTCAATGGAATAGGTTTGGTTGGCCAATTTTTCCAGACGTGAAAACCCCTAAATCAAAGCTTCTGAAACCCTAGAGGACGTCCATGGTGAATTCCTATTTAGGCAGCCATTCTTCAATTGAATGGTACCATTAGCTTCAGAACATTCATGTTAGTATAAATCAACAATTAAAAATCACAAATGATGCATGGAAACTGAAACACGATCATGGATAATTTCAAGAAAAGTAAGACTTTGTTATACCAATTCCTTGAGTATGGAGGGCTGGTTTTGATTGGAATCGTTTCCTGGATGTCTTGGCAAGGTTTTGGAACACTTTTCAAGCCTTGAATTGCACTCTAGGTCTGAAAACAGTTTTCAATATTTTTGTGAAAAAGTGCAATGTTGTTCTATGTCTTTCTGTGCAGCTCTTGTGTATGTGAGCATTAGGGTTATGTTCTATATGTATCTGAGCATGATTAGGTTAAGAAAAACAAGCCCATAATCCATGCATTGATGATTTGGATATTTGGTTTTCAATGATATCAAATTCAATCTTTTTGCCATGAAACTAATGCCAATCATGTAGAATCTTTCCCTTTTGAGTGATGCACGAAATATTTGATTCATAATGGATGAAATCTCTGCACAAAAAGATTTGAAATGTATTATTTGCTATTTTTTCATATTTAATTTTAATTAAGTGAATTAATAATAATAAGAATTCAAATAATTAAAAAAAAGAAGAGGAAATAACTACCTTGGAGGTCAATGGGTCGTGCATAGCCTTTGGGTGATGATTCATGGAAGAAATTGAGGCCCATTAGCATTTTTGAGGCATTTGAAGCAAAGTTGACTTTTCAAAATTCCCAAAAATTTCCCAACTTCCACAAGGCATATCTTGCTCAATTTTTAAGCTTTGATCATGTTCTTGGACATTTTGGAAAGGTCTTGAAGTCCTATAACCAATGCCTTTGGTCCCATGTAATTTTGATTTACCAATCTCAAATTATGGTCTTTGACTTAAAGTGCCTTTTTGTTGACTTTTGAAAATGACCTATAATATTGAAATTGATAACTTTTTGTGAGAGCATTCCTTGGACTTGGAGTGTGACGATGAGTTGTATGAAATGTAATCCTCTTAAAAATGAGCTTTGGATGGAATTTTTCTGATAAACCATGTGGAAGTTATGCCCTGGTCAATTTGCAGTTGACTTTTTCAGCTGTCCAAAAATGGAAACTTTTGCATCTTGAGACTTTTTGAGCCATGCCTTGAGAATCATGATCAAGAATTGATCAAATGATGTTTGTGGCTTCAAAATAAGATGTTGACCAAAAGTTTTGATTTTTGACTGTCAAATGACCATTTTGCCCCTGCAGTTGACTGTGAAGCAATTGGGGTTTTTGACTGTGCAATTTGATGTTGTGAGTCTTGAAACTTGGCATATGGATGTTTGACAATGTTTATAGGCATGTGGGACTTGATTTTACCCTTGGAAACTTCAATTTCTTTGCCAGAACCAAAACCCTAATTTTGACTGTATTAGGAGGCAATTGGACTGGTCAACTCTTGAGTGATTTTGAACCTTGATCTTGGCAAATCTTGGAGAATATGGGAGGGAAAATTTTGGGGTACAACAGGGACTAAGATCATTTTGAAAGGCAACATTTATAGCGTCATCGAGGGACTATGATCTTGTATTTCGATTGTTTTTGCTAAGACACCCCACATGCATAACATGACCATTTTTTAGGCAACAAGTGGAGTTAACCTTAAGGGTGCATGTGTGAATAGTGTGTTTGATTTGCATGCATTTAATCTTTGATTAGGGTTATCTACTTTTTGATTTTTATCTTGCCATACACATCCTAATTACTAGCATTTATATTCGAAAGTGATAAATTGCAGAAATGTAAAGTCCTACGCTATTACAATATTTGGGGGACGGGGGTACATACTTACGAATAGGGATTGCAAATAAAATTAAATCCTAAATTACTATTACAACCATATTGAATAGATAAATGTACAAAAGATGTAAAATGGACTTGTTTTATTTTAAGAAAATATTCTTGATCTTTTATTTTAAGAAATAAAACAAAGCATGTAAAAATGAAAAAAAATGTTTTTGGTGTTCTTTTGATTAATGGAATAGGAAATAATAGCAAAAATAGTGAAAAAAGGAAAAATAAAATCAGCACATTGCTGACTAAAAGACGTCAGAAGTTCTAACTCTGGCGTGCTAAAAAACAGAAGTCTTGTTAGTGAAAAATAGGTAAAGTCAGAAGTTCGGGGCCCACTGGGAACATAGTAGTTTTCAGAAGTTCTGATACCACCGGCAACAAAGTAGATTTCAGAAGTTCTGATACCACTGGAAGAACTTGGTCTCTCTCTCTCCATGCTAGTCAGAACATCTGCAACTTGGTCATTTCTCCACAAAATAGAAGATGTGCATATGACAGTTATGGCAGGTGTCATAGTGTTTCAGAAACAAGAGATATCAGAATTATAAATCAAAGGCAAGCATGAATTTGCTAATCCTAATTCTGAGTTCTAATTTTTTCAAGAAGTTCTAAACTAATTTACTTCCTACTTAGGTAGACAAATACGTGAAACCTCATAATATGTACAACATCAGAAACATGATGTCTACATTGTATTTTTGTACATGCAAATCTGGTAATGCTTAAGTAATATGGTGAGATTCAGTAAAAGCTTACCCTGCCGCTGGAAAAGATTCTGTGAATCGGAGGTTGGTCCTGAACTCTGGTGATGTTCTGAGCAGCTTCTTCACGTACTCAGCAGGTTGGAAGCTTTCACCCTCTGGAACAGCTAAGGGGTAATGTTCTGACTTTTTGAGGTGAAGGTGGAGGGAGAGTGTATGGTAGTATGAACACAGAAGTTAGGATAACTTCTAATATGTGAATCAAAAACTGTGTGGATGGTTTTAGTCAAGAAACACTTGAGAACAAATGGAGTTTGAATGCAAGGAATCAAAAGTTGACAGGTTTTGTATGTTTGTGTTTACAGTTTCTGGACTCTTGGAATTTTAGCAGGGGTTCAAGGCTTTTTCTTTCTCAAATTTCCGACCTTTTTACAGTTGCAAATGTAGTTCAATTTATAGGCAAGGATTTAGTAGCTTGGAGAAATCAAAGGTACATCCATCATATGCTAGGCGCTGACTTGTTCTTGAAGCAAGTTCAAACAAGTATGGTTCAAGGCTCAAAGTAAGGTGGTTAGCAGCTTTTAGCCGTGCCTAAGCTTGATTTGTAAGCATGAATCAAGGAAAAGTACCCTCAGAAGAAAAAGTGAAGCATGGGCCCATCATATACTTTGTACAAAATCTGCTTTTCAAGGACAACAATGGTACTTCTATGCCACACGTGGGGAAATCCTTTGGATAAAAACTCAAAAGTAGTTGTGAGCATTAAATGAGCATTAAATGATGATGAGATTTATCAAATCAGAAATCCTGCAATGTGAGATTCTGCATCATTGCTTAAATATGGATCAGAAGTTCTGCTTCAGCGTAGCATCCAATCTTCTGATCCTTTTATCTTCTGGCTCCAGCATGTTCTGACGGAGCTCTCAGACTTTCCAAGAAGCTTGCAACATGCTTTGTAACCTTCTTTGACTTACCCTTGCAAACTCTGAGTGATCCTTTGTGAAAACTGGCCCAGAAGTTCTTACCAAACTCTGTCTTGAGAATATCCAGAATTTGCTGAGCGTTATGGTGATAATCTGGTCAGAAGTTCTGAAATTGTCATATTTCTTATACACTTAGAAAAATTTCTAAGTATTTAGAATTTGACTTTTCCAAAGTAAAATTTGAATTTTGAAATTCTTGATGAAACAAGCTTCATATTCCAACATGTCTTGATGAAATATGATTTTTGAGATTTGATTTTGATCCAAAAGTCAAAGTTTAACTTTTCCGTGTGCAAATGACCATTTTGCCCTTGTGAGTGATTTTCTTGGAAAATTTGTAGTTCAAGGCTTGGAATTGGATGGAAGCAAACTTGAGGATCCAGGGTGATTCCTTGAGAAATGAGAGGGAAAATTTTAGGGTACAACATGTACGTCGCGCTCGTGCCGGAGGACCACCCTTGAAGATCAGCAACCATGAAGTCAATGCAGTAGTGGATGATGAAGACAACTATAACCCGAAGGATTGGATTTTCCCAACTGTCAGTGGAGGGCTCAACAATTGGGAAGCTAGAGATTTTGTCCCGATCACTTTCATCCAACAGTAATTTGTCTTTAAATTTTGTCGGATCTGTAATATTAAAACAATTCAGACTCTTAAAACCTTGTGTCTTACCCGAGGTACAATGGTCCATTTGTAAGGGTTATTATCTCATTTCCATATGACATCAATGAATCATGGATGTTTTTTTGCATAAAAACTTTGTGCTCATTGTTTTTCTTTTTTACATTTTCATTTCTTTAAAAGATAGCTATACTCTCACACACACTCACACTCACAATGCAGGTCTACATCCACTCAGGATCCCTGGGTAACGGTTCTGCTATGGCCTTTTGTGACTCTAAAAATATAATCTACCAAGCCGAAGATGAAGGTGAGGAAGATTGTGAAGTGCCAGGGGAACTCGCCAGGTTTCTACAACAAGAAGAGAGGACCATTCAGCTCCATGAAGAACCAGTGGACACAATTAACCTAGGTACCGAAGAAGACAAAAGAGAAGTCAAGATGGGTGCCAATCTGGAACCCAGTGTCAAAGAGCGTCTAATTCAATTTCTACACGATTATGTTGAGGTCTTTGCCTGGCCGTATGAAGACAGGCCAGGACTTGATGCAGATATTGTAGTACATCGTCTACCTACAAAAGAGAACTGCCCACCGGTAAAGCAAAAGGTCCGTCGCATGCGACCAGACATGTCAGAGAAGATCAAAGCAGAAGTCATGAAACAATTCAACACCGGATTCTTGGTCGTCACCTCCTATCTGCAATGGGTTGCCAATATTGTTCTCGTACCTAAAAAGGACGGCAAGGTACGAATGTGCGTGGACTACAGAGATTTGAATCGGGCAAGCCCTAAGGATGATTTCCCACTTCCCCACATTGATATTCTAGTTGACAATACGGCACAACACAAAGTGTTTTCCTTCATGGATGGTTTCTCAGGCTACAACCAAATCAAAATGGCGCCTGGGGACATGGAGAAAACAACCTTTGTCACACAGTGGGGCACATTCTGCTACAAGGTTATGCCATTCGGGCTGAAGAATGTTGGGGAAACCTATCAACGTGCCATGGTAGCTCTATTTCACGACATGATACATCACGAAATAGAGGTGTATATGGACGACATGATAGCTAGATCTCAAACAGAAGAAGAGCATCTTGATCATTTACAGAAACTGTTTGAGAGGCTAAATAAGTAAAAGCTGAGGTTAAACCCAAATAAATGCACATTTGGGGTGAGGTCCGGTAAACTCCTAGGTTTTGTTGTCAGCAATAAAGGTATTGAAGTGGATCATGCCAAGGTGAAAGAAATACAAGAGATACCTGCTCCTCGTACTGAGAAGGAAGTCATAGGATTCTTGGGACGGTTAAACTACATTGCTAGATTCATTTCTCACCTAACATATACTTGTGAACCAATCATTAAATTACTGAAGAAAGATCAAGTAGTCAAGTGGAATGACGAGTGCCAAATTGCTTTCGACAAGATTAAAGAGTACCTGCAAGAGCCTCCTGTTTTGATGCCACCAGTCGAGGGAAGACCATTGATCATGTATCTAAATGTTTTAGAAAATTCAATGGGGTGTGTGTTAGGGCAGCATGACGAGTCTGGTCGAAAAGAGCATGCTATTTATTACCTGAGCAAAAAGTTTACCGACTGTGAAACAAGATATTCACTGCTCGAGAAAACTTGTTGTGCTCTGGCATGGGCTTCTCGTTGGCTAAGACAATATATGCTGAACCATACTACCTTATTGATATCTAAAATGGATCCAATAAAATACATCTTCGAGAAACCTGCCCTTTCTGGGAGAATAGCGAGATGGAAGATGATCCTGCCAGAATATGACATACAGTATACTACCCAGAAAGCAATAAAGGGCAGTGTACTAGCTGATCAACTTGCTCATCAAGCTGTGGATGACTACCAGTTCATGAAGTTTGAATTCCCATATGAATACATCATAATGGTAAACAACCATGAAGAATTCAGACCATATGACGAACTTGAACAAGGATCCCGATGGACCCTGGTTTTTGATGGGGCATCCAACGCACTCGGCAATGGTATTGGTGCTATACTCATATCTCCTGAAGGATGTCATACTCCCTTTACGGCAATACTTTGCTTCAATTGTACAAACAACATGGCAGAATATGAAGCGTGCATCTTTGGTCTCAAAGCTGCCATAGATTTGGGGATCAAATCCTTAAATGTATTCGAAGATTCAGCTTTGGTCATCAGCCACATAAAAGGAGAATGGGACACCAAACACCCTTACCTTATCCCCCACAAAGAACATGTGCTGACATTGATCCCACATTTTGAGAAGATTACCTTCGAGCATTTCCCACGAGAAGAAAATCAGCTAGCAGACGCACTAGCCACAATGTCATCCATGTTTAAACTTAAATGGGATAAAAAGGCTCCCCAGATCACCATTGAATGAATGGATGAACCAACTCACTGTCACAAGATTAATACTGAAGAAGTAGTGGACCAGCCTTGGTTTCACGAAATCAAGAGGTATCTCGAGACTCAAGAATATCCGGAAGGGGCTTTGGTCAATGATAAGAAGTTCTTAAGGAGATTCTCTGCTAAATTCTTCCTTAGTAATGGTATTCTCTACAAACACAACCATGACTCTGTGTTACTTCTGTGCGTAGACAAGGTTGAAGTGGAAAAGGTCATGGCTGAGTTACATGAGAGCACGTTTGGAACCCATTCCAGTGGACATACGATGGCAAAGAAAATCCTACGGGTAAGCTATTACTGGTCTACCATGGAAGCAGATTGCTATCAACACTCTCGAACCTGCCATAAGTGTCAGATTTATGCTGACAAGGTGCACGTACTTCCGATTACTCTGAATGTCTTGACGGCTCCATGGCCTTTTGCTATGTGGGGCTTCGATATGGTTGGGGAAATCAAACCAACAGCCTCTAATAGACACCGCTTCATCTTAGTGGCCATTTACTATTTTACAAAGTGGGTTGAGGCAGCCTCTTTCGCTTCCGTTACCAAGAATGTTGTAGCCCAGTTCATTAAACAGAATCTTATCCGTCAGTATGGTATCCCAGAGAGGATCATCACAGACAATGGTACGAATCTAAACAATACTATGATCACTTCCCTGTGCGAGCAATTCAAGATCCAGCATCATAATTCTTCCTCTTACCGGCCCAAGATGCATGGTGTTGTCGAAGCTGCAAATAAGAACATTAAAAAGATCATACAGAAAATGACAGTCACATATGAAGTTTGGAACGAAATTCTACCATTCTCTCTCCACGGTTATCGTGCCACAGCACGCACATCAACCGGGGCAACACCTTACTCTCTGGTATATGGCATGGAAGTTGTCTTGCCTATTGAGGTCCAGATCCCCTCTTTGAGAATCATGAAGGATGCAAGGCAGAATGAAGAAGATTGGATCCATAATCGACTTGATCAACTGAATTTGATTGATGAGAAAAGGCCTACTACTGTCTGTCATGGTCAGATGTATCAAAAACAGATGATCAAGGCTTTCAACAAAAAGGTCATACGCCAAGTGTATCAAGTCGGGGATTTGGTGATCAAACGCATCATACTGCCGCAAGGTGATCCCAGGGGAAAATGGACTCCTACATATGAAGGACCGTTTGTAATCAAAAGCATATTCTCTGGTGGAGCAATGATTTTGACCATCATGGATGGCAACGACCTGCCGCACCCCGTGAACACGGACATAGTCAAAAGATACTACGCATAAGAGACCCGCTAGGTTGACACACCTAGGAAAAACAAGGGCATCCCGGCGAACCAAAAAAGTTCAGGCAAAAATTAAGGATAAAACAAAAATCTGTACACTCGACAAGTTGGAAACCTGAAAGGGAGGCTTGGGAAAAAAAGGGTATCCTGGTGGACTGAAAACCCGAAAGGGAGGTCCAGGAAAAAGTTAGGAATTAAAGCGTATGACTATGTCCTGTTGGATCACCTTACGGACAACCTGCAAACTCGAAGATTCTGATCAATTCAATCAGCTTCAGACAAGGAAACAAATAGATAAGATGCTCAAAGACACGAAGGCTATAGTAGAATGGGAACCCCATGGGATTATTTAACATAACTATCTTTTCTTTGTATCAAATTTTCATTTTTTACGACAACATTATCTTACTAGAATGTTTGTCTCATTGTACAAAAATACTCACTCAAAGTCAATACAAAGATGTCCCTTTGAACGTGCAAAACTATCTGTTTTTCTTTACTCTTGTGTTTGATTACGAAAACGTCCAATGATTTATTTTTGAACATATGCATTTGAACGTAACTACCATTTACAAATGAACAAAATAGAAAGACAATCACTAATGGCTTTAAGAGATAGGGCAATATCTTTAAGCTATTCCATAAAATCTCCCACAGTGTGCAGTTTAATCCCTAGCGGAACAAAACCTCCAGTTATCACTCCCCGTTAGAAGTCACCAAATTTCTCAGGATTTCCCAATAGGATTTCACGAGCAGTACACGGCGTTTACCTTACAACAGAGTTTATTTCTCTAAGCGGGAATTCATCAACACTTCAAAACATGAAGACTAGCACTCCATATCCTCAGCAGCAGTCATAAATTTATTTTCCCCAATTTAAACAAGCAGTGCAGCAGATTAGCTTACATATGTATACATCGCATCCATATATCATAAACATTGATAACACGAATTCATGTATCTGTTGGCTCTTAAATTCGACACCTTTGTTTTATTAATGTCAGCCATTAAAGCTGAAGGATGTTTTCGACTAGCTAGGTCCGTCGAAATGCCCATCGAAAGATGGCAAGGTACTTAAAAGATTTCTTCCAAGGGAGAAGTTGGTTGCCTTCGACGTCGAAGGAGTTTCTCGTCGAAGATGTTTCTCGACGAAGGTGTTCGATGGTTCAGAGTGGAGCAGTTTGAAATTCAAGCGTTTGGAGGGAAAACGGTTTCCAGCGGTTACCAAGTGCAACGTGCGAAGATCTGGAGCGTCGAACGTTGAGAACGTGCCAAGTGGAATCATCTCGAAGCAGTGTAACTGCCCGACGGTTACTTGGGATGTTTTAGTATAAATAGTAGTAGTCATGTAGTTTCTCGCGTGTGTTCACAATTCTATACAAAGTCACTCATATAGATTCGAGTACCCAGCGTGTGAGAAAGAATTGTTGAGAAATGTATGTGTGAAACACCAACTTTATTAATCAAAGTCATTTACTTTCCCAGAAATTTATTTGCTTTCTTCTTTACTTTCTTGTCGAACCCTTTCATTTAAAGCCTTATTTATTTTACCAAGTCCTTTCTTCATGCAATTTACTTAAAGGCTCTTTATTTTATTGTCATTTAACCAATATCCAATTTAATCAAAACTTCAAAATCAACCTATGTCCTAGGATCAATCTGATCGATCCTGCGAGTAACCAAATAAGTAACCATTTGGAGGATCAGCGGTTGTTTACCAAATACCAAGGTAAACAAATTGGCACACCCGGTGGGACTGTGTGTTGATTGTTGAAAATAATCTCATCTTTTCGAGGAGTGTTGTATGTTATTGAGAAGTGGTAGAATATACACTAACGATAACAATACTGCCAGAAGAAGGGAAGAGATGGCGAATCCGCCAAACAATAACGAAATCCCACAAACGAATGTGGGAGCAACGGTTAGTACGCCCGTAAGTGAAGCGACAACTGTTGGTTCGACACCAGCAGTAACGGTCACAACAACGGGGCCATTACTTTCGTTCACGGGCCCCAGGATGCCTTTGGGAACTCCCCCACCAAGGGGAAATTTAGGCACAAGGCCTTTTGCGCCACCAGGATTTATGCCACTCTATGGTATGCCAACTTCTGAAGTGGCTAGCCTGACGAATGCTGCGTCCACTTTTTCAGACCCTTTAGTGAGTGCCTCTTCGCCACTCCAAGGTTCTGGAGTAGGCATGGCGAATAGAAATAGGACCCAACTCTTAGGAGGAACGTCCCAAGTAGCCCATGGCCTTACAAATGCCTCGACAGCAGTCTTGAGGCAACAAATGGACGAAAGCAACCATGATATGGTGCAAATGTTGGCACAAACTTTGAGTACAGTGCTAAACCCTCTAATACAAAACACTACTCAATCGAATCAGCAAGTGACAGCGCAAATGACGCGTTTGGCTGATTTCTTTGGAGTACCCCAACCTATTCGACAACCCCAAAGGGCGCAAATAAGGGGTAACCAGGGGATATTCTTAGAGGAAGAAACCACCATCAACCAGGCTCAACAGCCCGTCGAAGAAAACCTTAGGGCACGATTGGAGCAACCCGTCGAGGAACCTAGGGTAATAACCCCAGAGGTAAGGTTAATTAATAGAAACCAAAATGCTGACGAAGTAGTCCATCATATCCAATACCAGAATACGGGTTTGGAAAATAATCTGGCAACCATGATCGAAAGGATCATGACTCAAAATAGGATGAACATGGGCTTTCGAAGGCCCAACTTTACATCTCCATTGTCAGAGTACGTGTTACATACAGACTTACCTCCTAGATGCAAAGTCCCCAAATTTACTAAGTTCTCTGGGGACACGACAGAATCTACTGTCGAGCATGTGGCGAGATACTTGATCGAAGCAGGTGACATTTCGAATAACGAAAACCTAAGGATCAAGCACTTCCCAAGTTCTTTAACAAAGAACGCTTTTACTTGGTTTACAACTCTCCCCCCCAACTCGATCCATCATTGGACCCAGTTGGAAAGATTGTTCCATGAACAATTCTACATGGGGCAAACCAAGATAAGCCTGAAAGAATTGGCCAGTGTGAAGAGACGTTTCACTGAACCTATAGACGAATATCTAAATAGGTTTAGGCTGCTCAAGGCGAGATGTTTTACACAAGTGCCAGAACATGAGTTAGTCGAAATGGCCGCAGGCGGTTTAGATTATTCCATTAGGAAGAAGCTAGACACCCAATACCTGAGAGACATGGCCCATCTTGCCGATAGAGTTCGACAGGTAGAACGCCTCAAAGCTGAAAAAGCAAAGGCAACGAAAACTCACAAGAGAGAGAGGATAGCGTATGTTGATATGGATGACGAAGATCCAGAATCCTTCGACGATACTATAACTGTCGAAGAAGGAGAAGTCGATTTAGCGGAATTGAAACAAGGGCCACCATACTCTTGTAAACTGTTAGTCCCCTCAAGTGGGAAAAATCCCATTGGTCCAGAAAGGACCAGCGATAGGTTCCCAAAAAAGACTTATAGTTTTGACATCACAAAATGTGATGAAATATTTGACTTGCTTGTTAAAGATGGCCAAATGATAGTACCCCCAGGGGTAAAAGTGCCTCCTCTTGATCAAAGAAAGAAGAGAGGTTTTTGCAAATATCATAATTTTTTGGGCCATAAAACTTCTCAATGTTTTCTTTTCAGGAATCTTGTGCAAGACGATATCGAAGAAGGGAGGTTGAAGTTTGCTGACAAAACCCCCATGGCTGTCGACTCAAATCCATTGCAGGCTGAAGCCCACTATGCTGAGCCCTCTAAGGTGAACGTGATAGAGGCAACCAGGAGCCAGTTGAAGAAGCCAGGAATCACAATGGTCGAAGTCTCAAAGGACCACATCAACATGCCAATCTTTGGCAGTTTTTCTGGAAATTTATCCAGGAAGACAATTGAAGCAGTTCAGAAAGCGGTCGAAAGCCCGAAGTTGGAGCCCGCTGAAGCACAAAAAACTGGACCAAAACCCAGTTCCCACTTGGCCACAGTTCAAGGCCAGACGGAGAATCTGGAGATACAAATGAAGCAGTTAACTCTTGCTAACAAAGATACAATGAATATCAACATGATCGAACTTTCTGACCCAAAAGCATCAGAAGAGGCCATGAGGCAAGAACAAGCTAATAAGACTGCTTTCCCTCGGGAAAATGAAAATTTGGCAGATTTTCTACAAAGATGCCAGAAAAAGAAATCAAAGGTGATGCTGTGTCCAAGATGCAGTTCGATCTTTGACAAAAAAGCTTCTGAGCACATTCAAGGCGTAAGAGCAGCGAATAAGAGAAGGGAAAATGTTGATCTTCGACATGATCCCAGAAGAGCCTCCCAAAGAGGTTCAAACCAAGAAAAGAAGCCATTGACTTTTAGGCCTCCCACAAATGTGCCTGTAGATACTTGGTACAAAACCTCTGGTCGAAAAAGGCCAAGTGAGGAGAAATGGCACTCTTTCGACGTGCCAAGGGGTTCCTCTTTGACTCAAAAGAAAGAGCCTCAGGTTGCTGCACCTAAAGTTGCACAAGTGTCAAGCAACTACAAAGGTAAAAATCCCATGTCTCGATCTCAATGGAGGAGATACCAAAGGAGACGAAAAGCTGAAAGGGAGGCTGCCAACCAACCAAAGGCAGAAACCAGTTCGAACGTTCCTCAAAGGAAGCAAAGGAAACCTCTAGAAAGAGAGCCAGTAACCAACAGGCTAGTTTGGCCTAACCAAAGTGAAGTCGAAGACGAAGACGATTCTGAGTCTGATGATACTTTGGACATAATGGTGAATATAGTCTCAGTGCTGCCCAGAGAATTCAACCGACAGGTGGATGTCGAAGTAAGTGACTGGGAAGTGGAACAAGAAATGGCCAAACACAGGCCAGTGTGCTATTTCGTCATGGACAATGGCACCACTGAGGAACAAAATGGGTTCTTCGAGCCACCTACAGAGGCGATGAAAAATCACCTCAAGCCTTTATTTATAAGGGCTAAACTCGAAGAAACTACTGTGAATAAAATTTTGGTGGATTGCGGGGCGACCATCAACATTATTCCTCACTCTATGCTAAGGAAAATTGGCAAAAGGGATGAGGACATTAAGCCTCACAACATGGTCCTGTCGAACTATGAGGGCGGCATAGGGACCACTATGGGAGTGATCCAGCTAGATATCAAAGTAGGATCTATCCTTCGACCAACGATGTTTATGGTCATATCGGCCAAACCTAACTACAATCTTTTGTTGGGCCGTGAATGGATTCATGGTGTTGGAGCTGTGCCATCATCAATGCACCAGAGGCTGCTCCTATGGCGTCCAGATGGGATGGTCGAAAACATAGAGGCAGATCAAAGCTACTACCTGGGAGAAGTGAATCACCCGGGTTTGGCAGATTTCGACAAGAACTTGGCTCACATAGGGCCATGTCCAACACCTGACTTCGACATGGCGCCAGCGCCAAACACTTTTTGTTCCCTATACCTGCATCCTGAGCATGGTTTCCAATGGGACAGAGAAGACTTGTCCCACATAGACTTCAGTGGGTTAACTGATATCCAACCAACTGGTTGGGGAAGTGAATTCAGTGATAATGACTGAGTCACAATCTTTGAAGCAAATTTCGGCTTATGTAGCCGAAACTAAGATGATAACGGCTCTCGAAGCCGAAGTGAAGTACATGGCCACACAGGCCAATGATCAACAGTTATCTGCTGCAGGTCCAGGAAAGGATTTCGATCCAAGACCCCCTGATATCATGCCAGAAGAAATGCAGGAACAGAGGCTCGACGCCATCTATGACGATGAGCCTTTGGGCTTCGAAAAGGACCCCTTGGCGAACAACATTAAAATGTTATCGCAAGATCCTTTAGAAGAAATCAAATTAGGCGAAGGGTCAGAGGAAAGGCCAACTTACATCAGCGCCAAAATTGATCCAGAACTTAGGTTGGAAGTAATCCAATTGCTGAAAGAGTTCAAAGACTGTTTTGCATGGGATTATGACGAAATGCCTGGTCTCGACAGAGGATTGGTAGAACTTCAGTTGCCAATCAAACCTGGGAAGAAGCCAATCAAGCAAAATCCAAGGCGCTTCGCTCCAGAAATACTGTCGAAGATCAAGACGGAAGTCGAAAGATTGCTGAAATGCAAATTCATACGTGTTACAAGGTATGTCGAATGGATTGCAAACATTGTGCCAGTAATTAAGAAAAATGGTACGTTAAGGGTGTGCATAGATTTCAGAGATTTGAATGCTGCTACACCCAAAGATGAATATCCTATGCCTGTGGCGGAAATGCAAGTCGATTCTGCCGCTGGCTATGAATACCTGAGTATGCTCGATGGTTATTCAGGATATAATCAAATATTCATTGCTGAAGAGGATGTGTCGAAAACAGCTTTTCGATGCCCTGGGGCCTTAGGCACTTACGAATGGGTAGTGATGCCTTTTGGCCTAAAGAACGCTGGGGCAACGTACCAGCGAGAAATGAACACTATCTTCCATGATTTTATTAACACTTTTATGCAAGTATATATTGATGACATTGTTATAAAATCTGTTTCCAGGAAGAATCATATTGACCACCTTCGACAATCATTCGAAATAATGAGAGAGCATGGTCTGAAGATGAACCCTTTGAAGTGTGCGTTCTGTGTGAAAGCTGGAGATTTCTTGGGCTTCGTTGTCCACAAGAAAGGGATTGAAATCAACCAGAACAAGACGAAGGCAATTCTGGAAGCGAAAGCGCCATCGAATAAAAAGGAACTGCAATCTCTGTTAGGCAAGATAAATTTCTTAAGGAGATTCATATCTAATCTAAGTGGGAAAGCTCAGGCCTTTTCACCCTTACTTCGACTGAATAAAGAAGGGTTCGAATGGGGGCAAGAGCAACAAGAAGCCTTCGACAAAATCAAAGGGTACCTCACTAAGCCACCTATTTTGGTGCCTCCTTGTAGCAATAGGAGTATGAGATTGTACATAGCTGCATCCGACAAAACTTTGGGAAGCATGTTAGCCCAAGAGGATGAGAATGGAGTCGAAAGACCCATTTACTATCTCAGTAGAGTTTTGAACGATGCAGAAACTAGATATAGTGAAGTTGAAAAATTGTGTCTATGTCTGTATTTCTCTTGTAAAAAACTCAAGCAATATATAAAACCAGCTGATGTGTATGTTTCGTCTCATTTTGATGTTTTCAAGTATATGTTGTCGAAACCTATCTTGCACAGTCGAATTGGCAAGTGGGCATTAGCATTAACTGAATACTCCTTGACCTTTATGCCTCTTAAGGCAGTAAAAGGACAAGTGGTTGCAGACTTCATAGTCGACCACTCAATTCAAGTTGAGGATATTAATTATGTGGAGATAGAGCCTTGGAAATTCTACTTCGATGGTTCCAGCCATAAAGATGGAACATGGGTAGGAGTCTTGATTATTTCTCCAGATAAAATTCCAACAACATTCAAGTACAAAATATCAGGTTCTTGTTCGAACAATGAGGCTGAGTATGAAGCTCTAATTACTGGCCTTGAGATATTGTTGGAATTGGGGGCAACTCGAGTCGAAATAATGGGAGACTCAGAGTTAGTCATTAAGCAAGTCACAAAGGAATATAAATGCATAAGAGAGAATCTCATTATGTACTTTGTGATAGCAAATCGTTTATTGAAAAAATTTGAAACGATCAATATTCGACACATACCCAGAGTCGAAAATCAAATAGCCAACGACTTGGCACAGATTGCATCTGGGTATAAGATTTCAAAAACGAGATTGCAAAGAGCAATCGAAGTTCGAGAAAAGATAAAAGCAACTTGTCTATCACCAACAGACTTGGAATCGACGAGACTAGGATATGCTGATCAAAGTAACTTCGAAATTTCGTTCATAGATAATTTATCAGAGCAAGATTGGAGGAAACCCATTGTGGACTATCTTCAAAATCCAGGAGCTTTGACAGAACGAAAAACAAAGTACAGGGCGTTGAGTTATGTACTCATGGGTAATGAGTTATTCAAAAAAACGCCTGAAGGGGTATTGCTAAAATGCTTAAGTGAAACTGAGGCATACATAGCCCTTTCGACTACGCACGCTGGAGCATGTGGGGCTCACCAAGCAGGCCATAAGATGAAATGGTTGTTGTTTCGACAAGGACTATATTGGCCCACTATGCTGAAAGATTGTGTTGAGTTCGCCAAAGGTTGTCAAGAGTGTCAAGTCCATACAGGCATCCAACATGTACCAGCAAGCGAACTTCACTCGATAGTGAAGCCTTGGCCCTTTAGAGGATGGGCGTTGGACCTCATTGGAGAGATTCGACCAGCATCATCAAAGAGTCAGAAATACATACTGGTAGGCATTGATTACTTTACTAAGTGGATCGAAGCTATCCCTTTAGTCAATGTAGACCAAGAAAATGTCATTGAATTTATTCAAAAGAACATTATCTTTAGGTATGGAATCCCTGAGACGATAACAACTGATCAAGGATCAGTTTTCACTGGTCGAAAGATGCAGGAATTTGCTCAGGAAACAGGTTTCAAACTCCTAACATCAACGCCTTATTATGCACAGGCAAATGGTCAAGTCAAAGCAGCAAACAAAGTAGTGATTGGCTTGATAAAAAAGCATGTTGGGAAGAAACCAAAGAATTGGCATAAGACGTTAGACCAGATTCTGTGGGCTTGTCGAACGTCCCCAAAAGAAGCCACTGGTACAACACCATATAGGCTAACTTTTGGTCATGATGCAGTGTTGCCAGCAGAAATTTGTCTTCAATCTGCAAGGGTTCAGAGGCATTATGATATTCCCACTGAAGTTTATTGGAACATGATGTTAGACGAACTGGTGGATTTAGACGAAGAGAGATTGCGCGCTCTTGACCTACTCAGGCTTCAGAAGAAAAGAGTAGAAGACTCTTATAATAAAAAGGTAAAACCTAAGGTATTTTTGCCTGAAGAACTAGTTTGGAAGGTAATTCTTCCCATGGATCGAAGGGATCGAAGCATGGGGAAATGGTCACCCAAATGGGAAGGACCATTCAGAGTTATCCAAACTTTTTCTGGTGGAGCCTATGAAGTCGAAGAGTTAGGTGAAGATAAAAGGCTCTTGAGAGTAAATGGTAAATATTTGAAAAAATACAAACCTACACTCCAAGAGATAAAAATAAAATAATAAAATAACAAGACTAAATTAACCATAAAAAGCCAAAATGGAAATTTTTTATAATTTTAGCCAAGATGGCAATGTTGTCGAATATAGATTACAAAATATGGTTACAAAAGCTGAATCAATCAGAAGGGAACAGAGTCCTTGAGTCGAAGGTATTTGACTTGCTGCAGCTCCAATCTTTTCTTGCACCAGGCGTTCTCCTGCACAAGCTTGGCAATCTGAGCGTCGAAGCCTTGGGCCTTCTCAGCAAATTCCAGGCCTTGTTTGATTTCAGTTTGACTCTCGGTGTCTGGGACGGTCGAAAGAAGTTCCTCCTTGCGTTTAGTGTTGGCATTTATCTTAGCCTCTATTTCTTTGATTTGTGCCCTGAAGGAAGCATTCTCTCGATCGATGGCATCGACTTCTTCCTGCGTAGATGCTTTTTGCTTCGACAACTCCGCAATTCGAGAAGTCGTCTCCGAAACAGCAGTCCATGCAGAAGAACTTTTGCCATATAACACCTCAAGCTGACTATTAAAGCCCCTTTGGCGCCTATAATCTGCTGAGACTTGATCAATCATGGAGTGTAACTCCATGATCAAGCCTGAAACTTCTGGAGCTACAGCTAACAAGTCGACAACATTCAAAACATCCCTCAAGTATGATGGAGCAGTGGGGTCCCCCTCCAAAGCCTTCATCAAGTACTTCTTGAAAAACGAGGCCTTAACCTTCGCTAAAGCTTCATCGAGAGGAGAGGTTTCAGTGGACTTCCCCGACAGGGTAGGAACCTCCTGACTAGCATCGGACGAACTCTTGCTCTCGATGATTGCGTTGAGATAGCTAACAGGGTCAGTTTGTTTCAAGAGTTCTAAGTCCTCTTTCGACCTGTGCTTCGTTGAGGTAACAACCCTTGCAACAGCATTGTCTTGGGTTTGAGGCTGTTGAGTGTTAGGTGTCTCGACTTGTTTCCCTTCGACTCGGACTGGGGCAGTACCAGCGTTATCTTGGTGCCCTTCGCCAGCGTTACCTTGGTGCCCTTCGCCAGTGTCACCCTGGTTCTCTTCGCCAGCAGCACCTTGGTTTTCTTCGCCAGCATTGCCATGGTCCCCTTCGTCACGATTCTCTTCCGACAGATCCACCACCTGAACCTCTTTTGGCTGTTGTTCTTCCGTTTGAGGATCCTCTGCTGGTTTTTCTACCGTCTCAGCATTGGCCTCATTTATTTCAGTATGGGCTTCGTCATTTTCCAAGCCTTTTTCTTGTGGCCTGCTGAGTTCAGCAGACTCCAGCGTTTCAGAGGTCCTTGGCGGTGAGCTTTCAGTGGTGTCCTGAGAAAGGAAAGAAGAAGAATCTTCAGAAATCGAAAGAGACATAGTCGAATGTAGGTATCTACACCTAAGTTACAAAAAGGATCTAAGAGATTACCTGTAAATTAGCTTCAGCCCCATGGCTGGAATTGTCGCTTTCGGCAGGCTTATTGAGAAGAACGTTTAGTTCCTCCTCCGTTGGCTCCTCAATGATCACTGGAGGTGGCCTGGGCTTTCTCCCAGCAACCTTTATTCTAATTGTTCAACCCTCAGGAGCAGGAGCAGGAGCGTCCTTCGTTATCTTTCGCCTTTTTAGAGGAGCAGGGGGAGAATCACCTTCTTCATCGCTCCCAGATTCGACCACCAGTGCTGGCCGTTTCTTGGGCGAAGGTGCCTAAAAAACCAATGGGAATTCGATTTAGCAATTGCATCGAAAGTCAAAAATCGAAAGCCAGAAGAAAATAATGAAAGTCTGGTTACCGATACAGAAGGCTTCTTCGAAGAGCCTTCCCCCTGTTGGTTGGTTGTGGTCTTCGCTGGCGCTGTAGTCTTCGCCGGCGGTCGAGGTTTTGTTGAGGGGCCTCCTCCCTGTTGGCTCTCTGCAGCCTTCTTGGCTACAGGCTTTCGAACAACTGAAATCAAATAAATAGTTAACAGGCTAGCAGTCGAAAGAGAAAGACAAAGTAATGTGAAAGGATGAACTTACATTTCTTTATTTTGTCCAACACAAGGACAAGAGATTTCTGAAGCTCATCCACGAAGTCCTTCTCGTCGAAAAACTCCTCAGCGTAATAACTTTTCCACCACTCCTCGAAGGATGGTGAGCAAAGAAAGTTGAGCTGGTAGTCAAACAACGAGAGAACTGTTCGACCAGCATATCTTTCGATATGTTTAGTGGCAGCTTCTTCGGTGTAATCATTGCAGAAGTACAACATAGACTTCTCTCTTGGAAAAATTGGAGAAGGTAGGGTTTGAATAATACCAAACTGGCGAGATACCAGGTTTGGTTGGTATGCAATCAGACTCAAGTGAGTCTTAGAGCTCCTGAATCGAAGAGGCATGATCCTTGGTGTGAGGAACGCCTCCCACATTATTGTATGTTCGTCAACTTGAGGACCACTCGACGTCCTTGGATGTGGCCTTGTGAACCATGCTGGGCCTACCTTCCGTCGAGCAAACGGAGCCATAGTCGAAACAAACTCTTTCCTTCGAGCAAACATCAGAACGAAGTTGGTGAAAGTTTGCTGAAACTCCAGTCCATCTTCCATAGGCGTCAACAGAGCCAATCTGGTTCCTTCGACGCGTCTGTTCGCTATCTCTGGAGCCTGCTCATTTATTTGAACCTTCTTAGGCAAGAAAGATTCGAAGGTGGCATTGAGCCACAGTTGGAGCAGCCAAAAAGGCCCAGCAAGTAGCAAACTGGCCCTGTTCTCGATAATTTTTAGAAGAGTTGCCCCATTACTAATCGAATCATAGAGGCTAGCCAAAATCAATTCTGCCAAACAGATATTTTGGCCATGATGGAGTTGAGTGGCGAGAGTGACCATCTTCTTGGTCACCTGTAAGGACTTCGAGCAAAATTCAAAGCGAGTCAGCCATAAGGCTAGAAACGCTATGTGTTCGACATCCGACACAGCATCTGTCGACCTGTCGTGGTAGTGATTGATGAAGGTGGTATAGGTTGGTTTGGTGTCAGAGAATCCAATTTGATCCTCCGACATCTCCTCCGGATCGAAGTAGTCCCCGGTGGGTCGAAGGCCAGTGATAGCGGCCACATCGAAGAGTGTAGGAGTCAGCATCCCACAGGGAAGATGGAAAGTAAAGTGGGAGTATTCCCAGAAAAGTAGAGAAGCTATCAACATCTCCGGAGAATAGTTCAAACCTGTCTTCGACAGCATCACCAGGTCGAAAATCCCCATATCTTTCCAGATCGAAGCTTGGCGTTTCTCCATCTTTTCCAGCCAAGCAACGTAATCAGGAGTAAGGCTAGGGCCAGACCTGAAAGCGCTAACACCTTTGTTGAAGAAACGAAGGTCGATTTTCTCTTTAGCAGGCTCTTCATTATCCTCTGCATCTTTCTTGGCGCATGCAACCGGTTTGAGTTTCTCAACTACCGGAAAATAACTCTTGATCTTCATGGCCTCAGCAATACTTGGATACAAGGGGCCAGACATAGCAAAGATCTGGTTGGAATATCCAACCGGGGTCATAAGGTGGTGTGAGTAAGCATCACGTACGGCGATGTCCAAGGGTTCAGGGACCCTTCGTTGGCCTGTAGAAGTTACTACTGGAGCGGTGACGAAAACCTTAGGTTTGACGTTTCCAGATGGTACGGTAGCGCTAGGAGCATTGGAACCAGATGCCATTGTTAATGGTGAGGTTGAAGACGAAGTGAAGAAAGAAAGGGTTTTGCAAAGATGACAAGTTTGTATGAAAATAGAGAAGTCTGAAGGCTAGATGGCGTAAAAAGTCCCACAATGGGGTACTTACTGCTATTTATAGTAGTGGGGAAAATCCCCAAAACCGAGGACATTAAATGCCATTTAATGTTGCAGGAGATAGTGGGACACGTGGCATCCCCTGTTGTTTTAGCCGTTCTGCAGAAATAGAGGGACGCAGCGTGCGTCCTCGTTTTTGGGAATTGTCATAATGACAAATTCTGAAATGACGTTTGGCACTGCACGCCGTACTGAAGTGACGTCTTAGGTACGGATAAATGATGGTTTTCTTGGGATTGCCAGTGGTTGGTAGAAGACAACAAAAAGTGAACAATTTAATTTGTGACTAAGCGTGAAAAGGCAGGTGTCGAACGGCGTTTCAAAGAATGCCTTTTTCTTTCAGAGTCGAAATAAGGCATTCTTGGGGGGCAATTTGTTGGCTCTTAAATTCGACACCTTTGTTTTATTAATGTCAGCCATTAAAGCTGAAGGATGTTTTCGACTAGCTAGGTCCGTCGAAATGCCCATCGAAAGATGGCAAGGTACTTAAAAGATTTCTTCCAAGGGAGAAGTTGGTTGCCTTTGACGTCGAAGGAGTTTCTCGTCGAAGATGTTTCTCGACGAAGGTGTTCGATGGTTCAGAGTGGAGCAGTTTGAAATTCAAGCGTTTGGAGGGAAAACGGTTTCCAGCGGTTACCAAGTGCAACGTGCGAAGATCTGGAGCATCGAACGTTGAGAACGTGCCAAGTGGAATCATCTCGAAGCAGTGTAACTGCCCGACGGTTACTTGGGATGTTTTAGTATAAATAGTAGTAGTCATGTAGTTTCTCGCGTGTGTTCACAATTCTATACAAAGTCACTCATATAGATTCGAGTACCCAGCGTGTGAGAAAGAATTGTTGAGAAATGTATGTGTGAAACACCAACTTTATTAATCAAAGTCATTTACTTTCCCAGAAATTTATTTGCTTTCTTCTTTACTTTCCTGTCGAACCCTTTCATTTAAAGCCTTATTTATTTTACCAAGTCCTCTTCATGCAATTTACTTAAAGCCTCTTTATTTTATTGTCATTTAACCAATATCCAATTTAATCAAAACTTCAAAATCAACCTATGTCCTAGGATCAATCTGATCGATCCTGCGAGTAACCAAATAAGTAACCATTTGGAGGATCAGCGGTTGTTTACCAAAACCTCCAGTTATCACTCCCCGTTAGAAGTCACCAAATTTCTCAGGATTTCCCAATAGGATTTCACGAGCAGTACACGGCGTTTACCTTACAACAGAGTTTATTTCTCTAAGCGGGAATTCATCAACACTTCAAAACATAAAGACTAGCACTCCATATCCTCAGCAGCAGTCATAAATTTATTTTCCCCAATTTAAACAAGCAGTGCAGCAGATTAGCTCACATATGTATACATCGCATCCATATATCATAAACATTGATAACACGAATTCATGTATCACAATCTCATTATACCATGCATTTCATACAATGTTACATTGCATATTAGCTAACATTTTACCCTTTTCAGGATAAGGTTAATCAATAGCTACCATTAACAATGTTCAAAGGCCTTTCAGATATAGTTCAGATATGCTCCAGACACGGATGCCATCCTAATACTTATTCAGATTCAACTTTCAGATATAGTTCATATACGCTCCAGACACGGATTCCATTCTGATACTCATTCAGATTCAGCTTACAAATACGGTTCAGCAATCATTTCTGGATGGCATCTACAAGCCCATCTCCAACAATTTTCCATCATCCCTCCAAATGGAATCTTTAAGCCCATTCACTATACCATCAACCATCATATTATCGAGTGCAAATTTCTGGGCACTCTAGTGTCCAATCATCTTCTACCTTCGAGTCACGAATGGCAAAACTCGCTGTGATACGATGGAAGAACCGACTGTTAATACTGGTTTGCATTTTTTATTCACAAATGTCGCGGTAAGCAAGAGTCGCCACCGACTTTTATTTTATCTGTTGTACCCCAAAATTTGCCCTCTCATTTATCAATATTTTCTCACAAGATCTCTTTGACTCAAGACTGGATTAGGGTTTGATCAGCTTAAGACATCTCATCTTACACTGTTGACCCAAAATTAGGGTTTGAGTTTACACAATGATTTTTGAACTTCCAATGCCCTATACGACTTTCATTGATCATTATGAACCCCCAAGATTACTCATGACAAGTTTCAAGCCTTGAATCACAATTTTGATCAGTCAATTGGACAGTTGACCTAAAAATCAGCTGTATTGGGGAAAAAGTCAACCATCGCCAATTTACAGTCAAACTTTATAATTTTTTATCCACATCAACATTTTAGACTCATATGTATCATTTGATCAAGTTTGGACCATAATTCCTCAAGAAATTTGATCAAATCATCAAAAGGTCAAAATGGTCAAAATTAGGGTTTTGACTGAGAAAGGGTAATTTATGATTTTTGACCCAGCAAATGACCAATTAGTTTGAAGCATGATTTCAAGGATTCATTTGTATCATCTTGACCTAATTACATGGCTCAAAACGTTGCAAATCCACTGGATAGACAGATGAAATTTGCAGTCAACTGATCAAAAATCAACTGTGTACTGAAAAGTCAAACTTTGACTTTTTAGTCAAAATCGAGTGCCAAGGATCATAATTCATCAAAACATGTCAAAATGTGAAACTTGTTCATCAAGGAATCAAAGATTGAAGATTTGGTTTTAAAATTTGAAATTTTCTTAACTTAGAAATTTTTCTAAGTATAGAAAATTTCTTATTTTTTCTCAACTTTAAGCCATTTTTTCACCATGATACAAGATGATTCAAAGGAAATTTCCAACATGAAATTTGTAGATCCCCATAAAATCTACAACTTTGCGTCACACATTTTTTCCTAAAGATGCTTGGATCTCAAGATATAATTTTGTGAATACATGCCCAAGAACTAAATTAACTTAGTGAAATTTTGCCCTAATTTTGGCAGGTTTTTGACCTAACTTCATGGAAATTTTTCACCTAGTTCCAAGGGGAATCTTGAAATGAATTTCAAAGATGAGTTATAGAGAACATTGCAAGCTTTCCAAAATGTCCAAGAACTCCTTGAGATCATTTTGAGTAGGGAGAATCGAAGAGATGAAGTTGACAATTTCTCACTTTGAATTCAAGTCATTTCATGAAGAACAAAATTCAAATCAGTACCTATGCTGCATAATCCATGATTTAGAGGTCCCAAACTTGTATCTCACTTCATAATTTAATGCTTACTCAGTTGACAAAGCATTAATTCAAGCCCAAGAGTCTTTGTCCAAGTTGTAATTCCATAAATGGCACAAAGTTGCCATTGCCATTTTGGAAAAGCTTGACTTTTGCAACTTTCCAATTCTTGAGCATTTGACCTATCTTCTCTGCACACACAAACCCTACAGACCTAAAGCAACTTGTATAGAGCTTGTACCAACTCCAAGCAGGCCAGTACAAGCATGTGGAGATTTGTCCCTTCACTTTGCTTCAAAAGCAAGAAAGTGTGCAAAAAGGCTACAACTCAAAGATCTGTTGTGAAACTGACTTGGAACTTTCTCCATACTAATACACAAACCCATTACAACTTAGAGAATGATTTCTCAAGGCCTGAAACACTCAAACACTCCCTCTCACCAAAAACCTGTCAAAAACTTGCAGTTTGGGCATAAGCACAACAATCCACAAATTGGCTCGTGCGTTTCAAGTTTTAATCATCCAAACACTTTACCTACTTCATATCTAAGTGATCCAGACCATCATCCTTGCACTGTAACTCCTCCTTCTTCATCTGCCATTTTTGTTTTCCAAGCTTGCAGGTTGACTTGGATAGAGAGTTCCAGGCACTTCCAAAGCAAGGCAAGGATTGGAACACACTCAGGGAGGTTTAAGCAAGCTAAAGCAACCTTCAGGCCTTCCTAAATCTCACTGAAACTCCATTCACGATCTCAGCTGAAAGAGGTAAGAATCCCAACTTCTATCTCTTCATACAGGCATCCATTGGCCACGATTTGTGAAAGAAAAATATAGATATTATAGTGCTGAAGCCAACCATGTGCATAGATTTCATTTCTGATCATTGTGTATAGAGAATTTTAGCATTCAAATTTATGAAAAAATTAGGTTTAAAATTAGGGCTTTCAAAATTAGTTTTAATCTTTGATTGTTAGTTTCCATAAGTTACATGGTTGAAATCATGGGAATAAGTACTATCATTTTCATGTTGGAAGTTTTCATTTTCATGGAGAAATGAGAAAGTTACAGGAGTTCTGGCCAACTTGAGGAAGAAGATGAAGTACAGGGCAAGGAAGTTTCTTATGTTATGTTTTTATTGTTTCATATAAATCAACGGATGTACATCCACCCCAGTGACAAGGTAGCGCGCTGGCAAGGCCCAGGTCATAGGTTCGTACCTTGGTGCTACATTTAACATTTTTCCCATTTTTTCAGTTTCAGTTTTGGCTTTTTTTGGCCAGATGGGCTTGGTTCTTGGGCTTTTTTTTCTAACACACTAATCCCTGTTTGCTTGCAGCACCCCTGGCCCAATCTTTTTATTATTTATTTTATTTTCATATTTGTTTTAATAAAATATTTTCTCTAACACACAAAAATCATAAAAAAATATAAACATGATAAATTTTGCATTTTGTTTATTTTATTCTATTTTCACATAAAAAATATTTATTTTAAACTATATATTAATTATTTATTTCTTAAGCAAATTTGTAAAAATAAATTAAACTTAGATATATTCTTATCTTTTCTTTTATATTTATATATATACTTGTAAATATTTATTTTGGCATATAAAAACTAAATATTTTCATAAAATGTTATTTATTATTTTTAATACAAAAATACATAAGAACTTTATCTTTTTTTTTTAAAATTAGAAATTAGGGTTAACTTTTGTTCTCAAGAATTAATTTATTTTTTCTTAAGTTATTAGGTTTAGTTCAAAATTTCTTTTCACATAAAAAACAAAACAAAAATCTTTTTCTTGCATGTACATAATATTGCATATTTAAATATTGTATTTGTTTATTCCAATATTCGTACAAATTCGATTTGTTTGTAATAGCTTAATTAGATTTACATTATTGCAAATCCCCATTCATAATTTGTATTCCCCCCTCCCATAAAAATGTTGTAATAGCGTAGTGATCTTTAAATTACGCAATTTACCGCTTTTATATACCATGCTAGTAATTAGGGTTTGAATGGCAAGATAAAAACAAATCAAATAGAAAATCCTAAATCCAAGACAAAATCAAAGCATGAAAATAACACACTTGCACACAAGCATCCTTAGGTTTTCTCCACTTGGTTGCCTTATACAAAAAATGGCCATATTACGCATGCGGAGTATCTTGGCAAAACAAACAAACATAAGATCATAGTCCCACGATGACGCTATTCAAAGTTGCCTTACATAATGATCTTGGTTCCTCAAAAATACTAAGATACTTTGCAACATTGATAATCATGGTTATACGATGACCGCGCCCGTCCCGTTTACATCCAAAGATAGGGTTGCTTACCAAATCAATGGCAAGACAACAATGTCAAAGGAATAGAAAATGCACAAGAAAGAAATTTAAGTAAGTAGATTACTTCTAGTTACTTGCTCTATTTCCAAATAACTATCCTTGCTATTTTCAAAACAAACACACACATTTCCGAACATTTTACGAACATTGAAAACATTTTCAAAAAGACAAACATCTTTGTATACATTCTTACGAACGAGAATTATTACAAAGATTGCCTAAACGAATGGCCTCTTTTACAAAATACTTTCAAAACCACACCAAACACAATTTTAAACAACAAAAGCAAGTGATCTAGCAAGTAACTAAGAGCCCATGGAAAAGCATGGATAAAAAGGGCGCTAATACCTTCCCTTTTTATAATCTACCCCCCGAACTAAAGAAACAATCTCAAAGGTCTTTCATGTGATTTTTCACCTTTCCTTTTGGATAAAAGAAAAGTCGATGACGACTATTGCTAACCATAACATTTGCGATAAAACGCAAAACCCTCAAGTCAGTTCTCCCACCGTAACACATTATCCAATCAGGAAAAGGAAAAAGAACAGAAAAAACCTTTTTCGAGATGTTTCTGAGTACGGGGGATAGATTATAGAAAGGGAAGGTGTTAGCACCCTTTCTATCCATGGTTTTTCACGGGCTCTTAGGTACTTGCTCATTTTGAAAACTACTTGTGTGTGCTTGTTTTGAAAAGTTTTGTTTTACTTAATATTAACCCTTGTTTCTGTCCTCAAGAGTGTTACGAAGTTGTTTTTGAAAACTTTGTTTGAAAAGTGTTAGTGTGAAACAATTTTTGTTTGTTTGAGCAAGTACCTAGGAACTAATCTACCTACTCGAAAAAGGTCTATTCGTTTTCCTTTTAGACACTGCTATCCCATTATTGAGAAATAGGTAGCATCGTCGTTGGAGTTTTTTAGGGACATTCGAAGGGACAAATACGATCACAAAAGAAATGTTAGTAATCATCCTAAAGCCTTAAGGATCTTTTTCTGAGGCAACATCCGAATGGGTCATTTTAGATCTTTTGGGGCTAGAGGACAACCACTAACAAACCCTATACTTCATGACCATTTACCGAAGGCAACCAGAGTGGAGTAAACCCTAGGAGTGAGCATGTGCGAGTGTAATTTTCAATTAATTTATCTTTGCACATTTAGGGTTTTCTATTGTATTAATTTTCAGTTTGTCTTTCCATACAATCCTATTAACATACATCTAAGCATTTTATAGTTTGCGGAAATTAAAGCGAGAAAGTTAAAGGTCCTAGTTATTATAAGGCTTTTGCAGATACATAATTATTTTGGACTGAAAATAAAAATGCGGAATTTAAAACTCTAATTACTATTACAAACTCGGAGCAGTTACAATAATAATAAAAAAAGGAAATCAAAAAATGCGCGCGGCGAATTAAATGCGAGAGTAATTAGAAAGACCTAAAAAATCTAGTTGAAAAAAGATTTAGGTTATTTTTGAGAAAAAAAATTAATTAGGTTATGTACAAATTAAACCCTAATTTCTAATTAATTTAGATTATATAAAAAGGAATTAAATTGCCCTAAATTAAATTAATCTAATTAATTAAGGAAATAAAATATTTTTTATGAAAAAAAGAGATTTTTATGTTTTTTGTGATTTTTTGATTTAATGATAAAAATGATTTTTGTGTTATTTGTAAAAAGAAAATAATTAATAAATAATTAAGATAAAAGAAATAAAATAAAAAGAAAAGAAATTAGGCCTGTATTATTGAGAAATTCAGGGGGTGTAGTACTGAATTTGTTAGGCCCATTCCTTGCTCAGCCCAGTCAACGCTCTAGATCTAGTGTGATACTCTTTCTGATGGTCCATGGTACGACTTGAGCATTGGGCGTTGGATTTGGATTGATGATGAATCTAATGGTTGAGATCAGGGTGTATAGTGGGCGCCTGAAAGGGGTTATGCACAGAATCTGCAATTAAATGTTAGAAAAATAACAAAACACGGGGACCTGGGATCGAACCCAGGTCCTCTCCACTTTCCAACGCGCGCTTCACCACTGGGCTACATGTTTTATTGTTAATAAGAACAAATAACAAATAATATAATAAGATATGAGTCAGTATGATAAAGAAAGCGCGCAAGATTTGAATTGCCCAATCAGGCTTGGACACACCATCGTCTTCCTTGCAGAACCGTCGTTTTAGGTATGGACTTATACCTATGGCCTGTGTTTGTAGCTACAAGACCTGCAAACTCCAAAATTCATATCAAGCAATGTAAATATAATTTAAAGCCACAGATCAACTCGTTTTAATCTCACGAGTGTGATGGTACTCCTCTTTTGGCCCAATTGTACCTGTATAGAGAAACCCTAAAATGGAAGACAAAACCCTAATAATGGCAACTCATCGTTTATACATTAAAGCTAGGAATTAAGTATACAGAAAGTTTCCAGGCATCCATATGAACACAAATATGCCATCAAAACATATTAACAATGCAAGAATGAAGAGATACGAATTTGGAAAAAGTGACAAACCGTGAGAGTATTATGTGATGATTCTGGGCTTGTGGAAGCTTGCAAATGATTGGAGAGTGTTCTGGAGATGTCCATGAGTGGATTGGTAGCCTTGTAATGCTTTTAATTGTCCTCTAGAGTAGAAACCGATCCACCACTTATTGTCAATTTTTCAGTTTTGTTTCCCAGCTCTCACGACTTCCAAACCTTTTTTCTTGCCTTGGCTGCGCATTGTATTTGTACTAGAGCATATTAGGTCAACAAAAACAATTTGTATCTTGGTAAATCATGGAGATTTGAATTGATTTTACTCCTTGTATGATATGTTTCCAAAATAGGCCTAATCATGCCATCTTTTTTCTAATCATCCCTTGCATGATTTGATCTGATATGCCAGCCTAATTGGATTTGATTCCTACAAAAAATCAGATCAAAACCAATCTTTTTATATTTTTTGCAATTTATTTGATTTAATTTAACTTTTAAATAATAAAAAATCAAAATAAATAAATAAATAAAGCAAAAAATGTGTGGATGCTGATTTGGGTCGTGGACCATGTTTCCAACAACTTGAATCATGAAAAGCTAGGCCCATTTGACAAAAAATGCACTTTTGAGCACATTTGACTTTTGGCAATTTTGCAAAAATGGTCAACTTTGACAAGGCATATCTCGCCCAATTTTAACCCTAGAGGGGTGTTCTTAGACTTTTTAGAAAGCTTAGGATGTCCCCTAAACAACCCTTTTGGTTTCATCTCAATTGGATATTCCATGTTCATGTAAGAAGGTTTGACTCGAAAGGTGTTTTCGTTGACTTTTCAAAAGGACCTATAATGTAGAAATTCATATCTTTTGATGAGTGCATATTTTGAACTTGTGGGGTGAAGATGAATTGTAGGGAATTGCATCCTCTTCAAAATGAGCCTTGGATGGAAATTTCTGATGAAGTATGAAGAAGTTATGCCTGGTCAAAGTTTGGTTGACTTTTCCTATGAAACCCTAATTTAGCAACTTTTGGGTTTTGATGAATTTTGGGGCATTCCTTAAGGAATCATGGTAAACCCTTGATCAAATGATGGATATATCTTCAAATGTTGAAGTTGACCAGAAATCTTGAAGTTTGACTGTATATGGACCACAATTGACTTTTGACCTAGTGCCGTTGATTTTCAGGCATCTGGGCAATTGACTGAGCAAACTTCTTGTGAAAGGCATGAAACTTGACATGGATGATCTTGAGAACATATTAGGACCATGGAAAGAATTTGGGACCCTTGGACTTCAACCATCTTGATGAGGAGTGAAACCCTAGTTTGAAGCTTGTTGCCTTAGGAGGAGGATTTGTCTAGTCAATCCTTAGTCATCCTTGAGCAATTGAGGACCTCTAGAGGCATGTCTTGAGTGAAATGAGAGGGAAAATTTTGGGGTACAACAGTTTCCCCTGTTCAATCTTCTTAAACCTGAGGATGTAGATTGGCTTGTCCGCCTTTCGTAATCTGAAGGTGGAAGATGATTGAACACTAGAGTGCCCAGAAATTTGCACTCGTCTGAGATGGTGCTGGACTGTGTAGGTAGTATCGGGAATGGGTTTACATATTCAATTTGGAGGAGATGACAGAAGGTCACCAGAGATGTGCTTAAAGATGCCATCCGGAAGATATGACGGAGAATCGTCAAAGATGGGCCTAAAGATGCCATCTAGAGGATGTTGATTTCCTGAGATATTCCTTTGATGAGAATTCCTGTTCCTGTCGTTGCGGAGGAATCTGCTGAGGAATGTTGGTCTCTGTCTTGGGAGAAATTTAATTTTAGGAACTTCAGTTGTCTGTTACTCTATTACGGAATCATCTCTTAGTCGAGGAGATGAAAATGAACTGCTATCTGGTCATGCTCCAGGCCTTACAGTGATTTGCCGAGGATAGTAAGACTGACTGCTATCTGGTCATGCTCTAGAATTTACAGTGACTTACCGGGGAGATGAGATTAAACTTTCTATCTGGTCGTGCTCCAGGCTTTGCAATCTCAAAAATTGTTATCTGGTCGTGATCCAGGCTTCTGAAGGAATTAAGTGGTTATTCAGTTGCATCCATGTTTCAACTTGAATTTAAGGCTTACTAACATCCGGTCGTTTCCAGGCTTCAATAGTAATTGGCCGAGTAAACTTCTATCTGGTCGAATTCCAAGCTTCGTAGTACCTCATACTGTTATCCGGTCGTGCTTTAGGTTTCACAGTGTCTTTTATCGTTATCTGGTCATGCTCCAGGCTTCAGTAATTTGAGGAAATTAAGCTGTTATCCGGTCAGTTTCCGGGCTTCATAGCTTTTTTTAACTGGAATGGAAACCTTAGTATCGATTGGACTGAACCTGGGGAAGGTCTCGTATTGACTTTGACTGGCATAAAAATCAGGAGAATCTTAGCGGCGATTCGGCTGGCCCAGACGAAAGTCTTAGAACATCTTCAACTAGAATAGAAACCTTAGTGTCGGTTTGATTGAACCAGAGAAAATCTTGAAAAGTGTTGGAATATCTTCAACTGGAATAGAAACCTTGGTGCCAGTTTGACTGAACCAGAGAGAACTTGTGAGAACTTGATTGCATCTTTCCCTGAAAGGTAAAGAGTTAGTCATATGTAATGTCATGATGTATGGAATGTATTGAGTAATGATGTTCTCAAAATAAATGATATTGTGCTGTATAATATGTATGCACATGCCATGATGTATGGATATGTAATGCTTTTGGGATATTCTCTAGCTGGGGAAAACAAATCCTGGACTGCTGCTGGAGAGCATAAAGAGTTGAGTTCTTCATTTCCGCTGGGGATAGTGATCGAAGATGATTAGCTGGGGATTTACATCCATTCTGCTTGAGAATATTCTGCCGGAGGAGACTCTGTCTGAGAATAGTCCTGTAGGGGAATGACTCTGTGGGGAAGACATACTCTGTTGGAAGATATGCTGATTTGGAGAAATAAACTCAGTTGGGGAATGAACTTCCATTGCTGGAGAGAAGAGCTCTGTTGGAGATTGAGCTTTCGCTGTCAGAGAAATGAACTCTGCTCGGGAGATGGCTTTATAAACTGCTCATGGTTATAAAACTCGGTTGGGGAATGCAGATATCAACATTTTGAAGGAACCTGCTGGGGAAGGAATTCCTGCTTGGGGATACGGAGGTCAGACCTTGGTTGTCTCGGATTTGTGGGGAATATAGGTATCATTGGCTTGTATATGATAGTGACTTCGCTGCCAACTGTCTCTGCCCCTTGTACCATGATGGACGGGGTAACTATTGGTATTTATGTTTTGTACTAGTTTCTTTGAGTTCTTAGTAACTGTCTTTGTTTTATATGCAGATATTTGTGAACAGTAATCATATTCAAATGCATATGTCAATAATAAAACATTGGACGTTTTTTTGAAAAACAAAACAGAAAACGGAAAAAACAAACACAGAGTTTTGTACTCAAAAGACGCTTTGTATTGATTTGAAATTTGCCTATAACAGGCGTTTTTTACAAGGAGGCTGACGCTCTAGTAAGAGAACGCTGCCGTAAAAATGGAAATTATTACAGAAATTGTGTACAAAAAGAAAACAGCTATGTGTAGTGATCCCATTAGGTTTCAATTCTGCTATTGCCCTTATGTCTTCGAGCATCTCATCACTTTGCTGCTTGTCCGAAGCTGACTGGGTTGATCGGTACCGTTTGAGCTTGATATCTGATTACTGAGGTCTAATCGCAAGGTGATCCAATGGGACATAGTGATGCGCTTTAATCCCTAATTTTTGCCTGGACCTCCCTTTCGGGTTTTCAGTCCACCGGGATACCCTTTTTTGCCCAATCCTCCTTTTCAGGTTTTCGACTTGCCGGGTGTACAAATTTTTTCATTTTTTATCCCTAATTTTTGCCCGAACCCTTTTGGTTCACCGGGATACCCTTATTTTTTCCTAGGTATGTCAACCTAGCGGTTCTTTATTATGTGTAGTATTTTTTCACTATGTCCATATTAACAGGGTGTGGAAGGTCGTCACCATCCATGGTGGTCAGAATCATGGCTCCACCCGAAAATATGTTCTTAATTATAAATGGTCCCTCATAGGTGGGAGTCCATTTTCCCCTGGGATCACCTTGCGGCAGTATGATGCACTTGATTACCAGATTCCCTACTTGATACACTTGTTGTTTGACTTTTTGTTGAAGTCCTTGATCATCCGTTTCTGATACATTTGACCATGGCAGACAACAGTAAGTCTTTTCTCATTGATTAGATTCAGTTGATCAAGTCGGGTCTGGATCTAATCGTCTTTGCTCAAACCCGCATCCTTAATAATCCATAGAGAAGGGATCTGGACCTCAATAGGTAGGACAACCTCCATTCAATATACCAAAGAATATGGTGTTTCCCCTGTTGACGTACACGCTGAGGTACGGTACCCATGAAGAGAAAATGGTAACATCTCGTGCCAGTCTTTATATGTCACCATCATCTTTTGTATAATCTTCTTAATATTCTTATTAGAAACTTTGATAACCCCATTCATCTTCGGCCGGTAAGGAGAAGAGTTGTGATGCTGAATCTTGAACAGTTTACATAGTTCAGTGATCATCGAGTTATTGAGATTAGTACCATTATCCGTGATGATTCTCTTAGGGATACCGTAACGACAAACCAAGTTATACTTGATGAATCGTGCCACCACATTCTTGTTAACCGTAGAAAAGGAGGAAGCATCAACCCACTTCGTGAAGTAATCAATGGCCACTAGGATGAAGCGATGCCCGTTGGACGCGGTAGGTATGATATCCCCGATCATGTCAATGCCCCACATTTCAAAGGGACAGGGAGCTGTCAAGACGTTTAAGGGAACTGGAGGTACATGCACCTTATCAACATAGATTTGGCACTTATGACAAGTTCGAGAATGCTGATAACAGTCGGCTTCCATAGTGGACCAGTAGTATCGTGCCCATAAGATCTTCTTTTCCATGGTATGTCCACTGGAATGAGTGCAAAAGGTACCTTCGTGTAGGTCTTCCATGATCCTCTCTGCTTCGCTCTTGTCTACATACCGCAATAAGGTAGAGTCATGATTGCGCTTATAGAGGATTCCATTGCTGAGGAAGAACTTTACCGCAAACCTTCTCAGAAATTTCTTGTCATTGACAGATGCCCCTTTGGGGTATTCTTGAGCCTCGAGATACCTTTTCACCTCATGAAACCAAGGTTTGTCGGCTACCTCCTCAGTATCGATCTCACAGTAGTATGCCGGTTCATCCAACCTCTCAATAGTGATTCGGGGAGCTTGATTGTCCCACCTGACCTTGAACATTGACGACATAGTAGCTAGCGCGTTCGCTAACTGATTATCTTCTCGTGGGAAATGTTCAAAGGTGATCTCTTCAAAATGTGGCAGCAGTGTATGTACATGTTCTCTGTAAGGGATAAGGTTCAGGTGTTTCATATCCCACTCGCCTTTGATCTGACTTATCACCAAAGCAGAATCCCCGAATACACTCAAGAACTTGATCCTTAGGTCAATAGAAGCTCTAAGACCCATGATACACGCTTCATACTCTGCCATGTTGTTGGTACAGTTGAAACATAATCAGGCAGTGAACGAAGTATGACAGCCCTCGGGAGATATAATTAAAGCGCCAATGCTGTTACCCAGTGAGTTTGAGGCTCCATAAAAGAACATAGACCATCAGGATCCTTCCTCAGGTCCTTCATCCGGTCCAGGTTCTTCACAGTCGGTTACTAACATGATGTTCTCATCCGGGAACTCAAAATTCATGTACTGGTAGTCATCCACGGTCTGATGCGCCAAATGATCAGCTAACACACTTACCTTGATTGCCTTTTGGATTGTGTATTGTATGTCGTACTCGGTCAAGATCATTTTCCATCTTGCTATACTTCCGGAGAGAGCGGGCTTCTCGAAAATGTACTTGATCAGATCCATCTTAGATATCAACATAGTAGTGTGGGTCAACATATACTGTCTCAATCGGCGAGCAGCCCATGCCAAAGCGTAACAAGTTTTCTTGAGAAGTGAGTATCGCGTTTCACAGTCGGTAAACTTTTTGCTAAGATAGTATATTCCGTGCTCTTTTCGACCAGACTCGTCATGCTGCCCCAACACACACCCCATTGAATTATCTAGCACTATTAAGTACATTATCAAAGGTCTTCCTCCAGTCGGAGGCATCAGAATCGGTGGTTCTTGAAGGTATTCTTTGATTCTTTCGAAAGCAGTCTGGCATTCATCATTCCACTTTACCACTTGATCTTTCTTCAGAAGCTTGAAGATTGGCTCACAAGTAGCAGTCAGATGTGAAATGAATCGGGCAATGTAATTTAGGCGTCCCAAGAAACCTCTAACTTCCTTCTTAGTATGGGGAGCCGACATCTCTTGTATGGCATTCACCTTTGCAGGGTCTACTTGAATACCTTTGTCACTGACGATGAATCCCAGGAGCTTACTAGACCTTACCCCGAAGGTGCACTTGTTCGGATTTAAATCAGCTTGTACGTCTTCAACCTATCAAACAACTTTTGTAGATGATCAATATGTTCTTCCTCAGTTTGAGACCTGGCTATCATGTCATCTACATAAACCTCTATCTCATGGTGAATCATGTCATGGAACAGAGCTACCATAGCCTACTGATAAGTTTCCCCAACATTCTTCAACCCAAACGGCATCACCTTGCAGCAGAAAGTGCCCCACTGTGTAATAAAGGTTGTCTTCTCCATGTCTTCAGGTGCCATCTTGATCTGATTATAGCCAGAGAAATTGTCCGTGAAGGAAAAGACTTTGTATGGTGCGATGTTGTCAACCAGAACATCGAAGTGGGGAAGCGGGAAGTCATCCTTGGGGATTGCCCTGTTCAGGTCTCTGTAATCCACACACATTCGTATTTTACCATCTTTCTTAGGTACTAGAACCACATTAGCAACCCACTGCGGATAAGAGGTGACAGCTAAGAACCCTACGTTGAACTGCTTCATAACCTCTGCTTTAATCTTCTCTGACATCTCAGGAAGCATACAACGGACCTTTTTCTTTACTGGAGGGCAGTCTTCTTTAGTCGGTATACGATGAACCACTATATCCGTGTCTAGTCCCGGCATGTCTTCATATGACCAGGCGAAGATTTCAACATACTCATGCAACATTTGTACCAACCGCTCTTTGACACTAAGCTCCAGATTTGCACCTATCTTAACCTCTTTACTGTCTTCCTCTGTACCCAAGTTCACTGTCTCAACCGGCTCTTAATGAGGTTGTATGGCCCTTTCTTCATGCTATAATAGTCTAGCAAGTTCTTCGGGTACCTCATAATCTTCCTCACCTTCGTCCTCGACTTGGTTGATCAGATTTTCAAAGTCATAATGAGCAGTAGCAAAACTGTTATCAATGGGATCCAGAGTGGATATGGATCTGCATTTGGGTACGTGAGTGTGTGTAAGAGCATAGTTGTATAGACAAAATAAAAGAAAAGAAAGACAGAGAGCGCAAAATTTGTATGCAAACGTCCAATGCTTTATTGATGTCATATGAAAATGAAACATGCTAACCCTCACAAATAGAACCGTTATGCCCCGGGTAAGACACATGGCTATAGAGTTTATATTGTTTTTAAATTACATATCTGAAAAATTAGAAATACAATTACTCTTGAACAAAAGTAATCAGTACAAAGTCCTTGGCAGTCCAGTTATTGAGTCCGCCGTTGGTAGTCGGGAAGATCCAGCTGTCAATGTCAGATTCACCATCACTGTCTTCAAGCGCATTGATCCCAGGATTGCTGATGTGTAGGGGAGGTCCTCTAGCCCGAGCACGATGAACTGCCTTTTGAGCACCTGTAGTGAAGCCCAAACCAGATTTGTTATACTTGTAATGAATAACCGGGAGCTGACCCCAAATGGTAGACGCACCTTCTTCAACCACTGCTCGTGCATCCTTGAGAGAAGCCGTCTTCGAGGGAGATTTGGTGACCTTTGGAGGACTATTGGTAGTTTCTGCTGTAGCCATAATCTGAGGTACCTCTTCAAAGTTCTGGCAAGGAGTCTCGATGAACTTGCCATCCATTTCCACATACCTGAAGGAGTTCAAGTGACTGATCATATACTCCTCTTCACCATGCACAGTGACAATCTTTCCTCTTACTGGGTACTTCAACATTTGGTGGAGGGTAGAAGTAACAGCCCCAACCCCATGTATCCAAGGGCGTCCCAACAAGAAAGAATATGATGGTTTTCTATACATTACGTAGAAAGTGGAGTCGAAGGTCTGGTAACCAACTTTGATAGGGACATCCACTTCCCCGTGCACCATCCTCTTCAAACCATCAAAAACTCTCACTACTATATTGCTAGGCTTCAAGGTCAAGCCTTCGCAGTCCAATCTATCCAGAGCTTTTTTAGGTAGCACATTCAATGAGGAGCCAGTATCTACCAAAACATGGGCCAGAGTCTTGCCCCTGGATTCAATGAAAACATGAAGAGCATCATTATGCTTCCTCCCCTTTGGTGTCAGATCCGCATCGGAAAAACCCAAACCATTATCGGCAGTCAGACTAGCCACACAATCTTCAAACTGATCAGCAGATATCTCTTGTGGCACGTGAGCCGTCTTCAGAAACTTAACCAAAGCCTTCGTATGGGCCTCGGAACACATCAACAAAGCCAACATAGAAATTTTGGATGGGGTCTTCCCCAGCTGCTCGACCATCTTGTAGTCGCTCTTCTTTATTATCTTCAAAATTTCTTCCATTTCTTTTTTGGAAGCTTCTGGTATGGTTACTGAATTAGCATTTGTCAGGACAAGCTCAATCAATATGTCTTTGCCTCGAGTCTCGGCCGACTCAGTGATGGGAGGGTCAACAGGAGTGATTACTGGAATTGCAGTAGTAGTCTTGGGTAGAACCACAACATGAATGATCATAGGTCCGATAACAGTCTTCGGGGGAGAAATTTCAGGGGAGAACACTCTTCCACTTCTTGTTATTTTACTGGTTCCAGCAATATTGACGATGTCGGAATCAACATTTTCAGCAATCTTGTCTTCAATGGCTAGCATGTCCTGCTTTACACCGTGGTAATAGACATCAGCCCCATAGTTCCAAGGAACAACATTGTCTGTGGAGTATGGGATTGGCCCTGGCATGATTATGATCAATGGAGTCACCTTCGAAATTGATGTAATCATGACGGGTCTCTTAGCGGAGGCCCTGGGAGGATTGGTGGAAATGGTTATGATAGCAACGTCTTCATAGGAAACAATCAGAACATGAGTCTTCTCAAACAGAATCTCTTTGTCATCCATCAGGCACTGAACACCTGTCTTCAACAAAGGGCAACCAGTCGGTAGAAATGAACAAAGGTGGCAACCTTCATCACATCCTAGAAATAAACCGGCCTTCAGCAAATTCCCTTTGATAGTCATGAGTGGGGTCACCAATTCTTCCACAGAAGTCACAAACACATCTTCTTCAACGACATTAACTCCCCGACCATGTTTCGACATAGGAGCATTGATAATGTTGGGAGTTTCCGAGGGACCAAATTCAATCTCCTTAGCATCAATCAGATCCTGCACTTTGTTCTTCAAAGCACAACAGTCATTGGTGTCATGGCCGAGACTTTCCGAATGATAAGCACAACGAGCATTCGGTTTATAGTAAGGAGAAGTGGTGTTAGGGTTCTTCGGAGCTTCCCTCAGAGTAACCAGATTGGACTTTAGCAACTGAGGTAAAACCTAAGACAACGTCATGTTGATCTGAGTGAATTGTCTAGCTGGTCTTTCTGCTCTTGGCTGATTGTTTCTTTGCTGAGCAGGTGCAGGTTTAGGAATCATAACAGCCCCTACCGCTGGACGAAGCTCGGTTCGATTCTGATTCTTTTGGTTATATACGAAACTGACTTCCTTTTTACCTGCAAACGGCTTCCTCGCAGCACTAGAAGAGGCATCCTTATGAATTTTTCCACTTTGGATTCCAGCTTCCATTCTTTCTCCTGTTAAGATCAGTTCAGTAAAACCCGCCGATGAACTTCCAATCAGATGGTTGAAGAATGGCCCAGTCAAAGTTCCCAGAAACATATCCATGAGCTCCCTGTCATCCAAGGGAGGTTGAACTCTTCCAGCAAAGTCTCTCCACTTCTGAGCATAATCCTTGAAACCCTCGTTCGAACCCATAGACAGATTTTGGAGTTGTGTACGGGTGGGAGCAAGGTCTGCATTATATTGATATTGCTTATAAAATGCAGCAGCAAAGTCTTCCCAATTACAAACATTGGCTCTTTCCAGCTGATAGAACCAATCCAGTTGTGTTCCAGACAGACTGTCTTGGAAGAAGTGAATCCATAAGTCTTTGTCAGTAGTATGAGGTTGTATCTTCCTTACATAGGAACAGTGATGCATTTTAGAACAAAAGACCCCATCATACTTAGCAAATACCAGTGCCTTGAATTTTGGGGGGATGACAACCTCGGAGACGAGACCCAACTCTTAAAAATCTAGCCCAGGAACCTTCTGGATTTCCATAGCAGTTAGACGCTCTTCTAACTACTTATACTTTTCATCAGCCGAAGGGTACTGCTCCTCATTATAATCAGTTTCATTGTTAGACTCTTTAGGACTAGGGTCCTCTTCTCTGGCTTCACCCTCTTGATTCTCTCCCTCTTTAGATGAAGAAGCTAAATCAATAACCCGTCTTGGCGGACCTCTGAACCTTCTACTCATATGTGCCACACCAGCTATCCTCTTGGTTTTCTTAGTTTTCTTCTTAACAGTCAGAGCCTTCAGCTTTTCCTGTCCTTTGGCCAGAGCCATAATCATTTTCTAGAACTGCGTGTTCTGAGTCTGAAGATCTTTCACAGTTTGTTCAAGAGCCATTGCTGAAATAAACAACGGAGGAGATGAGAAACCTGTTATGAATCCTGTTATGCAATGATATGTATGATATGTATGCAATGTTTTCAAGGGTTCTTAAAGGCTCAAATTTGCTTAAACAAAAAGGAACAAACGCGAATTGTATTAGTAAACTTGAATTGTTACAAAGAATGTATTTTGAGAGTATAATTAAGCAAAATAAAACAAAAAGAAGACTAGGTTTCCCATGAGCGCATCCTCTTTGGTGCGATGTAGGCGTTGATATTCCTCTCTTCATTCTTCAAAGTAGATTTGGGCAGGTGCGAAAAAAACCACCTAGCCAATAGAGGAGTGCAACACTGGAGGGTCCCCCTTCTTTTTAGAGTGCGAGCATGCAGAGAGTGTAGAATATCCCTGAGTAATATAGGTACCGGATTCCGAGACAGAAAAACCTGGATTGTGCTCACATCTACGAGTTGATCCACATTAGGGAACAATACCATCCCGTAGACAAGGAGCGCCAAAACCTCTTTAAAAGCTTGTAAATCCAGGGTATCCCAAAAATAGTAAGCCTTCTCGAACAAAAATTTAACCGGAATTCCTTGAACACTCCCTCTGGTTTCCCAATTTGTCACTATGTCGGACCATTGTAAGGATAGCGCTTTAGCAATTTCTTCAGGTTTGGGATGTCTTTCCATATCGCTGAAAGGTAACTGATCAAGAATGGGTATCCCTAATAACTGAGAAAATTCCTCTATAGTAGGCACTAACTGGTAATCTGGGTTTGTGAAATAGTGATGCAGAGGATCGAAGAACTTAAACATCACTTTCAACATTTCTTCGTCGCGTTTTGCAGTGACCAAGTTGAGCAATCGACCATGCTTTTCAGTGAAAGGAGAGCTTTCGGGAATCCTTACTGTCAAGTCCCTTAATTGGGGAGATATTTTCACTAGGTTAATCTGAATAGTGTTCCTGCGGGCGGATGCCATATCCTACAAAACAGAGCAAAGATGAGCCCTAGAAACCCTTGAAACATTTAGTATGATATACTATGGTATGATGTTTATGATGTCGTGATAAACCACATGTATAGCAAACACAGACAAATCGCACCAAGTCCTTAGGTTTAAGGCCTGCTTGAGTTTTAAAGTCATACCCTCTTGAAGCTGGATTGGTTCAACCTGTCCTATAAATATGTAACCGGGTTCTAAAGGGATCTCAATATCACTGATCTTTCCCACAAGGCTTGTTCAATCGACGATTGACTCGTAATCAAACAAAACTCAGAAGTCAAACCTCAATGAATGTAGCATCGAGTATTTGTCGACCTTGGGCATACACCAAAGCCAGCCATCTTGCTACGTCCTACTGGCCAAGTTGTGAAATTAATGGTTCTAAGGTCAGTTGATGCTTTATGACACCATACGACGGCCCCATACATCTCCCTGATTGACTCAAGGGTTACGGGTACAAACCAAAGTTCCACATCAACGTAGCTACTGCTTAAACCGTATCAGTATACCCCAGCACAACTCCCTCACAGTTTATTGCTACTTACCTAAAATGTGTTTCCCGATCCAGGTGTAGGATCAAATAACCCAAACAGTTCCCATAAATATAAAGCTAGAAAGACAATCAAGATAAATCAATTAAATATGACCTAGATCCTAAGGTTTACCCCACTTTATATTTTACTCCCCAGCAGAGTCACCAGTTCTGTGATTCGGTGGCAGAACCGACTGTTAATACTGGTTTGCGTTTTTTGTTCGCAAATGTCGCGGTAAGCAAGAGTTGCCACCGAATTTTATTTTATCCAATCAGGAATAGGAAAAAGAACAGAAAAAACTTTTTTCGAGATATTTCTGAGTACGGGGGGTAGATTATAGAAAGGGAAGGTGTTAGCACCCTTTCTATCCGTGGTTTTCCACGGGCTCTTAGGTACTTGCTGATTTTGAAAATTGCTTGTGTGTGCTTGTTTTGTAATTTTTTTTACTTCGTATTAACCCTTATTTTTATCCTCAAGGGTGTTACGAAGTTGTTTTTGAAAACTTTGTTTGAAAAGTGTTGGTGTGAAAAAGTTTTTGTTTGTTTGAGCAAGTACCTAGGAACTAATCTACCTACTCGAAAAAGGTCTGTTCGTTTTCCTTTTAGATAATGCTATCCCATTATTGAGAAATTGGTAGCATCGTCGTTGGAGTTTTTTAGGGACATTCGAAGGGACAAATACGATCACAAAGGCAATGTTAGGAAATGTTAGTAATCATCCTAAAGCCTTAAAGATCTTTTTCCGAGGCAACATCCGAATGGGTCATTTTAGATCTTTCGGGGCTAGAGAACAACCACTAACAAACCCTATACTTCTAGACTGTTTACCGAAGGCAACCTGAGTGGAGTAAACCCTAGGAGCGAGCATGTGCGAGTGTAATTTTCAGTTAATTTATCTTTGCACATTTAGGGTTTTCTAGTGTATTAATTTTCAGTTTGTCTTTCCATACAATCCTATTAACATACATCTAAGCAGTTTATAGTTTGCGAAAATTAAAGCGAGAAAGTTAAAGGTCCTAACTATTACAAGGCTTTTGCAGATACATAATTATTTTAGACTGAAAATAAAAATGCGGAATTTAAAACCCTAATTACTATTACAAACTCGGAGCAGTTACAATAATAATAAAAAAAGGAAATCAAAAAATGCGCGCGGCGAATTAAATGTAAGAATAATTAGAAAGACCTAAAAAATCTAGTTGAAAAAAGATTTAGGTTATTTTTGAGAAAAAAATTAATTAGGTTATGTACAAATTAAACCCTAATTTCTAATTATTTTAGATTATATAAAAAGGAATTAAATTGCCCTAAATTAAATTAATCTAATTAATTAAGGAAATAAAATATTTTTTATGAAAAAAAAATGATTTTTATGTTTTTTGTGATTTTTTGATTTAATGATAAAAATGATTTTTGTGTTATTTGTAAAAAGAAAATAATTAATAAATAATTAAGATAAAAGAAATAAAATAAAAAGAAAAGAAATTGGGCCTGTATTGTTGAGAAATTTAGGGGGTGTAGTACTGAATTTGTTAGGCCCATTCCTTGCTCAGCCCAGTCAACGCGCTAGATCTAGTGTGATACTCTTTCTGATGGTCCATGGTACGACTTGAGCGTTGGGCGTTGGATATGGATTGATGATGAATCTAATGGTTGAGATCAGGGTGTATAATGGGCGCCTGAAAGGGGTTGTGCACAGAATCTGCAATTAAATGTTAGGAAAATAATAAAATGCGGGGACCTGGGATCGAACCCAGGTCCTCTCCACTTTCCAACGCGTGCTTCACCACTGGGCTACATGTTTTTTTATTAATAAGAACGAATAACAAATAATATAATAAGATATGAGTCAGTATGATAAAGAAAGCGCGCAAGATTTGAATTTCCCAATCAGGCTTGGACACGCCATCGTCTTCCTTGCCGAACCGTCATTTTAGGTATGGACTTATACCTACGGCCTGTGTTTGTAGCTACAAGACCTGCAAACTCCAAAATTCATATCAAGCAATGTAAATAAAATTTAAAGCCACAGATCAACTCGTTTTGATCTCACGAGTGTGATGGTACTCCTCTTTTTGCCCAATTGTACATGTATAGAGAAGCCCTAAAATGGAGGGAAAAACCCTAATAATGGCAACTCATCGTTTATGCATCAAAGCTAGGAATTAAGTATACAGAAACTTGTTTTCCCACTTTTCTTGAAAATCAAGTAACATAGAAAATAGCTTATAACTTGTACTTCTGACTTTCAAAACCACTCAAGACCTTTTGCATATACATACACAAGCCATTTGCCACAAATCCCACGCATGCTTAAGCCCTGAAAACACCAAGAACACAAAATCACCAAAAACACTTCAAAACTTGTCATTTCTGAGTTTTGAATCCAATCTCCAAATTTACTCGTGCGTTTCTTGGCCTTTTACTTTCAAAAGCTTCTAAAAAACATATACAAACAATCCCAACACCTACAACACCACTGTAACACCTCCATCATCATCCACCATTTTCAAAAACAGCACCTTGCACCTTGACTTCTCCAGAACTCCTTAGACACTTTCAGCTCAAGCTAAGCATCCCATTAGCTTCCTGGGAACTTGAGGAAGCTAACCCAATCATTAGAACTCACTGAAAGCTACTCAAACTCCAAACCCGATACCCTCTTGCAAGGTAAGTTTTCTAACTTTTGAACTCTTTATACAAACATCATTAATGGTTTATTTGTGAATGAAAAATGTAGATATCATTCCCTTAAAGCTAACCATGTTCATAGTTTTCATTAATTTTGCTTGAGCTTAGAGAATTTTAAGATTGAAATTTCTGAAATTTTTAGGGTTCAGATTAGGGCCATTAAAATTCATGCTTGTCTTTGATCTATAATTTTATTGCTTTGCATTTCGAAAATCGTAAGGAAATTTGCTACAAGTTTCCTGTTTACACTTTTCATTTTTGTTGAGAATTGATCAAGATACAGAGGCTCTGGCTGGGCGTGAGGTTGAAGATGAAGTTCAGGCCATGGACTTGTTTACTATCATATATTTATTATTTTGATTATATAAACGGATGTATAGCCACCTCAGTGGTAGAAACGCGCGCCTGTGACTAGAGGGACCTGGGTTCGAGCCCCAGTGGTACCCTTTTGGTTTTTTTTACATTTTTTGCACATTCTGACTTTTTTGGACAGGCGCCTGGGCCTCCCTTGGGCCTTTTTGTTATTTTTTCTTACTGCTAACCCCCCTTGCAGGCTATCCACACCCTTGGCCCATTTTATTTTTCTTTTTTCTTATTTTTATTTATTTGTTTTCTTAAATATTTTTCTAATACTAAAAAATCATAAAAAATATAAAAATATTAGATTTATATTTTGACATAGTTAATTTATTTATTTACACAAAAAATTATTTTATTTAATCATACTTTATCTATTTCACTAATTATTTTGTAAATTTAATTAAAAAACTAGGGTTTTAATTATTTTCTTTTACACATTTTAAATATATATATATAATGTTAATATTTAAAAAGACCAAAAATATTTTATAACACTATAAATTATTTTTAAGACAAAAATACCAAAAATATACTTTTCTTATAAAATTAATTTCTTTTTAATTAATTAATAGATTAGGGTTTTATTTAATTTCTTTTCCTAGTAAATTTAGGTTTTACTTTTAATTAATTATTTTTCTTTTAGTTAATTAGGTTAAAACAAAACCCTTTTTCCTAAATATCCAAACAAAATATCCATTTACTTTACATTCACATCCTTGTATATTTATTCATTTGGTACATTATTTATTTCAATTCTTGTACAAATTCAATATGGTTGTAATAGATAATTAGACTTTATTTTCTTGCAATCCCCATTTATAATTTGTACCCCCTCCCACAAGTTTTGTAATAGCTTAGTAATTTTAAATTCCATAATTTATCTCTTTATATACAAATGCTAGTAATTAGGGTTTGTATGGAAAGACTAAAACCAATCAATTAGAAAACCCTAATCAAAGACAAGACGAAGCATGAAAAACAATACACTTGCACACAAGCACCCCTAGGGTAAATCCACTTGGATAGCTTACTAAATAGCCATATTACGCATTTGAGGTATCTTAGCAAAAACAAGTAAAATACAAGATCATAGTCCATCGATGACGCTATCCATGTTGCCTTTCAAATGATCTTAGTCCCTAAAAGAGAATGCTAAGATACCTTGCAACATTGCTAATCATGGTTATACGATGAGCCTCGCCCGTCCCGTTTACATCCAAAGATAGGGTTACTTACCAAATTCATGGTAAGATAACAATGTCAAAGAAAAAGGAAATGAACATGAAAGACTTTTGAGTAGGTAGAATGCTCCTAATTACTTTCTCAATTTCAAAACAAAACATCCTTGCTATTTTCAAAAACAAACACCTACACTTTCAAAACATCTTACAAACTTGAAAACATTTTCAAAAGATCAACATCTTTGTATACATTCTTACGAATGAGAATCATTACAAAGTTTGCCTAAACAATGGCCTCTTTACAAAATACTTTCAAAAACCACACAAAGCATAATTTCAAACAAAAGCAAGTGATCTAGCAAGTAACTAATAGCCTATGGAAAACCATGGATGAAAAGGGTGATAATACCTTCCCTTTTCATAATCTACCCCCCGAACTCAAGAAAAAATCTCAAAGGTCTTTCCTATGCTTTTTCACCTTTCCTTTTGGGTAAAAGAAAAGTCGGTGGCGATTCTTACTAACCGCAATATTTGCGATAAAATGCAAAACACCCAAGTCAGTTCTCCCACCTTATCACAGACACCATGTCACGCCCCTTAATTATGAAAGGCCTGTTACTGAAAATGTCTTTCTATCTGAGGTGATTCTGTTTACTAAGAGGATTTCCATTCATTGAATATCCATCATGTGAATTTCTCTACTGTCAAACAATTAGTCATATGAAAATAATGGCATTTAAAAATGCAAAGTTTATGTTTGTCTTGAAGTTTGTTTTTAAAAAAAATGCATTTTTAGTAAACAAAATTTGCAAGAATGTGATATCAACTCAGGATTTATAGCAAGCCTTAGAGGAGTCAGGATACCTTTTGTAACAATATGCTTTCAATATAACCCATTCTTCAGTTAGGACATTTAAGGGTTGTAGCGTGGCCTGGTTCACGGTTTAAGAAACAAAGGATAAAGGCTGAAACTTTATTTGTACCCAACCCGTTCTTCGTGATGTTCTTCAGTCCTATACACAGTTAATTATGCGTTTAGATCCCAATTGAGTATGGAATCTTTGCCCTGATATTTCAGTGATGGTTCGGATACTGAAAGTTTATTTTGGGGAGGTAGTCATTTTTTGTAACATTTTATTTTTGTTGAGGATTTGTAGCGACCTTTTAATTATTTATTTTGTCATCCCTACCTTTTCCTGAACTATTTCTTTTGTGATTACAGTCAGCGGAATGCCCCAATTTTTTCTTAAGTCTCCTTCAAAGGTTTTGACTAAGCGGACTTTTCTTTTGAGAGATAATGACTACCTTTTTTAACGATTATGTGGAACCATCACCATCTTTTTTTTTTGAAGGATACCTCCGACATTCGTCATGTACGAAGGGAAAGCTTGCGATTGAATACACCATTAAATTAACTGAGAAACTACCCTGCCCCAGGTTATGATTAAAGGTTTCAATTTGCATGAAAAAGAAAACTCCTACTTCTTAGGCTCAAAGGGGTTGACTAGGGATTATATTACTTATAACTCCACTGCTTAGGATTTGAAACAATGCATATACATCGTCAACAAGGTCTGTTCTAAAGCATACTATAGAGATTATGGTATTATTTTCGTCATCCTCCCTCTAAAGGCTTATAGCTTTTAATCGAGAGTTAAATATCATAAAAAGGAAGTAAAAGCACAGTTTAAGTATAATGAAAATGAATGGATTAATTCAAGACCAACATATGCAATGCATTAATGGAAAAACACATAGTTTGATATAAAGATAAGTGTTCAAACAAACAAAAGAAATTACAATTGAAAAAAATACAAATGAAATGGACACTCTCCATCTTAAACATGATTTGGCATGGGAGCAGTAATCATGTTAGGAGTTTCAAGAGGGCCAAACTCAATATCCTTAGCATCAATAAAATCTTGAATGTTGTTCTTTAACGCCCAACAGCCACTTGTATCATGTCCAGGACTATTGGAATGGTATGCACATATTACATTAGGATGATAGCTAGGAGAAGAGGTATTGGGATTCCGAAGAGGATCCCTCAATGTAATCAGTTCGATCTTTAACATGTGTTGCAATGCTTGAGCCAAAGACATGTTGATTTTGGTAAATTGTCTTTTGGGCGTGTCTTGTTTATGCTGATTGCTCTGTTGTCGTCGTTACACTAGTGCCAGATTAGAGACCAGTACTACCCCTACAGATTGGTTGTAGTCTATCTTATTATGACCCTTCTGGTCATACACAACATTAGCTTCGTTCTTACCACCAAATGGCTTCTTCTCAGCATTAGAAGATGCATCCATTAGAATCTTCCCACTCTTGATATCGCTTTTGATCCTTTCCCCAATCAGAACCATTTCTGTAAAACCAGACAAAGAACTTCCAATCAACAAGTTAAAGAAAGGTCATGTCAGAGTACCCATGAACATGTCCGCCATTTCCCGACCAGTCAAATGAGGTTTCACTCTACCAACTAGATCTCTCCATTTCTGAGCATATTCTTTGAAACCTTCATTTGAGCTCATGGACATGTTTTACAACTGTACACAAGTCGGCGCCAGGTCAACATTATATTGGTACTTCTTGTAAAAAGTAGCATCCAAATCTTCCCAATTACGGATGTTGGTTCTTTCCAATTGATAGAACCATTCTAATTGCGTCCCCGACAAACTCTCCTTAAAGAAGTGAACCCATAATATCCTATCAACTGATGGGGTTGGATCTTCCTGATGTAAGACCTCAAATGAAGCTTGGGAAATGAAACATCGTCATATTTTGTGAAAGTGGGAACTTTGAATTTTTATGGAATAACCACCCCTAAGACCAACCCTAGCTCTTCAAAGTCCAAACCAGGTACTCTCTGAATCTCTATAGCATTGAGACGATCTTCCAGCTGTTTATATTTGTCATCAGCATGAGGATATTGTTCTTCAGCATAGCCTGCTTCCTCTTCATCAGTCCCTGGGTTGTTATCTTCTTCTTTTGTCTTCTTGTCATCCTCTTCCTGATTATCCCCCTCATTTGATGGAGTTGCGAATTCTAGAGCTCGCTTGGCTGGTCCTCTAAATCTTCTTCCCATATTCAGGATGCCAACCAGTTTCTTTGTCTTCTTTGTCTTCTCTTTGACAAATAGAGCTTTCAGATCTTCTTTTCCTTTAGCCAGTGCCAGGAACATATGTTGGAATTGAGCGTTCTGTGCTTGAAGATCCTCAACTATTTGTTCAAGAGACATTTCTTTTTGCTGAAATAAACAACGAAAAGATTAGAAACTTGTCGTGAAATACCTGCCTATGTGATGATATGCATGATATTCTTATACAATGTTTCAAGGACCTCGTAGGATTTAAAATATTTTAATAAAAACAGAAACAAAGACTTTTTATTAGTAAGTTCAAATGAAATCAACGTTTTACAAAGAAATAAAAATTAAAGCTTCTAAAACTTCTATAGGCATTAAGACTCTGCTCCTCGTGAAGTTGCTTCATCAGTTCTAACACTTTCTTCTCACTTTCATAGAATTGGGTCTCAAAGGTGTCCCGTTCTTCCTTGAGTTGGATCCAAGACCTTTGCAATTCCTCAAAGTTTATTGGCATATCAGGATGAAGAATGATGCAAGACTCGTCCCCTTGAACAATATGCTCTAAGATCACCGATAAGATGACAGTATATGGAATTATAAGACTTTGAGCATGAGCTCGCACACATTTGAGGTAAGGTTCCGAAGGGATGGAGTTCCTGCACCCTAAAGTCTTACTATCAGTCTTCTTAACCATGCCCTAAGCGCAGATAAACCTCTGACGATAACCTTACAAATCATTTGAGTAGTCAAACACAATACCCTGGATGAGCATATCAGGAGGACCATCTCCCCGTGCGTAACCAAACTGACGTAGGGCTAAATAAGGGTTATAGGTTATTCCTCCTCTAATTCCAAGGAGTGGCACATTTGGAAACTCTTTGCAGCGATCAATAAAAGAGATGTCATCCTGAGAGCGAGGACACCAATAGATATTAGAGTGAGAGAGATACATTAACCTTTGATTCCACCTTAATCCTAACTCATTCTTCATTACTGATCGAGGAAGGTGCGAAATAAACCACCTATAGAGCAAAGGCATATAACACATAAGAGTTCGTTGCTTCTTCATAGTACGGGTATGGAGTGAATGCAGAATATCCTCGAGCAATGTAGGCACTGGATTGTGAGTAAGAAAAATGTTGATGGCATTGAAGTGTATATAAGTTGGTCTAAATTAGGGAACAAAACTAACCCATAGATCAAGAGAGCCAAGATATCTTCAAAATCATGGTAACTCATGGCATCTAGGAATACCCGAGCTTTCTCCATCAGAAACTTTGCAAGAAGACCTTTAACCCCACTTCTTCTTTCCCAATTGGATTCAATGTCAGATGGATTTAAATGCAAGGCTATGGCAATATTTTTAGAAGTTGGATATTTTTTTAAACCGGTGAAAGGTATCTTCTCCAATATATGCAAACCAAGTAGCTTAGAGAATTCTTCCAGCATGGTCACCAACTGATAATCTGGAAATGTGAAGCAATGATGATTAGGATCGAAGAACTGGAATATGACGCTCATTAAACCTTCTTCAAAACCGGTAGTAACCAAACTGAGCAAGTGACCATATCTTTTGTTGAATGATGAGCTTTCAGGAACTTTTATGGCCAACTCCTTAAGCTTGGGAGGAATTTCTACAAAGTTGATCCGGATGGTTTTTCTGCGAGCTGAATCCATAACCTACAAAACAGAGAAGAGATAAATCCCCAGGTCCTTGAATTCGTTAGTGCAAATAACATGTTATAATGTTCATGATGTTATGATTATGATTAAAAACAAAGATAGAAACATTAAACAAGTCACACAAAGACCTTAGGTTTAAAGGATTGCATGAGGTTTTAGAGGTAAGTAACCTCTTGAAGTTTCAGTTGGATCAACCTGTCCTAGTAATAGTAACCGGGTTCTAAGGAGTCTCATATCATTGACTTTTCCATCAGGACTTATTTCAGTTCAAGAACCAAAGTATTGCGGCCGAAATATCCCGAAAGACCAATCTCAATGAGCGTAGCATAAAGTATCAACCAATCTTCAATCGGAACCAAAGGCGGCTATCTCACTACTTTCTAGTGGCTAGTATGAGTCAATTAAAGGTTCCAAAGGTCAGTTAGCGCTTAATGACACTATGAGGAAGCCTAATGTTATCCTTGGCTGACTCAAGGAACATTAGTACAAGCCAAAGTATCACGCTAATGTAGCCATCACTTTGTCCGTATCGGTCTACGCTGTACAACCTCCATGATTTATTGCTACTTACCTACAAAGTTACCCCAAATCCGGGTATAGGATCTTTAACAGTAACCCAAGCAAATGCTTTAAAAAATAAAGCATACAAAACACACAAGGAAAGAAGTTAAAATGATCTAAACTCTAAGGTAACCCCACTTTTTATAAGTCCCCAGCAAAGTCGCCAGTTCTGTAATACGGTGGGAGAAATGACTGTTATACTGGTTTTGCGTTTTTATTCGCAAATGTTGCGGTAAGTAAGAGTCGCCACCAACTTTTCTTTTATCCAACAAAGGAAAGGGTGGAAAGAACATAAAAATACCTTTTGAGATTATTTCTGAGTAAGAGGGGTAGATTATGGAAAGGGAATGTGTTAGCACCCTTTCCATCCGTAGTTATCTACGGGATCTTATATGCTAGCTCATTTATAAATAACTTGTGTTTATGTGTTTGAAAAAAAGTATTTTGAAAAGACGTCCTAGTGCATCAAACTTTGTAATGTTTCTCGTATTATTGAGAAAGTATACAAAGTGTTTTTGAAAATATTTTTGGAAAGGAGTGTAGGTGTGGAAAATGTTTTGTTTTGAGCAAGCATCTAAGAACTATTTACCTACTCAAAAAGGTTTATTCTTTTCCTCTTTTCCTTTAGACAATGCTATCCTACTATTAGTGAGTAGGTAGCCCCATCGTTGGATGTTTGAGGGATAATCGAGGGTCATCGTACAGTCACAAAGGCAACTTGGCAAGATACTTTAGTAACACCCCTAAGGTTTTAAGATGATGTACTGAGGCAACATCGAAAGGGTCATTTTATGATCTTTGAACGAAAGGGTTGCCACTAAAACCCTCACGTTCGAGAGTTGTGACTATTTTATTCCAAAGGCAACCTAAGTGGGAATACCCAGAGGTGCACATGTGCAGGTGTGTTGTGTTTCAGTTATTTGTCTTTGAAGTTTAAGTGTTATAACGTTTACTTTTAATTCTTGTCATGCAATCCTATTAGGCATACATCTAACAGTTCAATATATATACAAGTGTAGTAAATTTAAAGTGCGAAATTTAAATTAACTATTACATGGTTTCGGGGAGGGGGAAATTACAAGTCCAAAACTGAGGGTTAAAACAATAAAAAAAATCCTAATTTTAAACTATTACAAACCATGGACAGATACAATATTTCCAAAGTAATAATGCGGAAAATAAAGAACGCACAAAGATTAAGAAGGAACATCTAAAAACCCAAAAAAGTTCTAAGCAAAATAAGACAACTTTTGTTGTTTTTGTTTTGTTTATTTTTTAAGAAAATATTTAAATTGAAATTAAAAAGCTAAATCTAATTTAAATTAATAGAAGAAAATGAACATTGATTAAAAAAATTAACTATAGAAGACAATCTAATATTATTTTGTTTTTTTATTATTATTAAGAAAAAGATTTGAAATTAAATTAATCCTAATTCTAATATATTAATTAAATAGAAAAGAAAGGTGATTAAAACAACTAATTAAAATTAATTTAATTAATGAAAATCTCAGTCTAATTATTTTTGGTTTGTTTGATTTTATGATGTCTTTTATGATTTTTTTTAATAGGAAAATAATTTATTGAAATAAAAGAAACAAATGAAAATGAAATAAAGCAAAAACTAATAATAAATGGGACATATGCTATGAATCCAACCATGGTAGTGGTTTGGTCTGAAATGGCTCGTAGTGTTGGATCCGAAACTCAAAAGTTCATGAGCCCTAACAATGGTAGAACTAGATTCCTGCGTCAAAACTCAAAGGCAATGGTTCTAAAACAATCCAAGCGCCAGTGTGAACATGTTTGAGTGTTTAAAACCAATTTATAACATGAGAATTAAAAATTTTGAGATTGAGAAATTTACCCAACTGGAGCAACCTCGTAGGCATATTCTAGCGTGCTTCAATCTACAAAAGGATAGGAATGAGATCCTTTGAGCTTCAGAAACACGATGCAAGGCTTGATTTTGATGAATATGGGCGGGAAGTTTGAGTTTCGAATTTTGCAATTCTTGAGAATTTTGTGAAAATTTTGAGAGCTTCTCTAGGAAGTTTGGTGTGTCCTTTCTTGCTTGCAATGTCATGTATTTATAGAGGGAAGAGAGGAGTGTAAACCATCATGGAAAGAATCAATCCATTAACCATGGCCTTAAAATAAAAAATCAAAATTTGAAAAGTTTCCAAACTTCATGATCCCTTGCCATTTTTGTTTGATTCTTGCCCTTTTTGAATTTTGCATGAACCTAGAAACTTTCTATGTATCTTTCACGAATTATTGGGCTTTATGATGGATCAAGCCAAGCCCATATGCACTAGCCCATTAGTTTTCATATTTTATTTGATTTAATTCATATTTAAATGAATAAAAATTCAAATAAATAAAAATAAAAATCAAAGTAATGCATGGATAGATTTAGAGGACCTTGGACATATCATGAAAATGTTTGAACTCCAGAAAGTTAGGCCCAATAATTTAAAATCACAAATTTGCTCAATTGAGATTTCATGCATTTTCTTGAAAATTGCCCAAATTGGGAACTTTATAAGTTGCTCAAATTTCATCTTTTGAAGATGATCTTGGACTTTTTGGAAAGCCCAAGATGTTTTTACACTTTATCTTTTTACCATTTTTGCATTTTGAGACATTATCTTGATGTAAGTTGCCTTGACAAAAAGTGTCTTTTGTTGACTTTCTGAAGATGACCTGTAATGTATGAGATTATATCTTTCAAATGATACATCTTTTGGACTTGAGAATAAAAGAAAAGTTGCAAGTAATTTAATTTGATTTAAAAGGGGCTTTGTTTGGGGAAAAGTTGATGAAGCATGTGAATGTTATGCCTGGTCAAAGATCAGTTGACTTCTCCCAAGGAAACATTAATTTGGCAATTATTTACTTTTGATGATCTAAGGACTTTCCTTGAGTAATCATTATCAAACCTTTATCAAATGATGAATATAACTTTAAAATGTTGAGGTTGACAAAAAATATTGAAGTTTGACTGTATATTGACCATAGTTGACTTTTTGACCAATATAGTTGATTTTCAAACGTTTGAGCCATTGACTGAGAAAACTTGTGATACAAGGCATGAAACTTGGCATGGATATTATTGAGAACATATCAGGAACCATGGAAATCACTTGAGGCCTTTGAAACCCAAACTTCTTTGTGAAAAGTGAAACCCTAGTTGGAAGTCCATTGCTTAGGAGGAGAATTTGACTGGTCAATTCTTAGTCAACCTTGAGCATTTGGGGACCTCTATGAGTATGTCTTGAATAAAATGAGAGGGAAAATTTTTGGGTACAACACCGACCTTTCAGGTTTTTAACTTAGCTAGCTGTTCTTTTTATTTTCTTTAGACAAAGTATTTCTTGACTGCATCGACATTCACAGGGAGCAGGAGCTCCTCACCATCCATAGTCATAAGAGTTATTGCATTGTCGAAGAAGGTTATTTTAACTACATATGGTCCTTCAAAATTAGGAGCCCACTTCCCCCCATAATTTGGTTAAAAAGGCAAGATCCTCTTAAGCACAAGATCACCTTCTTTGAACTCATGAGGTCCGACCTTCTTGTCGAACGCTTGTTTAATCATCTTTTAGTATAATTGGCCATTGCACAAGGTCGTCATCCTTTTACCTTCAATTAAATTCAAATGGTCGTATATACTTTGACTCTATTCAACCTCAGATAACTCAACTTCCATAAAAACTCTCATTGATGGGATCTCAACCTCCACGGGGGAGTACTGCTTCTATTACATGTACCAGAGAAATCAGAGTTTTTCAAAGTGCCGACGAATGTGCGACAACCATGCAGAGAAAAATGTAGTATTTCATGCCAATCCTTGTAAGTTACAACCATCTTCTGAATAATTTTCTTGATGTTTTTATTAGCAGCCTCGATAACACCATTCATCTTTGGTCTGTAGAAAGAGGAGTTGTGATGCTCCATCTTGAAATCATTGTAGAGTTCTTTCATCATTGTATTGTTCAAATTTGACCCATTGTCAGCGATAATCCTGCTTGGCACACCATATCGGCAGATGAGTCAGTTCTTGATAAACTTGACCATTACTTGGCGAGTCATGTTTGTGTAGGAAGCTGATTCAACCCAGTTGGTGAAATAATAAATAGCCACCAGGATGAAATGGTGTCCATTTGAAGCCTTGGGTTCAATCATACCGATCATATCAATACCCCACATAGAGAATGGCCACGGAGAAGACAGAACATTAAGAAGAGTCAAAGACACGTGGATTTTATCTTTAAAGATCTGGCACTTATGACATTTCTTCACTTACTTGCAACAGTTGGATTCCATTGTCAGCCAATAGTAGCCCGCTCTTTAACATTTTCCTAGCCATCTGCTAAAGTGGTAAAGCGACAAGCAAAAAGTAAGTATTAATTATAGGGTGATATTTAGGTTATATCGTATCGTCTTCACAAGGATTAGTGGCACTGAATTGTCGTTCGACAAATATCTCATTAATGAGTTTGGGTTTAAATGAGTTGTTTGTAAGGAAAGGTAAAAGGTATTAACAGAAAATAAATTCATTCTTCAAAGGGGAAACTTATCAGGCATGCATATAATCCACTCCTCACAGATTTAAACCTATCGACTAGTTATACTCAACCTACAATACTCATCAATGTCATCACGTGTCAAACACAACACCCACTATATCACCTTAGTGGCGATCTCTCAACCAACCTCAACAAAACAAAAGTCAACTATGCTACTCGCATCGACGATCTCTTAGAACGACATAACCAACACAGTGGTATTAATCACAGACACCTAAGTGAATAATAGCACTAAATTTATCTCTAGAATCTATACACTATTAGACAATCATCCTAGAAAAGAATTCGAGCAGTATATGTCTATAACAACCCAAACACCTAGCACAGAGCAAAAATCCAAGACAATACGACAAAGATTTGTAAAATAAGTTTTATACAATGCCATGGGCGACAAATACACATGAGTTAAAAGTAAAAACATATACAAAACCAAACAAAAGAGAAATACATAGAGAGGAGAAGAGATAAACCACCAATCTTCTAGTTTGTCAACGTTGGTCATCAATGAGAAATCCACCTTGTTGTACCCCAAAATTTTCCCTCCCCTTTCTTCAATATTTTCTCATCACAAGACCCTTGGAGCTCAAGATCCAGTTAGGGTTTGCTCTGCTCAAGACTCCTCCTTGCACTGTTGACCCAAATTAGGGTTTGAGTTTGCACAAAGATGTTTTGACCTAAAGTGCCCAAAATGACTTTCATGTTTCATATTGGACTCTCAAGTTTATCCATACCAAGTTTCAAGCCTTGATTCCAATCTTTGCCCAGTCAATTGGACAGTTGACCTAGAAATTAGCTGTATTGGGGAAAAAGTCAACTGTGGTCAATTGACAGTCAAACCTTATGAAATTTGACCCACATCAACATTATGAACTCATATGAACCATTTGGTCAAGTTTGGATCACAATTCCACAAGAAATTTGATCAGATCACCAAAAGGGCAAAATGGTCATTTTTAGGGTTTTGACTGCACAAAGGCAATTTTTGACTGTTTGACCTAGCCAATGGCCAATCAAGCTCACAAATGGACTCAAGGACCCCATGGAATTATCTTGACATGTTCAACAAGTCCAAAAGATCCCAAATGCACAAGATTGACAAATGAATTTTCCAGTCAATTGATCAATTTTTGACTGTATACTAAAAAGTCAAACTTTAACTTTTTGGTCAAAATCAAGTGTCAAGATTCATTTTTCATCAAAACATGCCAAATCATGAAACTTGTTCATCAAGAAATCAAAAATCACAAATTAGGGTTTGAAATGAAGAAATTTCATAACTTAGAAATTTTCTAAGTTATGAAAATTCCTAATTTTTTCCTAACTTTGTCCCACTTTTCCATCAAGATGCATTTGGATTCAAACAAAAGTCAAAACATGAAAGTTGTAGTCCATTGCAAAATCTACAACTTTAATTCACAAAGTTTCCTCAAAAGAAGCTTGTAGCTCAAGTTATGATTTTTGGAACAAGGGTGCAAAACATTCTTAACTTAGAGAAATTTTGACCTATTTTAGGCAGGATTTTTGCCTAACTTCATGGCCACTTTTCACATGCTTCCACTTGGAATTTCAATTTGCATTACAAATATGGATTGTAGTACACATTCTAAGCTTTCCAAAATGTCTAAGAACTCATCAAACAACCTTGTGGTTAGGGAGAATCGAATTTGACAATATGGGCAAAACTCACTTTGTTCATGGCCAATTTACATGTTCATAACTTGGGCATTTTTGAAATCAGCATGCATAAGCTAGGTTACAGGCCTCTAATCCCTTTCTTACTCAAAAATTCAATGCTAAACCATTGTGCCAAGTTGTTATTTCATTCATTTGGGCAATACATGTTAGATTAAGCCTTAATTAGAAAAAGCATATTATCCATTTTGGTAAAGTTGCACTTTATGTCAAATTTGCAATCCAAGGGGTACAATGCATATCTTTGGACACAAGATTCATGGAGATATCACACTGATCAAGACTCAAGTGTGCAGCATACTTGAGGGGCCTGCACAAGTCTAGAAAACCAACTTACCATTTCTTGCTTAAGATAGAAGAAACCTTGCATAACTGATCTCAACTCACATTTCTGCCAAGAGAGGCTTAAGCAAACTTGTTAGACACATCCCAAACAACATAATTGAGCTAAGGCACGATCAAAACACCTTCCAAACCTCATCAAACCTCAAAACACCATTGTACTGCACAAAAACAGGGCATCCCTGCAACTTGGCTTCCATAAACATTTCCCCTCGTGCGTTTTGGCTAAAACCTTTGCAAACACATTCCCTATCACCCACTGAAGCTGTCCCAAGCATTGGACACGACCTGTAACATCCCTAACACCATTTGCCATTTTCACTTTTTCTGTTTTGCAGGTTGATTGCCATAGCTTGATTCACTTGGTTTCAAAGCAAGCTAAAGGTTGGAATAGCATCCCTGGACTTCAAGCAAGCTGTACCAATCCTCACCTTGCCTTGAAAGTGCCTCCATTGCCAGACACGAATCAAGCTGAACAGGTAAGTTCATGGATTTCTATCTCTCAATATAGGAAGAGTTAGCTTTAAGTTTATGAATGAAAAATGTTCTACTCATGGCCCTGAAGCTATACATATCCTCACTTTCCATTTATATTGCATATGCTGAGAGTATTTTGAACCTAAACATTGACAAAAACTTAGGTTAAGAATTAGGGATGGAGAAATTCTCTCTCATTTCTGAGAGTTAAGTTGAGTTTTTTATATGTATGGAATCGTGGCTTGATGCTTGACATCTTTCATGTTATAAGTTTGTGCTAAAAGTCCAGGAATCAGGAGTTGTGTTTGAAGCAAGAGAGGCGCGCGTTTTTTCAAATATTTTTGTCTGAAGGTTGAAGACAACCTTTCATGGGCTGGGCCTGAGATGTTTTCCTTTTCACACCATTGCATTTCACATGCACCCCCTGGCCCATTTTGAGTTTTATTTATCATTTTTAATTTTTTCCTTTTGATTTTGGTTCTATATTTTTATTTTAGCATGAAAAAATATTAAAATTATTTTTCTCACATTTTTTTGCATTTTTTTAATATTTATTTTGTTTCATTTAGTTTTGTACATAAATAAACATAAAAATACTTTTATTTAAAAAATAACTAAAAATAATAGAAAATACTTTTATTTTCAGATTTTTTATTTTATTTTACCTTTGAAAACATTTTATAAAAAATATACCTTTTTTTAATAATAATATTTTATTTTTGTACATATAACATATATTTAATAAATAATGTAAATACTTATATATTTATTAGTATATTTAGGGAAAATACAAAGAATTAATAAATTTTATTTTTATTAATATTTTGACCTCAAAAATACTTTTTTTACAATATACCTTCTTTTATTTATTTTTTGTACATAATTAATAAATATTGCATATATTATATAATAAATACATTTATTTAGCAAAATTAGGGTTTTGCCCTAAAAATATAAAAATACCAAAAATTAATTCATTTTATTTTTGTTTATTTAACACATAAAAAATACTTTTTACATACACATAAAAATCATTTTTGCATCTTGCATATTTATTTTATTTTATTTAAGTATTGTGCAATTAAATACCTTGTAAAATTTCAATTTGGATGTAATAGTTTAGGTTTAAATTTCTTGCTATAATATCCCCATTTGAACATTTGTACCCCCCATCCCATATTTGTGTTGTAATTACTTAGGACCTTTTATTTTTCGCATTTAAAAGCTTTCTAATTATGTCATGTTAGAATTAGGGTTTTGTATGCGAATCAAAAACAACAAATAGTTTGACCTAAATTCAAGATAAACAAGCATGAAAATGGACAACACTAATCACACTTGCACCCCTAGGGTACTCCGCTTCTTGCCTTCAATAATGGGCCATATTGCATGTTAGGTATCTTTGGCAAAAACAAAACAATCAAATGATCATAGTCCCTCGATGACGCTTTCGAAAGTTGCCTAAAAAATGATCAAGTCCCTTAAAGGAAAAATTGCCCAAAGACACTTGGCACTATTGCAATCATGGTCTAAACGATGACCCGCGCCCGTCCCGTTCACATCCTAACACAAGATTATCCACCAAATACAATGGTGGAACAAAATTGTTAAAAGGGTTAAAAACATAGGAAAGATCTTTGAGAAATTTAGGGGTAGACAAAACTCTTAGTTACTTGATAAACTTGCAAAAACACTTGCCTACTTTTCAAAATACACATCACAACACACTTTCAAAATAACTTTCAAAACATTGAAAAACTTCTCAAAAGACATACACCTTTGCATACATACCAACATGGATCATTACAAAGGTTGCCACCACATTGGCCTCTTTTCAAAACATTTTCAAGCACACACACAAAGCACCATTTCAAACAATTAAAAACACCATTTCAAACAATTGAAAATCAAGGCAAGTTGATCTAAGCAAGTAACTAAGAGCCCATGGATAACCATGGATAGAAAGGGTGCTAATACCTTCCCTTTCTATAATCTACTCCCCGAACCCAAGAAAACATCTCAAAGGTTTTTGCTGTGCTTTTTAACCTTTCCTTAGGATAAAATAAGAAGCCGGTGGCGACTCTAGCTCAACCGAAACATTTGCAAAAACAAACGCAAAACCCAAGTCAGTTCTCCCACCGTATCACAGAACTGGCGACTCTGCTCGGGACAACTTTAAAGTGGAGTAACCTTAGGGCTTAGATCACCCTCTTGCATGACTAATTGTTTGTTTTGATTACTTTACATCTTGGCTCTCTTGTTTGGGTTTGCAATCCTACACCCGGATTTTGGGAAACATTCATAGATAGCAATACATTGTGGAAACTGTGTGGGGTATACCGACACGGTTGAAGCAATAACTATATTAGTGCGACATATTTGTGAGTACCGGTAACCCTTGAGTTCAATCAAGGAGAGTACGGGGCCGCTGAGTGATGTCACTAAGCACTAATGACCTAGAACCTTACTTGACCATCTTGGCCTTTCATTAGGGGTAGTGAGATGACCGGCTTTGGTGCAGTCCGAAGTTGGTAGATACTCGATACTACACTCATTGAGGGTTGTTTTCTTGGAATATTTTGGTCTCTAGTTAAGTGGCTAAACCAAAACAATGAACAATGAAAACATTCCAGTGATATTGAGCTCCTTAGAACCCGATTACTATTTATAAGACAGGTTTTTAAGCCAACTACACTCAAGAGGGTACTTACCTATGAAACCCCATGCAAGCCTGAAACTAGGGTTTTGTGTGAATTGCTTGTACATATGTTTTGTGCATACATCATAAACATCATAAAACATCATACGCATTCACTAACCATTTCAAGGGTTTAGATCTTCATCTTTGTTCTTGTTTTGTAGGTCATGGAAATTCCTCGCAGAAAAACCATCCAAGTCAACCTTGTGAGAATCCCTCCTCAACTCAAGGAGCTCACATCAAGAATTCCGGAAAGCTCTCCCTTCAGTGAAAGACATGGTAGACTGCTCAGCCTAGTCAGCACCAACATTGAAGAGGACATGGTAAAGGTGTTGTTCCAGTTCTTTGACCCCCTTCACCACTGTTTCACTTTCCCCGACTACCAATTGGTGCCCACTTTGGAGGAGTTTTCTCAACTCCTGAGAATTCCTACCCATAATCAACTACCCTACAACGGTACGAAAAAGGAACCAAAGCCTGAAGATGTTGCTCAAGCACTACACTTGTAACCATCTGACATCAAGGGGAATTGGGAAACTAGAAGCGGTGTCAAAGGCTTCTTAGCAAAATTCTTGTTTGAGAAGGCACAAGAGTGTTGGAATTCATTGGATCTACAGGCCTTTGAAGAAATTGTGGCACTCCTCATTTATGGGTTGGTCTTGTTCCCAAATCCTGACCAGCTTGTAGATGTCAACGCCGTCAAAATCTTCTTATCCAGAAATCCAATACCAACATTTCTTGGGGACATTCTTCACTCATTTTACACACGAACAATGAGAAAGAGGGGTGTTCTCATGTGCTGTACTCCTCTCCTTGCAAGGTGGTTTATTTCGCACCTTCCACAATCTGTCTTGAAGAATGACCAAGGCCTAAGGTGGTCACAACGGTTGATGACCCTTACTCACTCTGATGTACATTGGTGTTCTCGGTCCAGAGAAAATGTCATCATCGTCGATCATTGTGGAGAGTTCCCTAATGTTCCATTACTTGGCATTAGAGGAGGCATTACCTACAACCCTTGTCTAGCTTTGAGACAATTCGGATATGCACAGAGGGATGGCCCTCATGACATGCTGATTCCTGACCTAGTTTTTGACTTCGACAACGATGCGCAAGGACTTCGCCAAAGGTTCATCAGAGCTTGGAGGATGCCTAACAAGGTTGACAACAAGACACTGGGGCACAAGAATTCCATCCCTCTTGAGCCTTATCTCAAGTGGGTACGAACCCGAGCCCAGAGTCTAATGATGCCTTACCCTCATGTTCTCCCTGTGATTAAAGAGCCCGTTAAGGAAGGAGAGGTTCCCTACACCATCCTATATCCTGACATGCCTACGTCGTGGGAGGAGATGCAGAAGAGTTGGATCCAACTCAAGGAGGAACAAAACACTTTTGAATCCAGCTTCTATGCCAGTGAGAAGAAGGTTTTGGAGCTTACCCGCCGACTCCATGAGGAAGAGACCCTCAACACCTACATCGCACCAAAGAGGATGCGCAACGTCTTTTTACCTTGAGAAGTTTTTGTAATATTTGGCCCATGGGGCATTTATGTACTGACAAATTTCTTCTTATTAATATGACGTGCGTTCTTTTTGTTTGCAACAATTTTGAACTTTCTAAATCCTTGAATGCATTGCATACATAAGCATACCATTCATCATGTGCATAAGCAGGTCTCCACACCAGGTTTCCTTATCTTTCTGCTGTTCATTTCAGTAAGATGGATCTCGAACAGACGGTCAAGGACTTGCAGTCTCAAAACGCACAGTTTCAACAACTCCTGATGACCTTGGCTAAGGGTCAAGAAGATCTGAAAGCCCTGCTGGGGAATAAAGATCAAGTGAAAAAGAAGAAGAAGAGAGTCGGGGTGGCCACCTTGGGGAGAAGGTTTGAGGGTGAAGCCAGAATAGTTCTTAAATTTCCTCCTACATCTGAAGAAGGAACCAGTAAGGGGAATGCGGCTGCGGTACCTTCCGAATCTGAAGCGGAAGAAGAAGAGGCTGAAGAAGACGAAGACTACTCAGAACAACAATACCCGCCCGCCGATGATAAGTACAAAAGCTTGGAAGACAGGTTGACAGCTATGGAGCTGCAGAGAGTTCCCGGTTTGGATTTCGAAGATTTGGGATTAATTGCTGGAATTGTGATCCCCCCGAAGTTCAAAGTGCCAATTTTTGCAAGGTATGACTGGCTGTCCTGCCCAAAAATGCACCTAAGGTCATATGTCCGAAGAATCCAACCTCACACATCTGACAGAAACCTTTGGGTACATTTCTTTCAAGATAGCCTGTCTGGCACTCAGCTAGACTGGTTTTATAAGCTGGAAAGGTCGGAGATACGTAGTTGGTAGGATCTGGCAGCTGCTTTTTATTGCCAATATCAGTATAACTCTGACCTGGCGCCAACCCGTACTCAGCTACAGAGTATGGGAATGGCCTCAGGTGAGGGATTTAAGGAATACGCCCAGAAGTGGCGCGATCTGGCTGGGAGAGTGCAGCCACCTCTTTCCGATAGAGAACTTGTTGATATGTTCCTAGGGACCCTGTCTGGTCCATTCTTTAATCATCTGATCGGTAGCTCTTCCTCAGGGTTTACTGAATTAATTCTGACTGGCGAGCGGGTAGAAGCCGGTATCAAGAATGGGAAGATTCAGAAGGATGCCTCTGCATCTACAATTGCTAAGAAATCATTTTCGGTAAAGAAAGAAACAGCTGTTGTGTATTTTCAAAGAGGAGCAGGAAGAAGTGAGCGCAGGCCGACTGTGGGGGCCGTAATGATCCAAAATCCACCAAATGATCAGCCTCGCAATAACCCGTCCAGACCTAAACAGCAATGGGGAGAACGACCACCACGGCAGTTCACCCGCATTAATATGACGCCCGCGCAAGTTCTTCCACACTTGTTAAAGCTGAATCTCACAAATATCAAAGAAGCGCCGAAAAATGTGAATACGACCTCACCAGCTTACAATGCCAAGGCCAAATGCGCCTACCATTCCGATAGCGTCGGACATGACACAAACAATTGTTGGGCGCTGAAAAATAAAATTCAAGACTTGATAGATGCAAAAGAGGTGGAGTTCGATGCTCCAGAGAAACCAAACGTGATATCTGCTCCGATGCCGAAACATGGTTGAAATGTCCATGCTATTGAGGAAGATTTGTATGTTTCTGATGTCAATGACCTGATAACTCTGCTGTTAACCATCAAGTTAAATCTGTTAAAAGTCGGGATTTTCCCGGGATGCAAAGAAGATTGTTACTGTTGTTACTCTCTGCCAATTGACTGCCCGTTACTGAAGAAAGGCATCCAAGGCCTGATGGACAGTCAACAAATTCTGTTTGAAAAAGTTCCTGCTATTCCAACCCCTACTGAAGATGTTTCAATTATCACCATTCACGCCAATCTTTCCAAGGCCGTCAGAAAGCCTGTTAAGATTACATCTGCTACAAAGTTTGTTCCTCTGAAGATAACTATGCCAGGGCCTGTCCCCTACAGTTCTGAAAAATCAATACCATGGAATTACGGTGGAGAAATCTACTACCATGGTATTAAACAAGTTGAAGTAACTGAAGGAAGCTCTGATGAAGAAGATGCCAGCATTGGAAACATCGCCGGCACAAGCAAGATCACCCGAAGTGGGAGAATATTTTCTCCAGAGATTTCCCCCCCAAAGGCAATCTTTGGACCCTCATCTGCTGCCAAAGTTATTCCTGCACCAATAAAACTTTCCGTTAGAGCCCCGTTGATTGAAGATACTGTTGTTCCTGCTGTTGTCCCTCCTACTTCTGCTGATAAGGGGAAAGGGATCCAAGATGAGCTCGTCAGGACAAGGGCTCAACCTTTGGTCATCCCGGAAACCTCTAAGAAAGAGGTGGAGGAGATCTTGAAGATAATTAAAAAGAGGGATTATGACGTGGTAGAGCAACTAGGGCAAACCCCCTCGAAAATCTCCATGTTAGCATTGCTACTTTGTTCAGAAGCGCACGCCAAAGCATTGATAAAATTCCTGAAGACCGCTCATGTGCCCCAGGAAACCTCTGCCGACCAATTCCAAAACTGTGTAGCCAGTCTTACAACAGACAACAGTTTAGGTTTCTCTGATGCTGACCTAACCTCAAAAGGAAGAAAGCACAACGACGCCTTACATGTGTCAGTAGAATGCCAAGGAACTACCCTGGCCCATGTTCTAGTCGACACTGGTTCTTCCCTGAATGTGCTGCCTAAGAAGGCCCTCGACCGATTGGATTGCGAAGGCTTGGAGTTAAGGCCAAGTAATATCATTGTTAGGGAATTTGACGGGTCGAAGAGAATGGTACATGGTGAGGTAGACATTCCCATTAAGGTTGGCACAGAGGTGTTCCCCTCAACTTTCTATGTGATGGACATCCGTCCGTCATACTCTTGCTTATTGGGGAGACCATGGATACACAATGCTGGGGCAATCACCTCCTCCCTACATCAAATGCTGAAGTACCCTGTCAAGGGAAAGATCATAACCGTCCACGGTGAAGAGGAGTATATGATCAGCCACCTGAACTCCTTTCGGTATGTGGAGGTAGAGGGTGAATTCATTGAGACACCATTCCAGCACTTCGAGGAAGTCTCTCCTGAAGTAGAAGTAGCAAAAGTGGTAGCTGAGGTACCAAAGCAGATGGCCAGGATGGCATCTCTAAAAGACGCGAAGGCCGCAATGAAGGAAGGAAAGATCTCAAAATGGGGGCAGTTGCCGGACATTCCTCACAAAACAGACAAGTTTGGTTTAGGATTCACTGCTGCGGGGCAGAAAGCTATGCGCCGCTCAAAGATTGAAAGAGCACCCATCAAGATCTCTCCTTATGGGATCAATGCTTTGGAAGGTGAAGACGAAGAGGTCAACATTGAAGATTGGATCTACCCAACCATCGAAGGGGGACTACGCAACTGGGAGGCAAAGGACTTTGTCCCCATTACTTTTATTAATCAGTAATTATCTGTCAAACATTTCCTATGGTCTGTAATAATTACTTTTGAACAATCCGTGCACTACTTTTTCACCTCATGCCTTGCCTGGGGCATGTAGGTCCATTTGTAAGGGTTTTGATTATCTTCATATCCATATGCCATGTTTAATGATTCATTAGACGTATTTCATCGATAAACTGTTGTGTTCATTTTCTTTCCTTTTTGCATTTTTTGTTTAACGATGGCTATCCCTTACACACACCCACGCTCACAAATGCAGGTACCCATCCACTCTAGATTCTACGGGTGACTATTCTGCTATGTCCTTCAATAACTTTGAAGATCTGGTCAATCAGGCTGAGTATGAAGATGACGAAGGTTGTGAAGTACCAGGGGAATTAGCCAGACTTCTACAGCAAGAGGAAAGGGCCATCCTGCCTCACGAAGAGTTGTTGGAAACTATCAATTTAGGAACATAGGAAGACCGGAAGGAAGTGCAAGTGGGTGCCAATCTGGAACCAAGTGTCAAGGAGCGCCTGATACAACTGTTAAATGAGTACGTTGAAATCTTCGCCTGGTCTTACGAAGACATGCCGGGTTTAGACACAGACATCGTGGTTCACCGTCTCCCTACAAGAGAGGATTGTCCACCGATCAAGCAAAAAGTCCGCCGAATGAGGCCCGACATGTCTGAGAAGATTAAAGCAGAAGTGATGAAACAATTCAACGATGGCTTTTTGGCTGTTACATCCTATCCACAATGGGTTGCTAACATCGTGCAAGTTCCTAAAAAAGATGGCAATGTCAGGATGTGTGTAGACTACCGGGATTTGAATAGGGCCAGCCCCAAAGATGATTTTCCGCTACCGCATATTGACATTCTGATTGACAACACAGCTCAGCACAAAGTGTTTTCCTTCATGGATGGAATCTCGGGCTACAACCAGATTAAAATGGCCCCCGAGGACATGGAGAAAACAACCTTTGTTACACAGTGGGGTACTTTCTATTACAAGGTGATGCCGTTCGGACTGAAGAACGCAGGGGCAACTTATCAACGAGCCATGGTGGCTTTGTTTCATGATATGATACATCATGAGATCGAAGTTTACGTAGACGATATGATAGCTCGGTCACAAACAGAGGAGGAACACCTGGAACACCTGGAAAAGCTGTTTGCCAGGTTGAAAGAGTACAAACTCAGGCTGAATCCAAGTAAGTGTACTTTTGGAGTTAGGTCTGGTAAACTTCTAGGGTTTATTGTCAGCAACAAAGGCATTGAGGTTGATCCAGCAAAAGTAAAAGCAATACAAGAGATGCCTTCTCCCCGTACTGAAAAGGAGGTTAGAGGGTTCTTGGGGCGCTTGAACTATATTTCCAGATTCATCTCTCATCTGACTTCTACCTGTGAGCCAATTTTCAAATTATTAAAGAAAGATCAGGTAGTCGAATGGAACGACGATTGCCAAGCTGCTTTTGATAAGATCAAGGAGTATTTGCTGAAACCTCCTATTCTGATGCCTCCCGTCGAAGGAAGACCATTGATCATGTATCTGACCGTCTTGGATAACTCAATGGGGTGTGTTTTGGGCCAGCATGACGAGTCTGGTCGAAAAGAGCATGCTATTTATTACCTTAGCAAAAAGTTTACCGACTGGGAGACTCGCTACTCACTGCTCGAGAAAACTTGCTGCGCTTTGGTATGGGCTGCTCGCCGACTAAGGCATTATATGCTGACTCATACCACCTTGTTGATTTCCAAAATGGATCCTATCAAGTATATCTTCGAGAATCCTGCTTTATCTAGAAGAATAGCTAGATGGAAAATGATCCTAACTGAGTATGACATCCAGTACACCACCCAAAAAGCTATAAAAGGGAGTGTACTAGCTGACCATCTAGCTCATCAAGCTATCGAAGATTATCAATCCATGAGATTTGACTTCCCAGACGAGGACATCATGAATTTGGACAACATTGAAGGTAACGGACCGTATGACGGACCCGAAAAGGGATCCCGATGGACCCTGTACTTTGATGGTGCTTCAAAGGCACTTGGAAACGGTATCGGTGCGGTACTCATTTCCCCGGAAGGTTGTCACACACCCTTCACGGCCCGACTTTGCTTCAGCTGCACAAACAACATGGCGGAATATGAAGCTTGCATTTTTGGTCTCAAGGCTGCTATTGACTTGGGAATCAAATCTTTGATCGTATTTGGGGACTCGGCTTTGGTTATCAGTCAAATCAAAGGAGAGTGGGATACCAAACATCCTAATCTTATCCCATACAAAGAACATGTCCTAACATTGTTGCCTCATTTCGAGCAAATTACCTTCGAGCATTTCCCGCGAGAAGAGAATCAGCTAGCAGATGCTCTGGAAACAATGTCTTCTATGTTTAAACTCAACTGGGATAACGAGGCTCCCCAAATCACCATCGAGCGAATGGATGAACCTGCGCATTGTCACAAGATTAATACCGAAGAAGTAGTGGAACAACCCTGGTTTCACGAAATCAAAAGGTATCTCCAGACTAGAGAATATCCCGAAGGAGCTTCCGTAAATGACAAGAAGTTCCTAAGGAAATTTGCTGCCAAGTTCTTCCTGAGCAATGGCATCCTCTACAAGCGCAACCATGATTGTGTTTTACTCCGATGTGTTGACAAAGCTGAAGCGGAGTTAATCATGACAGAGATGCACAGTGGTACATTTGGCACCCATTTGAGCGGGCATACTATGGCTAAAAAGATCCTAAGAGCAGGCTATTACTGGTCCACCATGGAAGCTGATTGCCATCAGCACTCCCGTACTTGCCACAAGTGTCAAGTCTACGCTGACAAGATTCATATTCCTCCGGTTCCTCTCAACGTACTGACAACTCCTTGGCCATTTGCAATGTGGGGCATTGACATGATTGGAGAGATCAAGCCCACGGCTTCCAACGGACATCGCTTCATCCTGGTTGCCATTGACTACTTCACCAAATGGGTCGAAGCAGCTTCTTTCGCCTCTGTCACTAAAAATGTGGTTGCCCGCTTCATCAAGCAAAACCTTATATGCCGGTATGGTGTTCCAGACAGGATCATCACAGATAACGGTACAAATCTGAATAATACTATGATCACCGCATTGTGCGAACAGTTCAAGATTTATCATCATAATTCATCTCCCTATCGGCCTAAGATGAACGGTGTTGTTGAAGCTGCGAACAAAAACATTAAGAAGATCATTCAGAAAATGACAGTCACTTACAAGGACTGGCATGAGATGTTACCGTTTGCTCTGCATGGATACCGTACGACGGCACGTACTTCAACCGGGGCAACCCCATTTTCTTTGGTATATGGCATGGAAGCTGTCCTGCCCATGGAAGTTCAGATTCCTTCTCTAAGGATTATGAAGGACGCAAGTTTGAATGAAGATGATTGGATTCAGACATGACTTGATCAACTCCATTTGATCGACGAGAAGCGACTCGCCGCTGTCTTCCATGGTCAAACGTATCAAAAACGGATGATCAAGGCTTTCAACAAGAAGGTCAGACGTCAAGTATATCAGGTCGGAGATCTCGTAATCAAGCGGATTATCCTGCCGCAAAGCGATCCCAGGGGCAAATGGACTCCTATATACGAAGGACCATTTGTGATCAAGAGCGTATTTTCTGGTGGTGCAATGATTCTGACCACCATGGACGGCGACGATTTGCCGCACCCTGCGAACACAGACATAGTCAAAAAGATACTACGCATAAAATAACCCGACAAGTCGAAAACCCGAAAGGGCGGCTTGGGCAAAAATGGGCATCCCGGTGGACCGAACACCCGAAAGGGCGGTCCAGGCAAAAATTAGGGATAAAACAAAAAAAAATCTGTACACCTGGCAAGTTGAAAACCCGAAAGGGCGACTTGGGCAAAAAGGGGTTTCCCGATGAATCGAAAACCCGAAAGGGCGATTCAGGCAAAAGTTAGGGAATTAAAGTGTATGACTATGTCTCGTCGGATCACTTTAAGGACAATCTCTTCATCAACCAGCTCCAAGCTTCTAATCAATCCAGTCATCGGCAGACGAAGCATTGAAGGGACAAATATTCCGAGTTGTGATGGTTATAGCAGAATGGAATCCCATGGAATTGTTTCACATAGCCATCTTTCTTTTGTATAAATTTTTCAATTTTTACGACGACATCCTCTTACTAGGATGACCGTCTCCTTTGTACAAATATACTTATAGAAAGTCAATACAAATACTTTTCCAAATACATAAATTTGCGTTGTCTTCCGTTTCTCTTTTCTTTTGCACTTATGTTTTATTTGAGAAACGTCCAATGTTTTGTTAAATAGGCATATGCATTTGAACATAATCATTTCCTTATGAATCAAGAAAGATGATTACTGATAGGTTGAAGGTGCAGATAGATATCCTGATGCCCTTTCAGAGGAAATCCCGAGCAGATTTGAAATCCAAATTCCTCAGTCAGAACTTAATTCCCTAAACGGAGTTAAACTTCAGGATCCTCAGCAGAGAAAGTTTCTCAAAACTGATCTCCCCAGCCAGAGGGCCTCCCAGAACTCAGTTCCCTTCAGAGTTAAGTTTCAGAATCCCCAGTGGAGCCTTAAAAATCTGAAACTACCAATCCCCAGCGGAGTTAAAACTTCCAACTATCAATCCCCAGCGAAACCAGACTAGTGAACCTTCTCCCCACAGAGATACTTCCCATCAGATTGAAGATTCTCAGTCTTACCTCTCCAGCATGAGTCTATCAAATTATTAACTTCCCCAGTAGAGATCTTCAGGAAGTCTCATTCCCCGCAAGTCACCAAGGAATTCCAATTCCCCGCAGTGGTCCTAAGATCCCTCAACAATTGAAGATTTTGCATCTCCCCAAGCAGAATGAAGACTCTCATTCTCAGTTCCTTACGGGATAATCAGATATTCCCCAGTGAAGATCTCCTCAAGACAGGAATCCCCAGAAGATTGGTACACAACCCAAAACTCCTAATTCTCCAAGCAGTAATCAACAAGGATGTTTCATCCTCAGCAATCAAAATTCTTGTCTTCCCCTGCAACAGTCAAAGATTCACTTTCCCGGCGGCAATCAAGATTCTTTGTTTCCAGGATTCATCTATCCTTAGCAAGGACAGCTTTTCAGCTTACATATGCACTCATTTACATTCATATCATAAACATTGATATAACATATTTTGCATCATACATATCATGCAACATAACTTTGTGTTTTATCTAACAGTTCACCCTTTTCAGGATAAGGTTAAAAGGCCATCATTAACAATTATTCAGATACAGTATGGATACACCCCAGACACGGCGGTCATTCTATTACTCATTCAGAATCTCAAGCCAGATACAGTATGGATACACCCCAGACACGACAGTCATTCTACTACTCATTCGGACTACAGCAATCAGATACAGACTAGATAGGCTCCAGACACGGCAGCCATTCTATCTCTCATTCAGATTCATTCACCTCAAGGTTCAATGCATTCCAAACACGGATACCATTCTAACCCTTACAACAGCAGTTTGATTCTCGCCAGTGCGTTCGCCACATAAGTCATTTTGTCATTTGTCTAGATCCCAGTTACAGTTTCAGATACACTCCAAACACAGAAGTCATTCTATTACTCATACGGATATCAATCCTAGTTACAGTTTCAGATACACTCCAAACACAGAAGTCATTCTATTACTCATACGGATATCAATCCTAGTTACAGTTTCAGATACATTCCAGACACGGAGGTCATTCTGCTACTCATACAACTTTCAACTTCAGATACAGTCCAGATACGCTCCAAACAGGGTTGCCATTCTGTCACTCATTCAGAATTTGTCCCCAGCACGCAGTTGCTCCATACAGATGTTTCTCTGTTACCCAGATACAATACAGATACACCCCAGACACTGAGGCCATTCTTTTGCTCATACAAACTCAGTCCTTAGATACAGTTCAAATACATTCCAGACACGGATACCATTTTGATCCTCATTCTTCTGACCCATCACACTGCAGTTCAACAAACCTTCTAGATGGCATCTTTAAGCCCATCTCCGGCAAGGTTTTGTCACCCTTCAGATGGCATCTCTAAGCCCATCTCCAAATGGCATCTCTAAGCCCATTCCCGCATCCATTGTTCTGATGAGTGCAAATTTAAGGGCACTCTAGTGTCCAATCTCCTTTTACCTTCGAGACGCGAAAGGCAAACCTGCCAATCAAACTCTTCAGGTGCAAGAAGATTGAACAGGGGCAACTATTGTACCCCAAAATTTGCCCTCCCTTTTCTTCAATATTTTCTCATCACAAGACCCTTGGAGCTCAAGATCCAGTTAGGGTTTGCTCTGCTCAAGACTCCTCCTTGCACTGTTGACCCAAATTAGGGTTTGAGTTTGCACAAAGATGTTTTGACCTAAAGTGCCCAAAATGACTTTCATGTTTCATATTGGACTCTCAAGTTTATCCATACCAAGTTTCAAGCCTTGATTCCAATCTTTGCCCAGTCAATTGGACAGTTGACCTAGAAATCAGCTGTATTGGGGAAAAAGTCAACTGTGGTCAATTGACAGTCAAACCTCATGAAATTTGATCCACATAAACATTATGAACTCATATGAACCATTTGGTCAAGTTTGGATCACAATTCCACAAGAAATTTGATCAGATCACCAAAAGGGCAAAATGGTCATTTTTAGGGTTTTGACTGCACAAAGGCAATTTTTGACTGTTTGACCTAGCCAATGGCCAATAAAGCTCACACATGGACTCAAGGACCCCATGGAATTGTCTTGACATGTTCAACAAGTCCAAAAGATCCCAAATGCACAAGATTCACAGATGAATTTTCCAATCAATTGATCAATTTTTGACTGTATACTGAAAAGTCAAACTTTGACTTTTTGGTCAAAATCAAGTGTCAAGATTCATTTTTAATCAAAACATGCCAAATCATGAAACTTGTTCATCAAGAAATCAAAAATCACAAATTAGGGTTTGAAATGAAGAAATTTCATAACTTAGAAATTTTCTAAGTTATGAAAATTCCTAATTTTTTCCTAACTTTGTCCCACTTTTCCATCAAGATGAATTTGGATTCAAACAAAAGTCAAAACATGAAAGTTGTAGTCCATTGCAAAATCTACAACTTTGATTCACAAAGTTTCCTCAAAAGAATCTTGTAGCTCAAGTTATGATTTTTGGAACAAGGGTGCAAAACATTCTTAACTTAGAGAAATTTTGACCTATTTTAGGCAGGATTTTTGCCTAACTTCATGGCCACTTTTCACATGCTTCCACTTGGAATTTAAATTTGCATTACAAATATGGATTGTAGTACACATTCCAAGCTTTCCAAAATGTCCAAGAACTCATCAAACAACCTTGTGGTTAGGGAGAATCGAATTTGACAATATGGGCAAAACTCACTTTGTTCATGGCCAATTTACATGTTCATAACTTGGGCATTTTTGAAATCAGCATGCATAAGCTAGGTTACAGGCCTCTAATCCCTTTCTTACTCAAAAATTCAATGCTAAACCATTGTGCCAAGTTGTTATTTCATTCATTTGGGCAATACATGTTAGATTAAGCCTTAATTAGAAAAAAGCATATTATCCATTTTGGTAAAGTTGCACTTTATGTCAAATTTGCAATCCAAGGGGTACAATGCATATCTTTGGACACAAGATTCATGGAGATATCACACTGATCAATACTCAAGTGTGCAGCATACTTGAGGGGCCTGCACAAGTCTAGAAAACCAACTTGCCATTTCTTGCTTAAGATAGAAGAAACCTTGCATAACTGATCTCAACTCACATTTCTGCCAAGAGAGGCTTAAGCAAACTTGTTAGACACATCCCAAACAACATAACTGAGCTAAGGCACGATCAAAACACCTTCCAAACCTCATCAAACCTCAAAACACCATTGTACTGCACAAAAACAGGGCATCCCTGCAACTTGGCTTCCATAAACATTTCCCCTCGTGCGTTTTGGCTAAAACCTTTGCAAACACATTCCCTATCACCCACTGAAGCTGTCCCAAGCATTGGACACGACCTGTAACATCCCTAACACCATTTGCCATTTTCTCTTTTTCTGTTTTGCAGGTTGATTGCCATAGCTTGATTCACTTGGTTTCAAAGCAAGCTAAAGTTGGAATAGCATCCCTGGACTTCAAGCAAGCTGTACCAATCCTCACCTTGCCTTGAAAGTGCCTCCATTGCCAGACACGATCCAAGCTGAACAGGTAAGTTCATGGATTTCTATCTCTCAATATAGGAAGAGTTAGCTTTAAGTTTATGAATGAAAAATGTTCTACTCATGGCCCTGAAGCTATACATATCCTCACTTTCCATTTATATTGCATATGCTGAGAGTATTTTGAACCGGAACATTGACAAAAACTTAGGTTAAGAATTAGGGATGGAGAAATTCTCTCTCATTTCTGAGAGTTAAGTTGAGTTTTTTATATGTATGGAATCGTGGCTTGATGCTTGACATCTTTCATGTTATAAGTTTGTGCTAAAAGTCCAGGAATCAGGAGTTGTGTTTGAAGCAAGAGAGGCGCGTGTTTTTTCAAATATTTTTGTCTGAAGGTTGAAGACAACCTTTCATGGGCTGGGCTTGAGATGTTTTCCTTTTCACACCATTGCATTTCACATGCACCCCCCTGGCCCATTTTGAGTTTTATTTATCATTTTTAATTTTTTCCTTTTGATTTTGGTTCTATATTTTTATTTTAGCATGAAAAAATATTAAAATTATTTTTCTCACATTTTTTAGCATTTTTTTTATATTTATTTTGTTTCATTTAGTTTTGTACATAAATAAACATAAAAATACTTTTATTTAAAAAATAACTAAAAATAATACAAAACACTTTTATTTTCTGATTTTTTATTTTATTTTACCTTTGAAAACATTTTATAAAAAATATACCTTTTTTTAATAATATTAAATATTTTATTTTTGTACATATAACATATATTTAATAAATAATGTAAATACTTATATATTTATTAGTATATTTAGGGAAAATACAAAGAATTAATACATTTTATTTTTATTAATATTTTGACCTCAAAAATACTTTTTTTACAATATACCTTCTTTTATTTATTTTTTGTACATAATTAATAAATATTGCATATATTATATAATAAATACATTTATTTAGCAAAATTAGGGTTTTGCCCTAAAAATATAAAAATACCAAAAATTAATTCATTTTATTTTTGTTTATTTAACACATAAAAAATACTTTTTACATACACATAAAAATCATTTTTGCATCTTGCATATTTATTTTATTTTATTTAAGTATTATGCAATTAAATACCTTGTAAAATTTCAATTTGGATGTAATAGTTTAGGTTTAAATTTCTTGCTATAATATCCCCATTTGAACATTTGTACCCCCCATCCCATATTTGTGTTGTAATAACTTAGGACCTTTTGTTTTTCGCATTTAAAAGCTTTCTAATTATGCCATGTTAGAATTAGGGTTTTGTATGCGAATCAAAAACAACAAATAGTTTGACCTAAATTCAAGATAAACAAGCATGAAAATGGACAACACTAATCACACTTGCACCCCTAGGGTACTCCGCTTGTTGCCTTCAATAATGGGCCATATTGCATGTTAGGTATCTTTGGCAAAAACAAAACAATCAAATGATCATAGTCCCTCGATGACGCTTTCGAAAGTTGCCTAAAAAATGATCAAGTCCCTTAAAGGAAAAATTGCCCAAAGACACTTGGCACTATTGCAATCATGGTCTAAACGATGACCCGCGCCCGTCCCGTTCACATCCTAACACAAGATTGTCCACCAAATACAATGGTGGAACAAAATTGTTAAAAGGGTTAAAAACATATGAAAGATCTTTGAGAAATTTAGGGGTAGACAAAACTCTTAGTTACTTGATAAACTTGCAAAAACACTTGCCTACTTTTCAAAACACACATCACAACACACTTTCAAAATAACTTTCAAAACATTGAAAAACTTCTCAAAAGACATACACCTTTGCATACATCCTAACATGGATCATTACAAAGGTTGCCACCACATTGGCCTCTTTTCAAAACATTTTCAAGCACACACGCAAAGCACCATTTCAAACAATTAAAAGCACCATTTCAAACAATTGAAAATCAAGGCAAGTTGATCTAAGAAAGTAACTAAGAGCCCATGGATAACCATGGATAGAAAGGGTGCTAATACCTTCCCTTTCTATAATCTACTCCCCGAACCCAAGAAAACATCTCAAAGGTTTTTGCTGTGCTTTTTAACCTTTCCTTAGGATAAAATAAAAAGTCGGTGGCGACTCTTGCTCAACCGAAACATTTGCAAAAACAAACGCAAAACCCAAGTCAGTTCTCCCACCGTATCACACACCTCCAATCATCCATAAGCAAAGCCCTAGTGTTGTTTTCTAATCTAAACCTAAGAAAAAATGAGGTTGATGGAGTTGGGAGCAAAAAATATCCCCAAAAATCATAACCACAAAAAATGAAATGAAATGGAAAATATAAACAAAATTTGATCTGCACGCGTCGCCCGACGCTCCAAAAGTGTCACCTAGCGATGGTCCTTATTACACTTGGCCTAGGTTGTGCCACATAGACAACTGGGGAAAAATATCTTCCATCTCTCGTCGAAGGAAAGCATCGCCCGATGACACCTTTATTACTCGCTCGACGACACAGTAGCGAAACAAGGAAGAGGCCACTAGAAAATTGATCCAACCTCACGCCTCTATGTTGCCTAGCGACACAGACACGATGCTCCTTGCCTTAGCATCACCCGTCGCTGCACACCAGAAAAAAAAACTTTTTTTCTTTCTCTACACAACTTCAAATGGCTTCCTCTTTTGTCTTATTACTTTATTGATCAATTGCACGTCTTGGAGCTCAAATTGGACTTTATTCTCAATGCTCCAATGATGCCTGAATTCCTACAAAATGAATACAAAACTATCAAATGATACACTATGTACACAAAAACACACATATACATAAGCTAAAGGAATTTACACAAAAGTTTGGTTTATTTAACTGATATTAACAACAAAGCTTCGATAAGTGCAAATATATATATATATATATATATATATATATATATATATATATATATATATATATATATATATATATATATATATATATATATATATATATATATATATATATATATATATATATATAAAATAGCTACAATTTTCACTTATCACCATCGCATGCCCATTGGCATGTGTACCGAAGGATCCTTTGTAAATTTCTCGCATTAACAAATCTGTTTCACGCTTATCCACACATCTCAACAAAACCATATCAAAGTTTCTTTTGCACAGTACATCACCATTCAGGAAGAAGTTTCCAGATAGTCTCCTAAAATTCTTCTTATCTTCACGGGATGCCCCAGGCGGGTATTCTTGATTTTGAAGGAAACATTTAATGTCATGGAACCAAGGTTTGTCGTCTATGAACTCTTCTGATGCAAACACATGATTCATCCTTTCTAGACGCAAGATTCTGAATGTAAGCATATTGTTGTGATGATTCACCTAGTACATGGAAGACAAAGTGGCTAAATCATCATCCATTTGATTATCTTCTCGGGGAATGTGGTATAGCTCAACTTTGTTAAAGAAAGTCAACAATCTTCTTGCATAATATTTGTAAGGGATCAAGCCAGGATGACGAGTCTCCCAATATCCTTTTATCTGGTTAATTACAAGAGCCAAGTCTCCATATATGTCAAGGATTTTAATTCTGATATCAATCGCTTTGTCATGAACCAAAATGTAGGCCCCGCATTTCGCCATATTGTTGGTGCAGTCAAACATTAATCTTGCATAGAAAGGAATGTGAGAACCTTTAATTCTGAGTCTCCATAGACTAGTAATCTTATATAGGTTTGTGCACCAAATGGCCAGCTAGAATACGTCCTTTTATAGCCTTTTAAGTGTGATACTCGATATCATATTCTGATAACAACATCTGTCAACGGGTAATTCTTCCGATAAAAATATGCTTCTAAAAAATGTATTTGATTGGGTCCATCTTGGATATCAACCAACTAGTGTGATTGATCATGTATTAACGAAGACGCTTAGGAACCCAAACCATAGCACAACAAGTTTTATCAAGCATGGAGTACCAAGGCTCACAGCCTATGAATTTATTGCTACAATAATAGATAGCACGCTCCTTTCTTCCAGATTCATCCTACTTGCCTAACACAAAACCCATAGAATCTTCCAAACAGTTAGATACATAATCAACATTCTTTCTTCTACTGGAGGAATTAAAATGGGAGGTTCGAGGAGATACTCCTTGATGATATCAAATGCTTTCTGACAGTCTTTAGTCCATACATAACATTGGTCCTTTCTGAGAAGTTTGAAGATCAATCCACAAGTAGTTGTCATATGCGATATAAATTTGGATATGTAGTTCAAACGTCCAAGGAAACCTCTTACTTGTTTCTCAGTTCTGGGTGAAGGCATTTCCTAAATGGCTTTGACTTTGTTATCAATACCTCTTTGATTGACGACGAAACCTAACAGCTTTCCTGATCGAACACCTAAAGTACACTTACTAGGATTTAGGCGGAGTTGATACTTCCTCAGGCGCTGAAATAACTTCACCAAATGTTACACGTGGTCTTCTTTAGTTTATGACTTAGCAATCATATCATCCACGTAGACCTCAATTTCCTTATGCATCATATCATGGAATAGGGTAGTCATAGCCCTTTGATATGTTGCACCGACATTTTCTAAACCAAAAGGCATCACTCTATAGCAGAATATTCCCCAGGGTGTAATAAAAGTATTCTTCTCCATATCTTCAGGTGCCATCTTGATCTAATTATAGTCGGAGAAACCATCCATGAATGAAAAGACATTGAATTTTGCAGTGTTATCAACTAATGTGTCAATATGGGGTGACGGGAAATCATCCTTCGGGCTGGCTTTGTTCAGGTCTTGGTAATCCACACACATTCAGACCTTTCCACCTTTCTTGGGAACCAGGACAATGTTAGATAACCATTTAGGGTATTCATAAGTGACAAGAAAACAAGCATCAATCTTCTTTTAAACTTCCTCCTTGATTTTGACAGCCATCTCTGGATGGGTCCTTCTCAACATCTGTTTAATAGGAGGACACTCTGGTTTTAATGGCAGACGGTGCTCCACAATATTAGTCTCTAACCCATGCATGTCACGATAAGACCAAGCGAATACATCCACAAACTTTTTAATAAGCTCTACTATATTTCTTTTAACACCCAAGTCAAGTAGTATCCCAATCTTGACTTCCTTTATATCCTCCTTAGTGCATAAGTTGATCACTTCCACTAATTCTTCATAAGGCTGAATGGATTTCTATTCATTTTCTAACATTCAGGAAATATCCTCAGGAATCTCTTTTATATCTTCCTCCTCAGCTTCTAACACAGGGAACTCAAAGTCGGGACATGGCATATGATCATGTTTTTTAATAGGTTATGATTTAATCTGCACATATGATTTAGGTTTGACTTTAGAGACAAGTAAAAAATAGAATTTATCCATATATTAAAATTGATTCTCTTTTATCATTTTTAGGTTTTTTGAGATTACCATTTTTTCACAAAAAGCAAAAAGTGAAAACAACAGTATAGGAGACAACATGACTTTTATTAATGATGATAAACTTGAAACAAAAGCCCGATACAAGATCTTTTCCACCTTAGGAATAGTGGAAAGAGTTATTTTTAACAAATCCCTACAACTACTCTTTCGCCTTGGGCAGAGGAAAATGTTTTGGAAAAAGAACAAAAATATCACTCAGAGATGTGAATAGCAGAGGGGACATCAATGGCGATCCAATTCTGGAAAATCCTTCCATGTGTCACAAAGTTTAGAGAATCTCCTTAAGGACCATCTTCAAGAATAAGGTTGACTTTGGGCGTTGTATGGCAAATGAATCCAGCACTACGGAATGTCTCTTAGATAGGACGAATAACAATATCTCTCTTAGCAGCTTTGTTGGGAGGTCTACTTCGCCTATTACTGTCTTCCATGAACCATCAAACGCTTTGCCAATAACCCCACTACTTCTCATTGGAGTGCTTTGGTATGAGAGCCGAGAGAGTGTAGATTTAGGCATGATATTTAGTGAAGAACCGATGTTTACCAGCATGTTGGATAGACCATCTGACTGACAACTCATGGAGATATGCAATGCAAAATTGTGATTCTTTCCTTCCTCTGGGAGATCTTCACCACTAAAGCTTAAGTTGTTACATGCAGTTATATTTCCTACTATTCCGCTGAATCGGTCAATCGTTACGTCATAGATAACAAATGATTGATCTGATACTTTCATCAGTGCTTCCTTGTGAGTTTCAGAATTCATTAGCAGAGAGAGTATAGAGATCTTGGAAGGTGTGTGAAAAAGCTGATTAATCACTTTGTATTCACTCTTCTTAATCAACTTCAGGACTTCATCAATATCATCATTCAAACTGGTTTTCTGGATTATATATTCTCTGCCCCAAGATTAGGAATTATAACAGGAACTTCAATCGAGACATTCCCAACTTTTCTAGGAGGTACATCGGAGAACACACGACCGATGCGGGTCAGGCCACTAATATCAGCTATGTTAACAACAAAAGAAGGAGAGGGAATGGGAACCTCTTTTCCATTCTCAATCATGGTAGCGTTGTATTTATATGGCTCAACTTTATTAGAATCATAGGGAACTGGTCCTGGCAAGTAGATGATCATAGGAGAAACAAGAGCACTTTGACTGCTATACGTTACTTCCAAAGGCTCGGGTATGTTGAAATGAAGGACTATAACATTCACTTCAGCACTCACATTTCTTCCCTTGTAAGCAATGATCTCAACACTTGTATCAAGAGAGTTCTTAACTGACAACATAAGATTGTTAGAAAAGGAATTGGATTTGTGTTTAAATATCTATGTTTTAATGATAACAATGTATATACTTTAGGTAGAACAATTTTAATTCTAATGATTTCATCGAGTGTGGAAATATTAGAATTATGGATAGTCTTAATCAAGATATCCTCAGAATCACTTTATCACTCAAAATAAGAATCATTGAGTTTGTTTCTAATGAAACATCAACAGTTCTGTTGAATGTTGAATGTTCAACAAGAAAAGAACCTCGATGAGTTTCTAAGAAGAGCTCAAGCTTCAAAAGATCAGAAATTAAAGATCCAAGAAGTCAAGATTCAAAGATCAACTCAACATCAGAATCAAGATCAGAATCAAGAACTATGAAGTCAAGATATCAGAAAGGAAGATGCTCAGAAACAATGATATCAGAAATTAGAGCTTATAATTGAAGATCTAAAGATATTAGAAATGAAGATCTCAAATATCAGAAAGAAAGAAATCATGATCAGAAAGCTAGATGCAGCTGACATTAGTTTTTGCTTCCAGCTTAACTCAAAGATCAAAACTCAAGAGATCAGAAAGAAAAAATTCAATGGAAAAGTCAGATGTACTGATATAAGCTTTTACTTCAGAAATCAGACATCAAATATGCAGCTCAAAAAAGCTGTCATCAGAAATCAAAGATCAGATCAAGATGAATAAACCATAAAACCAGATATACTGATATAAGCTTCTGCTTCAGAAATCATACATCAGACATGCAACTCAAAAAAGCTGATTATCATAAATCAAGATCAGATCAAGACATAGTGGGTAAGAAAATATTTCATTCACAAACAAAGAAGTTGTTCCTCAGATTAGTTGTTGCTTGTATATTTGAAGACAATGTTCAAATATCTGAAAGACTCCGAGTCTACAACTATGAAGTATGTTCTGGATCACTTTCATTCGTCAATCAGAATCAATCCAGTAAGAAGAACAATCAAAGCTCAAGAATTCAAAGACTTGGAATCAAAAAGTTTGTTGCCACAATATCTTATTTCAAGATCCAAGCATCAAAAAATATTTTGATATCAACTTCAGAAAAGCTTTCACCTACAATAACAAGACTTATTTCTTAGATAAGTTGTGGCTTATATATCTGAAAACAAGAATCCACTAATGAAAGAATCTGAAATGAAACATCTTCTCACTTAATCTTCATCTCTCATATCAGATAAGATATACACCTTCAAGACTAATTCTAAGATCATAAGTCAAGCTTTGTGTTTCAGAAAAGCTATTGCTATTATTTTTGAAGACAAGTCATGGTTCTGACAACTCTAATATTCCTATGCTACAACAACAAAGTAGTTTCTGAACTACTCATCAATTATTCATCAAGAGAATGAATACAAAGTAATTGATATCTTCCAAGCTTAATACTTCAAAATCAGAAGTACATAATCAGAAGATAAAGATCAAGAAACTTAGCCAAGAAAAATATAATACAAACAGTACACCACAAATTCCACTATCATGATATTGGTTGTACTATTCACAGAAGTTGTCTCCCACGTTCTTATGGTAATAACTGCAAGTAGCAGGCTAAGGAAAGTGACATTTCGTACTATTCCAAACCTCTCTTGAATCCATCTGTTGGGAATCAATCTTTGGAAGAAGAAAGGACTTTTCTACCCTTACAATGACTCTTTTTGAAGGCTATATAAGAAGATAAATGGACTAATTTCAATTTGACGAAGTTGATGATATTGACGATGATGAAGTCCACAAACACAAAGAACGAGAGATAAAAAGAAGATATGAAACAACGAAAGAAGAATAAGATGATGAAGATGAAGAACTCTACAAGATGTTGCACTAAAACTTAGATTATATTCATCTTTGTAGATTTATGTAAAAGCAATGAGTTATTGTTCATATCTTGCTAAACACTTTTATGTTTTATCATGTACTTAAACTAGGAGTAATCAGCTTGTTAAGAAGCATTCTTGTAATCTCTAGAAACAATTCTTTCTCGAATTGGTGATGCCTCAAGTGATCGAGGGAAGATATGTATACTTGAGAAGACTTTGACAACTGGTCATTATAGATGAAATCCTTTCTAAGAGACCGGGTAGGTCAGAATCCTTGAGGGGTCAGTGATCGTTATATCTCTTAGGGGACCAGGTAGGTCAGAATTCTTAAGTGATCACCAACTGTATGATCATTGTTGTTGTTAGTCACCGACAGGTAGCCCGTGTATCTGTAATCTGTTGAGATTAGTGGATTAAGTCCTTGTCTTAGGAAAAATCATCTGAGGAGGGTAGACAATATGTAGCCTTGTTGAAGGTGAACTTGGATAAACTAAATGTGTCTCTTTATATTTCTAGCATTCTATATTCTTTCATATTTTTATCAAATAGTTTTTCAAAATGGAAAAGTTTTGAAAACCCAAATCAACTCCCCCCCTTTATTGTGTTTTTCTGTACATTCAAATATCAGGTGATACTTTTCATTTCTTCTTATATCAACAATAATAGCCAATGCTCTATCCTTGAACAGACCTAGGATCTTCAACATTTGGAGGTATTTCCTTACAGTAACGCACCCATGAGGTTTTCCTTCACATCCTGGATGACTATCATGGTTGAAATTAATCAACCCAAGTTCAATGTACCTGTCATGTATCTCTACAGGAGTTACTGTGTTCAGATCTAAAATCATACATTCGTCTTAGCAGCTTTCAATCACATTCACCCCATCATCCCTTTCATAAGTGATGGTGATGGTCCTTTCATCCATCAACCTCTGAGTATCCCTTCTCACATCTAGGCATCCATGTTGATTTCTAGAGTAGACTCTGCACGTGGCATGGCTATCTCCAACAAGATAAAGCATGTATAAACTGGCGTGCATTTGAACCAATGATTCCCTACCATTCCTTACATCAAAAACATCATTCTCATTCCCATGTTCACCATTTCAGTGAAATCATTCGGCACACTCGCAATAATTCTTTCATAATAAAATGGACCCAAGGTATTCAGAAATATTTTTGTCATTTCCCTTTCTTCCAGAGGAGGACAGATTTGGACGGCAACCTCACGCCATCTTTGTGCATAATCTTTGAAGCTTTCTTTGTCTTTCTGGGACATAGCTTGGAGTTGATCTCTGTCTGGAGCCATGTCAACATTATATTTGTACTGGCGAACAAATGCTTACCCAACATCTTTGAAAGTATGGATCCGTGCACTTTCCAAGCCCATGTACCCCCTAAGAGCGGCACCAGTGAGACTATCTTGAAAATAGTGGATGAACAGCTGGTTATTATCAGTTTGTGTTAACATCTTCCTGGCACACATGATCAAGTGACTTTCTGGACAAGAATTTCCTCTGTACTTTTCAAAGTTAGTTACTTTGAACTTTGCTGGTATATTTACATTCGACACTAGGCATAAGTCGTGAAAATTCTTTCCAAATATATCCTTCCATCTAAAGGCTTTAAGTTATTTCTACATTTCTTGAAATTGATTCTGGAAGTCATCCATCTTTTCTTTAACACCCAAGAACTCACATGGCTCAGCGTGGTAAACTTGTTCATTTCCAAAGGGGACAATGTGCATTACTGGATAAGGAATAAACATCACATGAGGAGGAATGGCCATCCCATGAGGAGGAACAATCATTTCATGTTGCACTGCGGGAACCTCAACAGTCGGTTGGTATACTTCACGCGTGAAGTTAATTGGCATGCACCAAGGATATCCTTTAGGCATCTGATACTTTGGAGCACTGACCGAAACTACAGAAACAGGAGCACTAACAATTTCAGAGATCACTGTAGTCTAGAGTTGTGCTTGAGCAGAACGGGGAGACAGAGAAGTCGGGGACTGATTCTGAGCAGTCATCAAGTTATCTACCATAGTTTTCAACCTATCAATTCCTATATGAAGGGTAGTCACCTCTTCACGGAGCTCGTAATTCTCTTGCTCTAGTGAGATATCTATCTCTTTAGTGATTAACCTGAGTGTAACTTGACTCTATTGAAAGGAAAAGGAACGAGTAAGACTCTAGAATATCAAGACTGAATGATGAATGATGCATGATATGCGACACAAAATATTTTATTTTTGTTGGTTTTCAAGGAACTCATGAATTATAAACTTGCACACGTCACACAAATTATTTTTAAAAATAGCCAAAAAAACCTCATTTCATTAATCATAGAAGGATTACATTCGAAGTAACATTTTAAAAGTTCCTAAAACATAATAGGAAAACAGGTAGGTCTCTGGGTCCTAAGGATCCTTATTTTATGAAGAACCAAGTCCTCCTTGCAACTTTAGCTTCCTGATCTTCTCTTTATAGAAAACTTCCATCTCGATTTTCTCGGCCACCAACTGAACAAAAACTTTCTTCCACGCATCGGGAGCAGGAGTAACATTTATCAGATCTTCTTGCTTTCTCTTTATTTCCTTAGAATATTTATTAAGCATTGTATCCTGAAGATAGAGAAAACACAAGAAAGGGGGGGTTTGAATTTTGTTCATAGAAACCATTCCCCATTAAAATTCTAAGCACTCAAATGATAATAGCAATAATGACAATGAAGATAAAAGACACAAGTATTTTATCCATGTTCTCCGTTAATAAGGCTACTCCTATCCACCCTTGCAAGGATGATTTTGCCTTATCCAAGGACCTAATCCACTATTACCAAACTGATTACAATCGCACGAGAAACCGCCAGTGACTAACACATAATGACACATTCAGGGATCGAACTGGATATAACGTTCATTGACCCAATAGAATTTGATCCAACAATATCACTGTTGTACCCAAAAATTTTCCCTCCCTTTTATTCAAGACATTCTCCTAGGGTCCTCATATCCTCAAGGGTGCTCAAGAATTGATCAGACAAATTGTCCTCCTAAGCAATTGACCTACAACTAGGGTTTTGTGTTTCTCAAGGAATATTTGGTTTCTAAGGTCTTAATTGGATTGAATGGTCTCTTATATGTCTCCAAGAATTCTTATACCAAGTTTCATGCTTTGCATCACAAGTTTGCTCAATCAATGGCTCAGATGACTGAAAATCAACTGTATTACATAAAAAGTCAATTGTGGTCAACATACATTCAAACTTTAAGATTTTGGTTAACATCAAGATTTTGAATTCATATTCATCATTTGATCAAGGGTTGATCATGATTCATCTAGGAAAACTCTCAAATCATCAAAAGTAAAAAGTTGCCAAATTAGGGTTTTCTTAAGGAGAAGTCAACTGAACTTTAACCAAGCATAACTTTCACATGCTTCATCAGATTTTCCTCAACCAAATCTCACTTTGAAGGAAATTCAATTCTTTACAACTTTGAATCTCTAAGATCAAGTCCAAAAAATGCTTCATTTGAGAGGTATGTACCAATACAGGTCATTTCAAAAGTCAACAAAAATACACTTTTTGTCAAGGAAACTTATATCAAGATAAATCTTCAAATGGAAAAATGGTCAACATAGAGATTGTAGAGGATATCTTTAGATTTCTAAAAAGTCTAAGATCACCTTCAAATGAAAAAAATTGAGAGATTTATGACTAGGTCAAGTTGGGAAATTTTGAGCAAATGCATGAAACCCAAATTGAGCAAACTTGGAATTTTGGGCTACTGGGCTATTGTTTCAAAGTCCAAATGAGTTCTAAAATTCATATGAACCTCAAGACTTATTCATACACCCCTAGGGTTTTTATTTTATTTAATTTTTATTTTTATTTATTTAAAATTCAAAATAGGTAAAATAAAACAAAAGCTTTTAGACAAGGTCCAAGCCCGTGATTGGTTGACCTAGTTTCCCTTATATATATACTCAGCAATCTAGATAAAGAAAGACCACGCATGCTGCCTCCAAATATACACCCTAAAAATCTCAAAAATTTAAGAAACTAGGGCAACACAAAAACCTTGTTTCCAACCTTTCTCAATTGAAACCAAGCATTGCATTATCATCCCGAAGTGCCCAGGAATCCATCCCAATCCTCAAGCAGCCAAGATCGTGCCTAGAACATAACGTTCATCCTCAATGGTTTTGGTAGTTTTTTTGTTAAAATTCAAACCTTTGATTTATGTATTATTAACTAATTTGATACGTTTACATGTGTTCATATACATCATTAGAGCATGTTTGATGCATAATATGCGAGCTTTAACGGAGATACGAGGACTTGCCATGATTAGGGCGTAAACTGAGTTTGGCTTTGAAACTCCTAATACAACCACTTTTAGGCAAAAACAACCTTACCAATGGATTCAAGGGGGGTCAATTTAGGGGGACACGGTCCTTCTCTCTTTCTAATATGCTTTGTTTTGCAGGTTTGGAAAATATGCTTACTGGAGAAGATGACCAGAGCTAGGGCTCCAACGCTTCTTTGGTCATCCTGATCTAGTTTAAAATATATATGCTTTAATTTGATTAAGTGAATGGATGTATCACCACCCCAGTGGTTAAGGAGTGTGTGTTAAGGCTTTGCTCCATCAAGGCGTGGGTTCAATCCTTTCCTTTTGTTACTTTTTCCATAATTTCTTATTTTTGCAGAATTACATACAAAGCTTGTTGATCTCCTCCCTTGTACACAAGTGCACGCTTGGTGCAGTGGTGAAGGTGTTGGTTGAAAGGCCTAAGGGTGTGGGTTCAACACCCACCCCTGGTAATATTTTTTAAAACCCTTGTTTTTTCATCAATTTCACTTAAAAATCCTAATATTCATAAATAATAAATCTTTTCAAAACAAACCCTAATTTTCTTTCAAAACCTTTTTCTCAAACCTTAATCAAATTAGGTTTAGTTTTTTAATTTAATTAACCAAATTAGGGTTTTTTTTAGGTTTTAATTTAATTAATCAACTTTGTTTTTTTAATTAAAATTAATTAGGTTTTTAGGGTTAATCATCATTAAAACCTTTTCTATCAAAAATCATTAAAAACCATTTCAGATTTATAATAGTAATTAGGGTTTATTTTCTGTATTTTTATTACTTGTGTACCTCTCCCAAAGCATTGTAATAGTCTAGGGTTTTCTTTCCGCTTTTACTTCCCGCACATTTGTCGCTTTCCTATTTTGCTATATTACTGTTAGTAATTAGGTCTTGTATGGAAATATTAAAAGCAAACGATAGCTAACCCTAATTTCAAGACTTAAATAACTGAATCATAACACACCTTGCACACTCGCACCTCTAGGGTAACCTCCCTTATTGCCTCGGAAAAACAGTCATGTCCCTCAAAAGTGGGGACACTTTAGCATAATCCCTCGAAAACAAAGATCATAATCCCTAGATGACCCTTTAGATGTTGCCTTCGATAAATGATCTATTCCCTTAACGATAATTACTAAAGCGTCCCTACTAGTTTCCTTCAATGACTGAACGATGACCCACGCATGTCCCTTCACATACAATGATATGGCTTCCTACTAACTAATGGTAGGATATCACTATCTAAATGGGGAGGAAAAGTACAATAAAGACCTTGAGTAGGTAGGCCACTGTTAATCGCTTGCTCACAAACATTTCAAAAATAAAACATCTTTCATAAACACTTTTCAAAAATATTTTTGAGCAAATACTTTGTACGTGTTCTCAAGGACAGATACAAGAATCATTACAAATTTCACCTTTTCAAAATATTTTCAAACACACGACACGAAGAAATTTTCAAAACAAAGTGAGATAGCGATTAAGAGCCCGTAGATAACCACGAATGAAAAGGGTGCTAACACCTTACCTTTTCATAACCTACCCCCAACTCAAAATTGAAAAAGGTTTTTCCTTTTCTTTTCACCCTTTCCTTATTGGATAAAAGAAACGTCGGTGGCGACTCTTACTATCCACATCATTTGCGATAAAATGTAAAACCGAGTCAGTTCTCCCATCGTATTACAATCTCCTACAAGGATATCCTTGAAATGATATCCATCAGGGATCTCACAAAAGTCTGACCTTCACTCGGTCCTCTTTGAGATAGGACTACCATTGACCCAACGGAATCCAATTCCTCAGAATCTCCTATCAAGATTTCCCATAATAACCAGCAGCCATTATCTTCTTGAGATCAGACCTTCACTCAGTCTCTCAAGGAACCTTACAATGATATGTTCAGTGATCCAACCAGATATAATAATCATTGACCCAATAGAATCAGATCCCTCATAATCTCCTATCAAGATTTCCCACAATAACCAGCAGCCACTGTCTTCTTAAGATCACCTTCACTCAGTATCTCAAGGAACTAATCAACAACAGTTGATGGGGTTTCTTGTGTTTACATGAATGCTTCTTATAAGTAGATACACAAGTGTTTTGAGCACATATTGTTTTACACTTCTTCGATCAACAACTCAAGTGATAAAACAATTTACATGAAGAGATATGAACAGAAATACTATCCGAGCAACAACTCTAGTGTTCATTACAAAGTTCTACAAAGATGTACATGATCAGAAGTTGAGTATCATCTTATAGTGTTCTTATTCATCTTCTTGTTGAGCAAGCTACGAGTAACAACTTCTTGCTTCTTCTGAGATATACCAAGATGTATGTCACTGGAAGTTGAATAATATCTTGTAGTCTTTTTCTTTCTTTTTCTATCTTCTTTTAGTGGTCTTCAGTATGTATAACATTAAAACTTTAACGTCTTCAGAGTCCACTGCTTTCCTTCCACGTGATGAATCTTGTTGGCCAATGGCAACAATTAAACCGCTAACAAGCAATTTATCTTTGAAGCTTTGATATTCTTTTATAGCCCTTAACAGAGAGAGACGTTGTGAGGATATAACAAACTTTTCCTGCACCAACGGTTATTTCCAAACGGATAGAATAAGGTGTAAGAGTTTAGACAATATAAAATAATATTTATGTATCCTATCACTATTCAATGATAGCTTTCCACCTTTTCCTATGAATAATATCTTTATATTAAGCTTGTAAACAAAGATCTGTTAATTAAAGAAAGATAGTTGTAAATCCAACGGTTTGTTCTCAACAATCACAATGAGAGCGGTTGTCAATACATTATAAAGGAGTGTCCTTACGCCACCTTGGAGGGTAGAGGTCACAGACACTTTATGTACCTTTTTCACAACATCACACGTTAACCATTTGAACTTTCTTCTTATCTTCAGAGGCTTCAGATATTTGAATGTTGAACGTTGAAGCTTATTGTAGAAGAATCTTTCTTATGAGCCTTAGAACCTAAGTCTTGGAGTCTTTAAAACTTGTCACATAGAACCTAGTACTTCATAGTCTTCAACACTTGGTTGTAAGAACTTCCTTTTCTTCAAATCATCAGAACTTGTTCAGTAAAACATTGTCTTCATAATCTTTAGAACTTGTAACACAGAAGTAAAGCTTTTAGATGACCTCCTATGCTAAACCAAAAAGCCACGATCGAAAATTCTTGTACTAACGTTCCTTAGACACGTTGCAGAATATCAATTCAGAACGTTGACTTTAATGAAACATGTAACCACATGTTTTCTTCCAGAGTGTATGTTCGGTACCTGATGAGGTCACACACCTTGTACTAGAGTTAGAACATTATAGTATCAGCTACACACTAGATGAAACCATTAGTATATACAATTGTTCTCTAAGATAACATGTGAAGTTATCATCAAAATCTCAAGGCCAGATGTAGGAAACACTTATTGTTCTTACAATCTCATCCTTTTTTATGATGGCAAAACCATGTATTTTGATAGAACAACTTATACAGGGTAATCACCATAACCGACAAATTCAGAGTTAAGCTCACAACTCCCTCTAAATTTGTTAAACCCAAAATTCTATTTAAGCTTGTTCAGAGTCTACCCCTGAGCCCAACACTCACAAAATAAATTTTGAGTATCAGAACATAAGAATAGAGAAGTAACACTTCCCTACAGCAACTCATCAGAGTCTGACTAGAACACCTAGTATTTATCTCAGAACCTGGCTTCTATCAGCACTTGATGAAGAATCAAAAACTTGATTTGAGCCTGATTGAATAATGTCATGCATTATGTATCAACGCTTCTGAACCCTGATTTTTATATCTCTACCAAAACACTATGCTTCTCAAGCATTATCGTTTGATCTGTCATTTTCCACTGTATCAGACATTCAGATGATTCACAACTACTGAATAGAGCGTATGTTGCTGAAGCACACGTATCAGAGCACAGATTCTGAGTGGCATCTCTGTATGAGAGCATGCATCAGAATGTTGACTTGTCTTCCTTTCAGGAGAGTACATCTTCTGAGTTTTGAGTCTAAATTTCATACTTTCAGAAAGTTAAAAACTTCTGAATACTATGATATCAAGCAAGATTACTTTAGTTTTAGTAAGTTTATAACTTCTGAGTTGTGTTTGGTACATCTGTTTGAATATTCATATATTCATAAGATGTACAACATCTTAGATATAAAATTAGAGTTGACTTTATCCATAAGGTTTTCAACCGTAACAATAGAATCTTCATCTTCAACATGTCTATGAATACTTGGTGAACTTGTTTAGAGTTTCCAGATTGAAACATCAAACAAACAGTTAGTAGCAACAACATTATGCATGTTTATTTATGTGTTATCAAAATCATATTTTACTTTCTCCCCCTTTGTCAAAAATCAAAAAGGTGATAGGGAGACAAAGAAATGATCTTGTTGCGACTGATTTTTAAATTAAGGGTCACCACTATTAGTTTTTATCCTAGGGAAGGGAATCTAACAGAAAACCCTAATTCACAGATAAAGATTATAGGTTTCGGACTTCTTTAGACGAAAGGAAGGTGTTAGGCACCTTTCATCTACCTTGTTCACAAGGATACTAGGTTTTATGTTTAGGTTCGGGTAAAATATGGTTTTGAATATTAATAGGGGAAATGGTTTAATATTTTATAGGGGAACTCGCTACGATTTTTTATCGTATGCCTACGTATCCTCTTATGAGGAATCAGAGTCCCAATTTGTAGTTCGTATGGGTTTGTGTTTTTTAGGGGTTGCAAACGTACTTTGAATCACCTCGCATTTTGGCCGGGAGTAGTGATTGCGGAGATTTTGGCTAAATGCGCAGTAAGTCAAAATCTGCTTGAAACCCTTTTGCAAAAATAGTTGTTTAGATTATTTGATTGCGAAAAAAAAGTTTGAGATTTGTTGAGTGTTTTTTATAGATATTAATTGCAAAAGATCTTATTAATGCATCATATAAAAAATATTTAATGCAAATAATATAAGAAAATAATAAGCAATTTTTTATGTAAAAATAATTTAAGTGATATAATAAATAAGATTAATATTCACAATAAAAATAATTATAAATACTAATTACAAAATAGAAAAGAAAAAGGCGAAAAAAATCAAAAAAATTATGAACAGGGGGGTTGCATCTTCAGGTTGTTAACTGAAAACAGGGGGTGCTAAAAGTTAATAATCCTGGGTAAAAGGGTAGAAGTTCTAAAGAGAACAAAAGTTCTGCAGGGAACGTAGTGAAGTTGACTGGGTTTTGACCCAGTCTCAGAACTTCTGGAAAGGGGCGCTGCTAATTGGTTAGTAAAAAATCAAAACATAGGGACGTCAAATTCTGGGCTAAGCCCACTACTCAGAATTTCTGGAAAAGGGCAGACAGAAAGTATATAAGTCTAATGCTGATTCTAGATAAGGAAAAAATCGAAAACCTGAGTTAAGCCTAGTCAGAAATTCTAAAAGGGGAATTACATCTAAACGTAATAAATTAGCGTGAACATATGCAATCAGATTATAAAACTATCTACAGATCTGTTTTCTATGGTTTCAACCCTTCCTATGTTCTTCTGACCCTATTCATCTTAAACCCAACGTGAAAACAGTAAAGAAACAAGCTAAAATTTGTTACCCCTTTGCCGCTCTTGCTTCTGATTCTGGTGCGTGTTTTGCTGTCCTTTCCTTCCTCTTCTGCAGATTCTGGTGACAGCAGCGATAGAAGGTGGAACGATGGAGATTGAAACTAGGGTTCCAGATATTGGAAACTCAGTTACTCTTTTGTGTGTTCTTCTTCTGGGTTCTCCAGAAACTCTACTCTTCTTACTCTTTATTCAAGTGTTACCGTATTGCTTTTCTCTGCAAATTCATCCCTCTCCTCGTATTCTTTTCTCCTCTTTTTTTCTTCTGTGTTTTCTAATTTGCTCCTCTATTTATAATGTTCAATTTTTGGGCTTGGACTATGGCTAGAGCAAAGATTGAGGATAAAATTAAAAAGATTTTATTGGAATTGATTCTATATGGAAGATTTGATTGAAATTGATATAGTGCACGTCCAACAGATTTGGACTTGGGTTGCTTAGCCTCTGAAACTCTGAGCTTGGGCTGTGGAAGATAATCTGATTCTTCCCTTACTTGACTCTACTAGAAGATTTGATATTCTAGTTTTGTACCAATACTAGCTTGTGCATGATTCTGGCTTCTGATCTGCACAACTTTTGCATTTGTTTCTATAAAGAAGAACTTCAGGGATTTGTTTTAGAAGTTCTGTTGGGTCAGTGCTTGATCCATACAGCCTAGCACTTCTTCGTTTGCAGTCAGAACTTCTCCTTTTATTTCAATTGGGCCTAGCATCAATTCTTCCCCTTTCTTTTGCATACTCCCTAATTTAATTTTCACCCCTCCTTTTTTAATAACAACTAAATCTTCTTGTTTTAAAATACACCCCCTTGATATTGAATAAAGATAGTCCATTAGATATTGATGTACCATCTTTAATTAAATAATTCTAAGAAAAGGATCGTTAATGTAGGACAACTTTGGGGTATGACAGCTGCCCCTATTCAATTATCTTCCAATTGAATAGCGTGAGAAAACACAGGTCTAGCGCATTTTTATTGGGAGTATATTAAATACTTGGAATATCCAAAATTTGTCCAATCCACTCATAAGGTTATGCTGATATAGCACACCCTCACGAGCCTCTAGAAAATAAGCGAAGCCGATGATATTTCACTCACCATGGTTTGAAGTAGTGGGTTGGATGAGGAAAATACATTGAGACTTAGAGGAAATGTATGGAGTTTTGCGAATACGTTGAGGTTTAGAGGCAACATAGTGAGCTGTGAGAGTACATTGAGGCTTAGAGACAATGTACGGAGATTTGCGAATACACTGAGGCTTAGAGGCAACATAGTGAGCTGAGAGAGTACATTGAAGCTTAGAGTCAATGTTTGGAGATTTGCGAATACATTGAGGCTTAGAGGCAATGTATGGAGATTTGCAAATACGTTGAGGCTTAGAGGCAACGTAGTGAGAGGTGAGAGTACATTATGGCTTAGAGGCAATGTACAGAGATTTGCCAATACATTGAGGCTTAGAGGCAACATAGTTAGCGGTGAGAGTACATTGAGGCTTAGAGGCAATATACGGATATTTGTGAATACGTTGGGGCTTAGAGGCAACGTAGTGAGAGTACATTGAGGCTTAGAGGCAATGTATAGAGATTTGCGAATACGTTAAGGCTTAGAGGCAACGTAGTGAGCTGTGAGAGTACATTGAGGCTTAGAGGCAATGTACAGAGTTTTGCGGATACGTTGAGGCTTATAGGCAACGTAGTTAGCGGTGAGAGTACATTGAGGCTTAGAGGCAATGTACGGAGATTTGCAAATACGTTGAGGCTTAGAGGCAACGTATTGAGCGGTGAGAGTACATTGAGGCTTAGATGAAATGTACGGAGCAAATACGTTGAGGCTTAGAGGCAACGTAGTGAGTTGTGAGAGTACATTGAGGCTTAGAGGCAATGTACGGAGTTAATGTTTGTTTATATGCCCCTAATTTTTTCCTGGACGCTCCTTTTTTCCTAAGTCGCCTGTTTCAGGGTTCGAGCTTAGCGAGCCTTTTATACATAGTATTTTTTGTCTACGTCTGAATTTGCCAGATGCGATAGTTCTTCCCCGTCCATTGTTGGGAGGATAATACCACCTCCGAAAAATGTTATTTTGACTACGTATGGACCTTTGTAGTTGGGTGTCCATTTACCATGTGAATCAAGGTGAGGTAGCAGAATCTTCTTGAGCACTAGATCCCCTTCTTTGAATATTCGAGGGCAGACTTTCTTGTCGAAGGCTCTCTTCATCCGCTTATGATGTAGCTGACTGTGGCATAGAGCTATCATTCTTCAATAAGGTTGAGCTGATCGAGCCGTGTCTGCACCCATTCTGCTTCTTCCAGATTTGTTTCCATTAGAACCCGGAGTGATGGTATCTCGATTTCAACTGGAAGTACTTCCTTCATGCCATATACCAGTGAGAAAGGAGTCACATCTATTGATGTGCATACCGAAGTGCAATAGCCATGTAGAGCGAAGGGAAGCATTTCGTGCCAATCTTTGTATGTCTTCACCATCTTCTGGATGATTTTCTTGATATTCTTGTTGGCTGCTTCGACGACCCCATTCATCTTTGGTCTGTATGGTTAGGAATTATGATTCTCGATTTTGAAGTCATCGCACAGTTCCTTCATTATTTTGTTGTTTAAATTGGACCCGTTATCGATAATTATCCAGCTTGGGACACCATATCTGCATATGATATTATGCTTGATGAAGTGTGTAACTACTTGACTTGTCACGTTGGCGTAGGACATCGCTTCTACCCATTTGGTAAAGTAATCAATGGCTACCAGTATAAAACGGTGTCCGTTGGATCCTCTCGGCTCGATCATGCCAATCATATCAATTCCCCACATTGAGAATGGCCAAGGGGAGCTTATGACGTTCAGAGGAGTTGGTGGTATATTTATCTTAGCAGCGTAGATCTGACATTTATGACACGTTTTCGTGTAGTGATAATAATTGGCTTACATTGTTAACCAATAATACCTTGCTCGCAGAATCTTTCTAGCCATGGCATGCCCATTTGTATGAGTCCCGAAAGTACCCTCGTGGATTTCTCTCATAAGTGTATCCGCTTTTTGCTTCTCCACACACTTGAGTAGTACCATGTCGTAGTTTCTTTTGTATAGCACCCATTACTCAGAAAGAATTTTGAAGCTAACCTTCGCAGGGTTCGCTTGTCAATGATAAAGGCATTTTCTGGATATTCCTGTTTTTCCAGGTACTTCTTGATGTCGTAGAATCAAGGCTTTTTTTCCGGTCCTTCTTCAATAGCAAGAAAGTGTGTGGGCTCTTCAAAATGTCTAATTGTGATGCGTGGTTCATGATTCAACCATGTTACCTTGACCATAGCTGATAGAGTTGCTAGAGCGTCTGCCATTTGATTCTCTTCTCGCGGGATGTAGCTGAAAGTAATCTCGGTGAACTCCTCGGCCAATTTCAAAACATGATCCCAATATGGAATCAGTTTTGGGTGTTTTGTATCCCATTCTCCATTAACCTGATATATGACTAATGTAGAGTCTTCAAATACTTCGAGGTGCTTTATTCTCAGATCAATGGCAGCTTCCAATCCTATTATGCAAGCTTTGTACTCGGCAATGTTGTTGGTGTAGTCGAAACACAATCTTGTAGTATATGGCTTGTGATAATTCTTTGGAGAAGTCAAAACTGCCCCTATGCCGTGCCCTAGTGCATTTGAAGCCCCGTCGAACGTGAGTGTCCAACGTTCCCCCGACTCTGGTCCTTCGTTGGGTCCTGGTATTTCATAGTTGGCTATAATCATGACGTCTTCGTTTGGAAATTCGAAATTCATAGGCTGATATTCTGGCAGCGGTTGGTGAGCTAGATGATCAACTAGTATACTACCTTTGACGGCCTTCTGAGTGACATATTGGATGTCGTATTCTGATAGTAACATCTTCCATCGTGCGATTCTCCCGGTAAGAGCTGGCTTTTCAAACATGTACTTTAGAGGATCCATTCTTGATATTAACCACGTAGTGTGGGTTAACATATATTGCCTCAACCTCTTGGTATCCTAAGATAATGCACAACAAGTTTTCTCGAGGAGTGAGTACCTGGTTTTGTAGTCAGTGAATTTCTTGCTGAGGTAATAAATCGCATGCTCCTTTCTGCCTGTTTCATCCTGCTGTCCCAAAACACAACCCATTGATCCTTCGAGCCTTGTCAGGTACATGATGAGTGGTCTTCTGGGGACTGGCGACATTAAGATTGGTGGTTCTTGCAGATATTTTTTTATCGTCTCGAAGGATGTTTGACAATCATCATTCCATACTACCGTCTGATCCTTTCGTAATAACTTGAATATCGGCTCACATGTGGCTGTTAGATGCGATATGAACCTCGAGATGTAATTTAATTTCCCTAAGAAACCACACACTTCTTTTTCTGTCCTTGGTGCTGGCATCCCTTGTATAGCTTTTACCTTGTCGGGGTCCACTTCGATACCCCGCTGGCTTACAATGAAATCCAACAATTTTCCTGATCTGACGCCAAATGTACACTTGTTTGGATTTAACCTCAGTCTAAACTTGTGTATCCGTTCGAATAGATTTTGTAAATGTATGATGTGTTCCTCCTCCGTATGGTATTTGGCAACCATATCATTTACGTACACTTCAACCTCTTTATGGATCATATCATAGAATAATGTGACCATTTTCCTCTAATAGGTTGCCCCTGTATTCTTGAGACCGAATGGCATTACTTTGTAGCAGAAAGTTCCCCAAGGTGTCATGAAGGTAGTCTTTTCCATGTCTTCGGGCACCATTTTGATTTGATTATAGCCCGAGAAGTCGTCCATGAATGAGAATACTGAGGCTTGAGCCGTGTTATCCACCAGAACATTTATGTGGGGTAGCTGGAAATCGTCCTTGGGGCTTTCTTTGTTCAGATCTCGATAATCCACACACATGCGTACCTTGCCGTCTTTCTTGGGTACTGGCACAATGTTAGCTATCCAGGGTGGATAATCTACCACTGCTAAGAACCCTGCGTCAAATTGTTTAAGAACCTCTTCTCTGATTTTTCTGGACATATTTGGACGAGTCCTCCTGAGTTTTTGCCTAACTGGAGAACACCCTTCTTTAAGAGGTAATCTGTGCACCATGATGTCGGTATCTAACCCTGGCATGTCTCTGTATGACCAAGCGAATATATCCACGTACTCGTGCAGTAGTTTGATCAACCCATCTTTGACGGTCTGCTCTAACCTTGCTCCTAGCTTGATTTATTTGGGATCTTCCTATGTGCCCAGATTAATGGTCTCCACAGCCTCTTGGTATGGTTGTATGTTGTCAGCCTTTCGTTCTATTTCCCTCGTCATTTCCTTAGAGAGTTCGAGATCTTCATCATCTTCCTCTTTGGCTTGGTTGATAGGAGCCTCAAAATTGTATCGAGTTGCAGTAGTAACAGTATCGGTGGTTTTGGGCATGCATCTACACATTTATCATGTTTAGGTGCAGATTTTAGTATATGAGTTTTTGAAAATGCATATGCAGAGAAAGTATTGCCATTTTTAATTTTTAAAGAATAAATGCAAGAGACAGACAAGGATCTTGATTTGAAAACAAAATGTAACTTTTATTAATTATAAATATTGTCTGAAACAAAATGGGGAACCCTTACAAGCAACCCCCATGCCTCGAGCTTGACATAGGTTCTTTTAAAACAAGGAAAAATACTTATGAAAGAAAAAGATCTTGGGAATCTCCACGGTAGTCCAACTTTTGATTTCTTCTCCTAGAGCACACTCCATGATAAATTCCGTTGCCTTTCCGGTGTGAACTTTGTTGGATATCATCACCACGTGTCCGCCATGCTCTGTTACCTTGTTGAAAAAGTTCTCTTGAATCGGAGGGAAGCGTACTTTGCCTTTTGGAGTAGCTTTCGATGATTCATAGCCCAATCCAAAGGAATTCTTCTTCTCAGGGATTTCCGAGAGCTTTCCCCGGCCTTTTGAGGCATCACATCCCATGGTTGCTTGCAGATCTCTCCACGATGTTACCTTAGGCTTATTACCCTTCTCGACTGGTAGAGTCACTGTTGAAGCAATTTCCAAGGCTTGGAATGGGGTAGTTACATAGTCTTCATGGGCACTGATATATCTGTATGATTCAATGTGACTTGCGAAGATATCTTCCTCGCCATCAATTATTATTAACTTCCCTTCCACTGGGAACTTCAATTTCTGATGCAGGGTCGAGGTGACTGCCCCTGTTGTATTGATCCAAGGTCTCCCCGGTAAGCAAGTGTATGTTGGTTCTATATCCATGACCTGGAAAGTGATATTAAATATATGCGGCCCAATTTTAACTGGTATACCCCCCTCTCCTAACAGTAAGCTTCGAGAACCGTCAAATGCTTTCACTATTGTAGAACTTGGCCTCATCACAACGTCATCTATTGTTAACTTTATCAGACAAGACTTTGGAAACACATTAAGGGCAGAACCGGTGTCAATGAGAACCCTGGATAAATGGGTAGTACCTATTTGCATAGTAATATGGAGTGCCTTGTTATAAGCTCGACCCTGTGGCAGAAATTCATTGTTGCTGAAACCCAGGTATGATCCGGATGTTAGGTTTGCTACGACATTGTCAAATTGATTCACCGAAATTTCTTCCGCAACGTGAGTTGAACTTAGTACTTTCATCAAGGAGTCTCGATGTGCTTCATAGTTGATGAGTAGTGAGAGTATGGAGATTTTCACTGGAGTTTGGTGAAGCTGATCCACCACTCTGTAATCACTTCTTTTGATTATTTTCAGAAACTCTTCTGCCTCTTGATCAGTAAAGTTTTTGCTTGGAGGTTTTGTCTCTTGACTTGTATCAACCATTTCTTTTCCTTTGTCCTTTGTTGGAGCCTCATATTTCTTCTTTGGTGGTTTAGCTCCAAAAATTCGACCACTTTGGGTCATACCCCCTATCCCTGCTATATTAGAAATTACAGGTTCCTGACTTAGTGATGGCTCACTTTTTTGTTTCACTCCATTAATGTATACGGTCGAGTCATAACTCCATGGCACTACTTTGTTACTCTCATAAGGGATAGGTGAGGGTCCCTTAATCACCATTGTGGTCTTTGGAATAGTTGGTATTAGGAGAGTCTTCTTGGGTGCCATCCTTATGGTCTCGGTTGATTCTTCCCACGGGATCACTAGAGTTTTCTTGTTAAGATCTGGGCCTTGGTAAGGGATTACCAATGGCTTCTTTCCTTTAATCGCGGCTACATGTTTTTCTTCAGGGTATGGTCCGAATTGGACAATCCCCTGGTCCATTAGCTTTTGCAAAGTTCTTTCAAAGGCTTTATCATGTTCCAACAGGAACCCACATTTGAACAAATTTTCTTTTAATAAGTTGATTGGGGTTTCTTCTTGTCTGATTACCCCAAAGTCAGTGACTACTTCAATTCCATTTATTTTCGGCCCACCATGCGGAGGCATGGGATTTGTCTTGATGTTAGGTTTCTCAAAGGTGATATCTTGAGATTCTAATAAGTCCAGCACTTTGTGTTTCAATTCCCATCATTGCTCTATGGTGTTCCCCGGGGATATAACATGGTATTCTTATTTGGAATCAGCATTATACCTTCATGGGAGTGGCCCGACTGAAGGAGCTAGAGGTTTGATTTCCACCAATGATACCCTAACCAAGTGTTGTAAAATCTGGCTAGGTGGCATAGGGAGTGGATCAAAGTTTCTTTGTGGCCTTTTAAATCTATCTTGTTGATGCCCTTGCGGGATCATTAGTGGTTGTGACGCCCTTGGTTGTGAGGCTACAATGTTAATTTCTCCCTATTTTCTTTTCGGATAGTTTGAAGCAGGTATTTTTGGATTATGGGGGCATTTGATGATCCCCCTGATATCTTCCCACTTTTTATTCCAGTCTCGATTCTTTCCCCGATAGTCACTAGATCTGAGAATCCCGAAGAGATACTCCCAACCATTTTCTCGTAATACAGCCCTTGCAAAGTTCCCATGAACATGTCTACTAATTCCTTCTCTAATAGTGGTGGTTGCACACGGGATGCCATCTCCCTCCATCTTTGAGCATATTCCTTGAAGGACTCTTCTTTCTTCTGGGACAGATTATGGAGTTGCATCCGGATAGGCGCCATGTCCAGGTAATATTTGTAATTCTTTAAGAAAGCATTAGCAAGATCTGCCCAGGTTTGAATCTGTGTTTTCTCCAATTGCATATACCAGTCTAAAGATGCCCCACTCAGGCTATCCTGAAAATAGTGAATCTTCAACTTCTGATTATGGGCATGGGCATGCATCTTCCTACAATACATGCATAGATGATTTCTTGGACAGGTGAGCCCCTTGTACTTTCCGAAGTCAGGTACTTTGAACTTTGGTGGAATTACCACATAAGGAACTAGGCCCATTTCGAGAGGGTCTACCTCGAAAGCGTCAAAACCTTCCACAACTTTTAATCTTTCCTCCAGAGCTTTGTACTGATTCATTACCAGTGGATTATCAACAACCTGAGTACCGGTCGTCTTTAAGGGTGATTGGTTAGCATCCTCTGGGTCGTGGTCTCCGTATTGCAGGTCCAAGTAGTTGTCTATATTTTTGACTGGGATTTGTAGGGTCCCTGCTTTTGATGGTGGTGGGACAAACCCTTCAGTCTCAGCTTCTTGTTGGGCTATGACAGACTTTTGGAGTCCTGTCTCTGGTTCTTTCCTTAGTTGGTGACCGCATGATGCACCAATGGTTTGGGCCACTTCTTCGAAAGCTACCCTGGGAATCTGGTCCTACCTATCAATGATGTTCTTCAGAGCTAGAAGAACTTGGCTCAGATCTCCCTTCGTTGAACTCACATCACCCTTTACTGGATCGAGATCTTCTTTGAATGCAGCCTGAGTCTCCTCAATTTGTTCCATTGCTTTTTGCTAGTAGGCCCTTGTTTGATACGGAGGCTAAGAAGGTGGAGATCTTCTTCTACCAATGGTTTACTGGAGAGATTTTGTGAGAGATGAGTTTTTATATGATATGCAGGTGTTTTATGAATGCATGCATGCAGATGAATGTGTATGAACATGAAATGTCTTATTCAATTTGGCACACAGTTATCTTTTGTTTATCATTATTTTAATTGGTGACTGTCTTTGAAATGGATACACAAACGAGATACAGAAACAAAATGCCTTTATTGAAAGTAACATAATCCAGATATTGAAAAATATTACAACTTTGAATCAAAACTTGCTTGCATAAACATAAATGAAGAGAAATAAATCCTCTAGGCGCGCCTGCGGATGTGTGTTCTGAAACCATCAACCATTGCTCGAAAAAGATGGAGAAAGTCATCAACATCCATTGGAAGAGGAACCATCACACTTTCTGCGTCTCTCAGACTTCTAGGGATATCCTCAATAAGATTGTTGGCTAAGAAGACAAGCTTTTCATGTCTTTCTTTTTAATACCGGTACTCCAGAGAAAGATTTGGGATTATCTTATGGTTGTCTCTCCCTGCTTGGGCGATCTTGACATACTGCTCTTCCCAATACATATTTTCACCCCTCATTTCTGTATAAAGTCTCCGCTGAATAAGGAAGTCTTTTTCGAGACCCTGTAATTCTAGGCATACTTGTTCGTATTCTTCAGTTTTCTGAACCAAGAGTCCTTGTGCCTCCATCCTCTTGAGGCGTTCCTTATTCTCTGCTTCTTGGTTGTCTTACAATCCAGTGGTGAGGTACTTTGTTTTCTCTTCTTGGTCTAAGGAAGCTTGTGTTAAACCTTGGATCTGTGCTCTTAGGTCCTCCTCTAGTACCTTCTTGTCATGTGAGCCTTTTCATACCACCTGGTTAGCTTTCCAATTTCAGCAGCAGCATCTTCTATCCTTTGGTTGTGGGAATCCAGATTGAAGGTTGCACTTAGAAGCCCTTCGGTTGTACGCTTTCGCTTGAGACTCTCCTTCTCCAATGCTTTTTGATCTCTCTCAATTTGTAGGTCCTTGGACTCAAGTATGAGTTGTATCTGCTTCTTCTCTTTGGTTAGATCGTGAAGGTTGAGTTCTAACTCTTTCTTTTCCCTTTGAGCTTGCTTTAGGGAATTCTTCAAATTGTCAACTTCTTCCAAGGATATACACGTGACCTCTGAGACCTCTGTCTTATACCCTGGATCTATCTCAAAGGGCAGCTTGATAATCTGTACCCTATCTCTAACCCATCTGGTGTAAGGCTCTCTTGCTACGTCATTCTTTCTTTCAACTCTCCTCTTATTAACCTTATTCCAAGCCTGAATAACCTTGTTGAGCAACTCTTGGTCTTTTTTACCCATGTCGTGGATGATCAATGGTCGGAGTTGTTTGTCCGTAGGTCTGTCTTCCAAGGGATACCCTAGCTGTCGCAGGGCGAGAGTAGGGTTGTAGTTAATACAACCTCGTGATCCAATCAACGGGACATTAGGAAAGTCTCCACAGCTAATAGTGATGTCCCTAATATCTATCTTCCTTGCATACCATAGTACCGAGTTTGCAGTGAGAGCCTTTAATTTCTGGGGCCATTCGCATTTGGTCAGCTTCAGAATCATATAGTCTTCTTTGTAAAGATGGGTCATGAACCAAGTATATAGGAGTGGAATTCAACAATTCAAAGTGCCTTTTCTCTTTTCATACATCATATGCAAAGTGTAATAAATGTCAGCAAGTAGAGCAGGAGTTGGATCAGTATTAAAGACTTTTGTGCCTCAAAATAAGCTAATGGCTGCAGGGTCAATATAGTCTGTGGTCCGAGGAAATAAAATTACACCAAATACCAGTAGCCCTAAACAATCAACACAAGACTCTCGTTCTTTATAGTTAGCAAATTCAAGTGCCTTAGCTTCCAAGTATATCCTTTGGATTCCTTGTATCGAACCTTCCCGTCGGTAATTTTGCACTAACTCAGGGTAAGGGATCCCTAAGCCTTTTTCCAAAACTTTGACTTCAACTGTTTGTCTGATACCTACATAGACCTTCTCTTTGGAAAAGTTCATAATTCTGTCAAATTCTTCCAGATCCGGTGCTAGCTGGAAGTATTGGAAAGTAAAACATCTCAGCGGTGGGTCGTAGAACTGAATGAGGGCAGATACATCATCTATTTGAACATCTACTCTGGTCAAGTCAAGGGTATCCCCATAGCGGCGAGCATACATATCCAAAGCTCTCTCAGATAACTTCCCATTTATAGTTTTGATTTCCGAAAGGTCGGGCTGGAAGGTATTGACGCGGACAAGTTGTTTCCCTTTGGTATCCATTTTTTAAATTTAGACAGTCCCCAAAAACTTGATTTTAATATCTTTTGTTTTGGTACCCTGTGAATAAGACCGATAAAAGACGCAACTGATGAATATATGACAAATATGAATGCATGAATGTATGGATGTATGGTTTAGTGGCGCGGTTTTGGTGAGTACCCTTAGAAGGTAGGTTCCTTAGTTTTGACCTACGGTTAATCTAGCCCCCAGAAGGTGGTTTCCTTAAGGGTGTCATGAATAACACCAGAGGGAAAAGACACAAGGGCCTCCCTTAGGTGGAGCCTCTTTACGGACCGAGACTTTCGCCTCAAAGTCGTGAAAGGTCTCGTCATGAATTTTTAGGTTAAGGCCGTTACAAAGAGTCATGGGTGACCTTCCAAAGTCCTACTCGTCAATAGGATATATCTCGATAAGTATTCCTTTTTCGGAAGTTCACCGACTCTAGGCAAAGTCGTCACATAAACTTGCAGGGATGATATACCCCCTAAGCTAATAGACGAACCTTCTTTCTAAGGGTTATATTGAAAATACTTTGAGAAATAAAAATTCCCGCCACGTAGTAAATATATGATAAAAAGAATTGACAATAAATAAATAAATGCAATAAAAAAAATAATGTAATAAATAATGCAATAAATAAATAAATAAATAACCCCAAAGTAAAAACCCTGAAACCTAAAGTTGAATTCCCCAGCAGAGTTGCCAGCTGTTGCGATTGGTTTTTAAATCAAGAGTCACCACTATTAGTTTTTATCCTAGGGAAGAGAATCTAACAAAAATCCCTAATTCGCAGACAGAGACTCTAGGTTTCGGACTTCTTTAGACGAAAGGAAGGTGTTAGGCACCTTTCATCTACCTTGTGCACAAGGATACTAGGTTTTAGGTTTAGGTTTGGGTAAAATATGGTTTTGAATATTAATAGGGGAAAGGGTTTAATTTTTTATAGGGGAACTCGCTACGATTTTTTATCGTATGCCTACGTATCCTCTTATGAGGAATCAGAGTCCCAATTCGTAGTTCGTATGGGTTTGTGTTTTTTAGGGGTTGCAAATGTACTTTGAATCACCTCGCATTTTGGCCGGGAGTAGTGATTGCGGAGATTTTGGCTAAATGCGCAGTAAGTCAAAATCTGCTTGAAACCCTTTTGCAAAAAAAAGTTTAGATTATTTGATTGCAAAAAAAAAGTTTGAGATTTGTTGAGTGTTTTTTATAGATATTAATTGCAAAAGATCTTATTAATGCATTAAAAAATATTTAATGCAAATAATATAAGAAAATAATATGCAATTTTTTATGTAAAAATAATTTAAGTGATATAATAAATAATACTAATATTCACAATAAAAATAATTATAAATACTAATTACAAAATAGAAAAGTAAAAGGAAAAAAAATCAAAACAATTTATGAAGTGAAAACAGGGGGTGCTAAAAGTTAATAATCCTGGGCAAAGGGGTAGAAGTTCTGAAGAGGACAAAAGTTCTGCAGGGGACGTCAAATTCTTGGATAAGCCCACTATTCAGAATTTCTGGAAAAGGGAAGACAAAAAGTATATAAGTCTAATGTTGATTCTGGACAAGGAAAATAATCTGAAACCTGGGTTAAGCCTAGTCAGAACTTCTAAAAGGGGAATTACATCTGAACGTAAGAAATTAGCGTGAACATATGCAATCAGATTATAAAACTATCTACAAATCTATTTTCTATGGTTTCAGCCCTGTCTCTGTTCTTCTGACCCTATTCATCTTAAACCCAGCATGAAAATAGTAAAGAAGCAAGCTAATTTTTTTTACCCCTTTGGCGCTCTTGCTTCTGATTCTGGTGCGTGTTTTACTGTCCTTTCCTTCTTCTTCTGCATATTCTGGTGACAGCAGCGACGGAAGGTGGAGCGACGGAGATTGAAACCAGGGTTCCAGATATTGGAACCTCAGTTACTCTTCTGCGTGTTCTTCTTCTGGGTTCTCCATAAACTATACTCTCCTTGCTCTCTTTTCAAGCGTTACCGTATTGCTTTTCTCTGCAAATTTGTCCCTCTCCTCGTATTCTTTTCTCCTATTTTATCTTCTGTGTTTGCTAATTTTCTCCTCTATTTATAATGTTCAATTTTTGGGCTTGGACTATGACTAGAGCAAATATTGAGGATAAAATTAAAAAGATTTGATTGGAATTGATTCTCTGTGGAAGATTTGAGTGAAATTGATATAATGCACGTCCAACAGATTTGGGCTTGGGTTGATTAGCCTCTGAAACTTTGAGCTTGGGTTATGGAATATAATCTGATTCTACCCTTGTTTGACTCTGCTAGAAGATCTGATATTCCAGTTCTATACCAGTACTAGCTTGTGCGTGATTCTGGCTCTGATATGCACAACTTTTGTGTTTGTTTTTGTAAATAAGAACTTCAGGGATTTGTTTCAGAAGTTTTGTTGGGTCAGCGCTTGATCCATACAGCCTAGCACTTCTTCATTTGCAGTCAGAACTTCGCCTTTAATTTCAATTGGGCCTAGCGTTAATTCTTCCCATTTCTTTTGCATACTCCCGGATTTAATTTTCACCCCTCCTTTTTTAAAAACAACTAAATCTTCTTGTTTTAAAATACACCCCCTTGATCTTGAATAAAGATAGTCCATCATATATTGTTCTACCATCTTTAATTAAATAATTCTAAGAAATGGATCACTGAGGTTGGACAAATTTGGATAACAGTTAAGTTATGTTTTGTCTTTAAACATTAGAGACTTAAAAGAACTTGTTTAGTAAGATTTTATGGAAATGTTGATTTATCTCACATATATCAAATGCAATCATGCAACAAAATTATTTTATTGATTAATCAGAAAAAAGTATTGAAATACCATATGAAATAAATGGAGGGAATAAATAATAATTAGAGCAGATATGAAAAGATAATTCAAATCACACAGATTAATTAAAAGAATAGAAAGGTAATAACAGAGAGGAAATTTAAACAAAGAAGATAATCAACACGGGAAACATGATTCATTAATTGAATGAGAAGTATAGACAAATATGGTAAGAAGAATTAGAGCAAACATACACAGAGAAACTTAAATACCAAGCAAACATCATTCAATCCTCAAAATCTTCACATTTTTTCTTCACCAGACTGTTTGTAGGACCATTCTTCTGGATAATGTTAACAATTCCTTCTTTAAAGAATATTTCAGAAAGAACTCTTTCAAAAGGTATGAAGGACTTGACTTTATTTCAGGAGAGAGTGATGGCACTTTGCAGAAAGTTAAAGATAAACTGTGGCAAGTTTATTCGGATATCATTAAGAATTAGAAAAATGAGAACCCGATATTCATAAGACATCATATTTGTGTCAACTCTTCTTGGACAAAAATTGGTTAAGAGAAACTTGAACAAACTTTTTGGAATTGGGAGGAGAGACTCAGGATTATTAAACTCGTAGCTAGATGTTGAGTTGTGGAGAGAAGCAAGTTTATCATCAAAATGATATAGACTCATGAAATGTTCAATAGTAAGACCAATATTTTCACAACCAGTTGCAAGAACTATTGAAAAAGGAGTGATGGTTATGGGAATACTGAAGAAACGAGAGGAAATGAAACAACCTTCATCTTCAACAAGGGCATGTTTCCAGAAGTCTTTGACAAGGTTTGAGTAGACATGTTTATCCAGCATAGTGAAATAGTTTTTCCATTCTTGAAAGTAAATGTGAAGGTGTGAAAAACGCAAGAAAAGAGGGGTTTGAATTAGGTTTTTAAAACAAAACTATTCTTTTAAAAATATTCCCCTTTAAGTTAAAATTATTTTTCCTTCACTCTTGATAATAACAATAAGTAAGAACAGGAAGTAAAGAACAATGTATGTTTATACTAGTTCACTTGAAAATTATCAAGCTAGTCTGATCCACCGACCAAGGTGATTTCGCCTCACTCAATCGAGGACTTAATCCACTATAACCAAACTGATTACCATTTTCACAAGCTACTTGCAAGTGACTACCAACCTCTAGACTCGCAAGCCCTAGACTTCTTAAAAGATACATACCTACCCGGTCCCTTAAGGAATATCAACTAATAATCAATCAGATTATTACAATGCACAAGCTACCCAAAAGTGACTAACAACTTCTAAAACTCGCGAGCTCTAGAATTATTAAGGATTTAGATCTACCCAGTCCCTTAAGGAATATCAAACAACAATTTGAATACAATTTTTGTTTACAAGAGTATTGCTTCTAAAAAGTTGAGTATGTAAATTATTTTATGAACAATGACTTAGAATGTGAAAGAAATATGCAGCGTTTATGCGTGAATATTCAGTAGTTAGCCTTGATTCTTTCTTAGTATTCAAGCCTTTATATATCCATTAACATAATGTACTCATTGAGGGATACTCTTGGAATTTTTAAAAACACTGAAAGCTTAAACAGTAACATGGGGGACAAGATTGTGCGACGCGTCCGTCCTTTCATGGTAGTGGAATTAAACATTGATTGTACCATGTACTATTTATACCGTGTTAACATTATCTTCTTTCCTTTTTCACTTCAGAGGCTTCTACGAGCATGAGTTTAGAAGCGAGAACATAACATTAGGTCATCAAAACTTCAAGTCTTCAGAGTCTTCAGAATTGCGTCTTTAGAGTATTCAACACTTGGTTATGAGAGCCTTTTATTTTAACCTTGGGTCTTTAGAAATTCAAGTCTTTATAATCTTTAGACCTTCTGTGTTTTAGAGTCTTCAGCACTTGGTCTTCAGAACCCTTATCTTTAGAACTTCATAAATAAAAACATAAGCTTTCATCATCTGGACTTCAGTAGAAACTTTGTCTTCAGATCTTCTACATTTGTTTCTTTGGAACATGTTGTCTTTAGAAACATGAGTCTTCAGCATCTGGACGTAAGTAAAAACTTCTGTCTTCAGATGTTTTGACTTGTTTCCTTAGAACACATTGTCTTTAGAAGCTTGAGTCTTCAGCATCTGGACAACTTTTGTCTTCAGATCTTTTGACTGGTTTCTTCATACAAATATCAGAGTTTACACTTCAGAGCCTTCAGGAGTGTCTTTCTACTGTTCAACAGAACTTGTGTAGCATAGAATCATAATCATTTCTCTTCCAATGTCTTGGCCACACCATCCATCAGAAGCAGAACCTGTTTGTTAAGTACTCAACAATAACAAACATAAGTATAACAAAATTTTGCATACAGTTAAACTCATTTGTTATCATCAAAACTCAGAGATGATATTGTAGAACCAAATCTTGTTCTTACAATCTCCCCCTTTTTGATGATGACAAAACTATGTATTTTAATGACATAATTTTGTACATATAATCATAATCAATGAAGCTAGAAGGGTAAGAAATACTTATCCTTTTTCTGATACTCCCCCTGATTCAATGACTTGATGAAGATCGAATATCCTGACTCTGAACCATTTGAGTAAAAACTCCCCTGGTTCCAATAGATTAGATGTCGAGATCTGGGAAGTCTTGACTTTGGATTCCAATGGACAAATTGAGATCTTGATTTCACATGACTTCTTTATTGAATCTTTGAACTTTAATTGATCTTAGATATTTTCTATATTCCTAATAGATTCTCAATTTTGGAGTCTGGTTCTAGGTTTCACTTCTTGCATTATGGATGAAGAACATATTAAGAGTCTGAAGCCAACAACTTTTCAGATCTTTGTCTTTTAATCAGAGTTCTAATTTTCTAAAATAGAAAAACAATTCTAACAAAAACAGTAGTTTAATTGGATTAGAATGTAACCATCTCTTTTCAGAGAATATTTTCCAAAACTTGATTATTGAAATCAAAATTACGTTCATTTAAATTACTCCCCCTTTTTGTCATAATTAAAAAGGTAATTATGTGTGAAAAACATAAAAACCAGAAGAAAAGAAAAGATATTTCATTGATATTCAAAGGAGATTACAACAGAGTGATCATAGACATGGAAAGCTTATCTAAACTCCAAACAAATCACAACTCCCATCAAATAGAGCATTGCCAATGATGAACAGATTTCGTTGAACATTTTCAATTATACCTTCTAACTCAAACAGTTCAGATAATACACATCCATATGGAATGAATGATTTTTGAGAGTTCCTGGGTGCTTGGATTGATAGCTTTAGATGATTGAATATTATTGCCGAAAGATGAATTGGAATATTCTTACGAAGGCAATAAAGAAGACACATATCCCTAGGAAAGACTATATCAAGATCTTCTCCTTTGGGATGAATATTTTTAAACAAAAACTAAAACCAGCCTTTTGAAAGTGGTTTCAAGTTATTTGCACTAAGGGGCTCAAATCTAAATGAAGAGTTAAGAACAATTGGAAACATGTCAGCATTCATGCAGGAGTTGGGTAAAGGTGGACTCTGGATGTCTTCATTAATGGAGGAGCGAGTGATGGTAATCGGAACACCAAAGATGTGAGAATAAATGGTGTTTCCATCAGGACTAACAAAAACATGGAGCAAAGAATTATTTAAGAGGTTAGGATAAACAGGACCTCTCGGCATTGCTGCATACCCAAACCATCATTGATTTTCAATGACCCTGTTGATGAAACCATCATCAAACACATAACTGGGTCTTTTCTCTTTGATTACTTTGAGAAGATTTTAATCTCCTTGAAAAGTTCTAATAGCCATGATATGTAAATAGGTTTTGAAAAGAAGAGACGATCGAAGATGATATATGGATAATGACTTTATGAATGACTATAAATGAAAGGAGATATAAATAGTCAGCCAAGCAGTTCTAAATTTAAGACAATTGAAACACTTAAGTTACGTCTCAGACTATAAAAAAAGGAAATAAAAAGAGAGAGCACGAAAGCATTTAATCATGACATGGAATGTCAGACATAGACCTAGAATGACATGAAACAAATGTTCCCAAGGAGTAGTTAAATAAATGTAATCATGATTAATCAATTTCAAGAATAAAAAATTGCTCGTGCATCACCTATGTAGTATGTGATAGACACTAAGTCTATTTAGGTAATGCGTTTGATATTCTCACAGTCTGGAGAACCAAAAGGTTTCCAACAGATCAGGGACATTTCTGACCAAAACATCTTCTGATAATTTGGGATAAACGGATTAGAAGTCTTTTGATTAATTCAGAATCATATTCCTTCAGACTATGACTAGAACACAATTGACTCTTAATGACATCTTACTCTAGACAGAAATCCATTTTCAGATTCTTTAGAATAAACATAAATCTATCTTCAGCCAATGGTTTTGTAAAAGTATCATCCCATTGATGGTCTGTATCTATAAATTTTAAAGATAAAATCCCTTTTTGAACATAATCTCTAATAAAATGATGTTTGATTTCTATGTGTTTAGCCCTAGAGTGTAGAATAGAATTTTTACTTAAGAAAATGGCGGTAGTGTTATCACAAAAGACAAGGATGTTACTTTCATATATCTAGTAATCTTCCAGTTGATTTTTCATCCATAGCATTTGAGCGCTACATAGTGCTGCTGATATGTACTCTACTTCTGCTGTTGAAAGAGAAATTGTTGATTGCCTCTTGCTTGACCATGAGATTAGATTCTTTCCTAGAAACTAACAATTTCTAGAAGTGCTTTTTCTCTCTAGTCGATCTCCAGTGTAGTCTGCATCACAGAAGCCAAAAGTGAATACTCTGATGTTATCTCATACATCAAGCCAAGGTTAGCGGTTCCTTTTAGATACCTTAGAATCCTTTTAACAATAGTTAAGTGGGATTCCCTAGGATCATATTGAAATCTAGTGAAAAGATGTACACTGAATAAAATATCAGGTCTAGAAGCAGTTAAATACATAAGAGAGCCTATCATACAACAATAGAGCTTCTTACAAACCTTTCCACTTATCTCTTCTTTTTCCAAGATACATGTAGGATGCATTGGAGTCTTTGCTACATTGTAGTCTGTCATGTTGAATTTCTTCATAAGTTCTTTGGTGTACTTACTTTGATGTATATAACTAGCCTATGGTTTTTGATCAATCTAGATTCCCAGAAAGAACTTCAGTTCCCCTATCATGCTCATTTCGAACTCAGCCTGCATTAGCTTAGAGAATTCCTCACAGAGTGATAAATTAGCAGAACAAAAAATAATATCATCAACATAAATTTGAACAATTAGAATATCATTTTTGAATGTTTTGCAGAAGAGTGTAGTGTCAACCTTTCCTCTGGTAAACTTATTTTCTAGCAGAAAATTGCTCAATCTGTCATACCAAGCTCTGGGAGCTTGTTTCAAGCCATAAAGAGATTTCTTTAGTTTCAAAAACATAGTCTAATTTTTCATATTTTTCAAAGCCGGGAGGTTGTTTAACATACACTTCTTCTGAAATGTAACAATTCAGAAATTCACTATTAACATCCATCTGATAAAGAATGATGTTATGATTTACGGAAAAGGAAACTAATAACCGAATAGCTTCTTAAAGAGGTAATCAAGAGAGGTGTTGTTAAGATCCTTTTCTAATTTTAAGTAAATTACCATTGGTCTCCATTTAACAGGAAGACTTCTGATAATCTTTTTAACGTGATCTTTGGTGGAGTATCCTTTGTTCAGAACCTTAAGTCCTGCCACAAGAGTTTGAAATATTGAAAACATTGTTTCCACATATTCGTCTTCTTTCATCTTGAAGGCTTCATACTTTTGAATTAAATCCAGCTCCTCAAGAGATGTGTTGTTAAGATCCTTTTCTAATTTTAAGGAAATTACCATTGGTCTCCATTTAACAGGAAGACTTCTGATAATCTTTTTAACGTGATCTATGGTGGAGTATCCTTTGTTCAGAACCTTAAGTCCTTCCACAAGAGTCTGAAATATTGAAAACATTGTTTCCACAGATTCGTCTTCTTTCATCTTGAAGGATTCATACTTTTGAATTAAAGCCAGAGCCTTTGTTTCTTTAACCTGTGTGTTGTCTTCATGTGTCATTTGAAGAGAATCAAAAATAGACTTTGCTGTCTCTCTATTTGTGATTTTCTCATATTCATTATATGAGATAGAACTTAGAAGAATGGTTCTTTCTTTGTAATGACTTTTGCATACTTTCTTATGTGCTTCAGTCATTGCACTTCTTGCAATCTTATGACCTTTATCATCCACTATGTGAGTGTAGCCATCAACTACCAAGTCCCATAGATCCATGTCATATGCTAGAAAGTAACTTTCTATTATATCCTTCCAATAGTCAAATTTCTTCCCATCAAACATAAGAGGTTTTGAACTATACTGATCTTTATCATTATCCTTATTATCAATAGTGGAAGTAGATGTAGCCATTTTTTTTCACACACACACTGGATTGGTACTAGACACTGTAAAGTGTTGATAAAAATTCAAACTTTTTATCTTCTCAGAACCGGAGCTCTGATACCAATTGAAGGTATGAAAAAATCAAGAAAAGGGGGGGGGGGGTTGAATTGGGTTTTTAAAACAAAACTATTCTTTTAAAAATACCCCCTTTCAGTTAAAATGCTTTTTCCTTCACTCTTGATAATAACAATAAGTAAGAATAGGAAGTAAAGATCAATGTATGTTTATACTAGTTCACTTGAAAATTATCAAGCTAGTTTAGTCCACCCGCAAAGGTGATTTCGCCTCACTCAATCGAGGACTTAATCCATTATAACCAAACTGATTACAATTTTCACAAGCTACCTACAAGTGACTAATAACCTCTAGACTCGCAAGCCCTAGACTTCTTAAGGATTCAGACCTACTCGGCCCCTTAAGGAATATCAACTAATAATCAACCTGATCATTACAATGCACAAGCTACCCGCAAGTGACTAAAACTTCTAAAAATCGCAAGCTCTAGACTTCTTAAGGATTTAGACCTACCCAGTCCCTTAAGGAATATCAAACAATAGATTGAATACAAGTTTTATGTGCAAGAGTATTGCTTCTAAAAAGCTGAGTATGTAAACTATTTTATGAACAATGACTTAGAATGTGAAAGTAATAAGCACCATTTACGCGTGAATATTCAGTAGTTAGCCATACTTCTTTCTTAGTCTTCAAGCCTTTATATATCCATTAACATAATGTATCCGTTGAGGGATACTCTTGGAATTTCCAGAAACATTGGAAGCTTGAACAATAACGTGGGGGACAAGATCGTGTGATGTGTCTATCCTTTCATGGTAGTGGAATGAAATGTTGATTGTACCATGTACTATTTGTATCACGTTAACGTTATCTTCTTTCCTTCTGCACTTCAGAGGCTTCTGCGAGCATGAGTTTAGAAGAGAGAACATAACATTAGGTCATCAAAACTTCAAGTCTCAGGAGTCTTTAGAATTGCGTCTTTAGAGTCTTCATCACTTGGTTATGAGAGCCTTTTCTTAGAACCTTGAGTCTTTAGAACTTCAAGTCTTTAGAATCTTTAGACCTTCTGTCTTTTAGAGTCTTCAACACTTGGTCTTCAGAACACTTATCTTTAGAACTTCATAAATAGAAACACAAGCTTTCAGCATCTGGACTTCAGTAGAAACTCTGTCTTTAGATATTCTAACTTTGTTTCTTTGGAACATGTTGTCTTTAGAAACGTGAGTCTTCATAATCTGGATGTAAGTAACAACTTCTGTCTTCAAATCTTCCGATAGGTTTCCTTAGAACACATTGTCTTTAGAAGCTTGTGTCTTCAACATCTGGACAACTTATGTCTTCAGATCTTTTGATTGATTTCTTCAGACAAATATTAGATTTTACACTTCAGAGCCTTCTGGAGTGTCTTGCTATTTTTCAACAGAACTTGTGTAGCATAGAAGTGGAATCATTTCTCTTCTAATGTCTTGGCCACGCCATCCATCAGAAGCATAACCTGTTTGTTAAGTACTCAACAATAACAAACATTAGTGTAACAAAATTGTTCATACAATTATACTCATTTGTTATCATCAAAACTCAGAGATGATATTGCAGAACCAAATCTTGTTCTTACAAAATGACCCAGGAGAAACTACACGAGATCTGACTGTTGCTGAGACGAGAGAGTTTAATTTTCTCTTCAGTTATGATTTCAAGAAGACTTTTATCTCCAAAGAAGGTAACTAGAGACATGATAAGAAATAGAAGAGTTTTTGAAAGAAGGAGGTAATGAATATATTCAAGGAAGGAGATGAATATATAGATAGAGAGTGTGACTAACTGGATAGATGACAAAGTAGAGAGGCGTATCACGCATAAGATATGATGTGACAACTTAGGACATAATATTTAATGTCAAGAAGTAGTGCTACGGGTTTAGAGGATTATTCTGACATTGAGTGAAGCAGAAGGATTTCTACCTATTCCCTAGAAGTGACTTATTACTTAAGGTGTTGGACTCTAACTAGGATTTTAAGAAGATAACATATTCTAGTTAGACTAGGAGTTCTTTACTTATATAGAAACTAGTTTGAAAAAAATCATTTGTTTTAATAAGAGCATATATTAGACTGGACACTTATTACAAAAGGAGTTTTTATCTGAAGAGGGAATTATACTTAGGACAAAACATGAATGTCCTAATACAACATATTTATAAGGAGATAGAATTTCTAAAAGGCCTAAACTTCAAGAAGTTCACATCTTTCTTCTTCAAGAACATTGTCGGAACCATTTAGATGAATTGTTTCAATAATCCCAGCTTGAGAGAAGAGGGCAGAGAGAACTCTTCCAAAAGGGATAAAAGACTGGTGATACTTTCTAGACACGACAACTGACCCCCTTATATAGTTTAAAATGGTTTGAGGTAGGTTGATTTTATCATGATTCATAATAAGGTAGATTAGGATCATATCTGAGAAGAACAGATAGTCCAGACTAACTCCTCTAGGTCGAAAGTTCGTTAGAAAAAGATGAAACCAAACTTTGGCTATGGGAAGAAGATTTTTAAGATTATTTGGCTCATAACCTTCAGAGTTGTTATGGATTGTGTTAAGTATTTCATCAAAAGAGAGAGGAAGTTTAAAATCTTCAACTGTGTTTTTGGTTTGAGGACACCTGATTGTGGTAGAAATTGATGTTGGTGTGATGGTAATGTTGTTACTATAGAAGGATGAGAGGATTGAGTCACCATCGACAAAGGCATACAACCAACATTCCTTGACAAGATAAGGATAGATGGGTCCATGAAGCATGGCAAATTAGTTAGACCAACCATGCCAGATGATGCTTTGGTTAAGACCAAGTTCATCACAACTTACTATAGGAACATTGGGGTGAAGTTCACAAACAACTTCAAGGAGTTCCTCGAAACCACGAAAGGTTTTTGAAGTCATTGGCAGAGGATAGGAATTTATGTAATATGATAAAGGAATGATAAAGAGACTTAAAGAGGAGGCTTTTAAGAGATGGAAGAAAGAAAATTGATAGATTTAGAGTTATGAGCAGATAGCTGGAGGTATGGAGACTGACAAAACAGAGAGTGGAACTTGTGTGGAAGGATGAAACTATAAATTCAAAGACAAGTGACGGAATATGTAAGGAAACATAAAGATAAAGAAAATATGTAGGTATTAAGACTTTAGAAGGGAGGTTACTATAAGTGTTAGATTATTTGTTAATTATTTTTGGATGACTCTTTTTAGGTTTTACATTTTTTTGAATTATAAACGCTTTAGTTAGGGGTTAAGAAAAGGATAACACATAAACTAATATTACAAGATGAATTAATAAAATGATCGATATATGATAACTGAACCAAATGAACTTTCCTGAATAGGATAGCTTCTAACTGGTAGAAGTATCTAGCAGTGCTTCATTAGAATACATATAGATATTAACTTGAGGATTTCTTGTGACACGCCTCCATTTAAGCTTGATTCTGATCATTCCTCTTATTGTATTGTTATTGTATCTCCATATTCAATTCTTTGTCCTAAGGTACATTTTTCTGGTCTCCTTGCTCTTTCAGCAACAACTTCATTATATTCAGATGGTTCCTTTTAGCTATAGCCTTTTTGTTTGGCTTAAATTGAGTAGATATATTTGAGTAGATATGCCTTTTTCAGAGCTTGAAAATAAGAAGCTTTTGGATGATCATCTCCATATTTCTTCACTTCTTGTTCTTCAATAGATGCTTCATCTTCTTCAGAATCAGAAAGTAGTTTCCATATACTTCAGAGATATTCTGATTTGATCTACTCCCTGATGAATGGAATTTTATTTTTTTGACTTCCAAATCTTCTGTGCAACACTTCTTCAAAGCTTTCAGGAGACGCCTCCTTCTTATTTTTTGAGTGCATATTTGAGAAGCTTCTGACTTCTTGGAGTTCTTGATGGATCTTCATAAGATGACATTGATTAGATCCAATGCAGCTTGAAGCGGTTGTCTTTGAATGTCACCTTTAGTTGATGATATGGAGTGCTTAGAGTTGACCTTTTCCTATGATGAAAAAGTTCTGTTGACTGAGAAGATGAAATACCTTTCCATCAGGTACTTGAGCCTTCAGAATCCCAAGAACTTGTTTCAGGGATTCTGTCTTCATATTTCTGATTCTAGCCAAGAGTTTTGAAACCTTTGCAGAACGGGTTTTGAATTAGAAAAGCTTTCTATCACTTGAGTAGAATACATCTACACAATTTTCTCTAACTGGATCTCTCTACACAATTAAATGTTTGATCTTAAATCAATAAGAAATGCCGACTCTGATACCAATTGAAGGTAGGGAAAACACAAGAAAGGGGAGTTTGAATTATGTTCATAGAAAACATTACCCATAAAAATTCTAAACACTCAAATGATGATAGCAATAAAGACAATAAAGATAAAAGACACAAGTATTTTATCCAGGTTCACCATTAATAAGGCTACTCATGTCCACCCTTGAAAGGATGATTTTGTATTATCCAAGGACTTAATCCACTATAACAAAACTAATTACAATCGCACAGGTAACCACTGGTGACTAACACACAATGACACATTCATGGATCCAACCATATATAACATTCATTGACCAAATAGAATCCGATCCCACAAGATCTCCTACTAGGATTTCCTTGCAATGATATCTATCAGGGATCTCACAAGAGTATGGCCTTCACTAGGTCTTTTTTGAGATATGACTACCATTGACCGAACAAAATCCGATTCCTCAGAATCTCCTATTAGTATTTCCCATAATGACCAGCATCCATTATCTTCTTGAGATCATAACTTCACTAAGTCTCTCTAAGAAGATACACAAGTGTTTTAAGCACGTATTGTTTTACACTTCTTCGAGCAACAACTCAAGTGTTAAAACAATTTACATGAAGAGATATGAATAGAAACACTATATGAGTAACAACTCTAGTGTTCATTACAAAGTTCTATAAAGATGTATATGATTATAAGTTGAGTATCATCTTGTAGTTCTCTTCTTTATCTTCTTGTTGAGCAAGCTACAAGCAACAACTACTTGCTTCTTCCGAGATCTACCAAGATGTTGTGATTGGAAGTTGAATAACATCTTGTAGTCTTCTTCTTTCTTTTTCTCTCTTCTTTTAGTGGTCTTCAGTATGTATAACATTGCAGCTTTAACATCTTCAGAGTCCACTTCTTTCCTTCCACAGGATGAAGCCTAATGGCCAATGCAAACGATTAAACCGCTAACCAACAGTTTATCTTTGAAGCTTTGATATTCTTTTATAGCCCTTAACAAAAATAGATGTTGTGAGGATTAAACAAAATTTTCCTGCACCAACGGTTAGTTCCCAATGGATAGAATAATGTGTAAGAGTTTAGACAGTATAAAATAATATATTTGTATCCTGCCATTGTTCAATGATAGTTTTCCACCTTTTCCTCTGAATAATATTTTTCTATTAAGCTTGTAAACATAGATTCGTTAAATAAAGAAAGATAGATGTAAATCCAGTTGTTTATTCCCAACAGTCACAATGAGAGTGGTTACCAATATAATATAAAGGATGTCCTTACGGCACCCTAGAGGGTAGAGGTCACAAACACTTTACATACCTTTTGCACAACATCACACGTTAACCATTTTAACTTTATTCTTATCTTCAGAGGCTTCAGATATTTGAATGTTGAATGTTGAAGCTTGTTGTAGAAGAAGAATTTTTCTTATGAGCCTTATAACCTAAGTCTTGGAGTCTTCAGAACTTGTCACATAAAACCTTGTTCTTCAGTGTCTTCAACACTTAGTTGTAAGAACTTCCTTTTCTTCAGATCATTAGAACTTGTTCAACAGAATCTTGTCTTCATAATCTTCAAAACATGTAACACAAAAGTAAAGCTTATAGAAGGCCTCCAAAGCTAAACCACAAAGCCACAATCATAACTTTTTTTACTAACGTTCCTTAGACACATTGCATAAGATCATCTCAGAACCTTGACTTTAACGAAACATGTAACCACATGTTTTCTTCTAGAGTGTATGTTCAGAACCTGGGGATGTCATATGCCTTGTACCAGAGTCAGAACATTATTGCAGCAGCTACACATTAGACGAAACCATCAATGTATACAATTGTTCTCTAAGATAACATGTGGAGGTATCATCAAAATCTCAAGGCCAGATGTAGGAAATACTTCTTGTTCTTACATATCCTTATGAAGAAGCTTCTCATCTTGCTCAACAAGCCAACCGTATTGAAGAAAAAGTACATCCTCCTTATCCTTAAAATGTCTATTCAAATCCCTCTTCTCATATTCGGAAATATGATACTTTTCTTCCCAGGTGTCTCTCTCCAACTTCATTTTAGATAAGATTTTCGGATACTCCTCCATGTTCTCAATGGGAAGGTGGAAGATGAAGGCGTGACTGTTGGTAGAAAAGGCTTTTTAAGAAATTAAGGCATTTTGAGTTTACATGCCCTATCATGAACCCACTGAGTGAATGGCTGAAAGGAAATGCAGTGTTTCTTTCACAGATGGTCGTTACCCTTCCTATGAATCTTTTGCCAAGAATTTACAATCTCCTCATTCTAATATAAATTATCCTTCGTATTAAGGTAGAAGAAACCTGATGATATAATATTATCAGGTTTGTCTTCCATAGGGTATCTAAATTGGCACCTCGCAAGAACAAGGTTGTAGTTGATTCCTCCTTTTATACCAAGAAGAGGTACATTAGGAAAACCCCCACAATTGTCAATGATCACCTTAATGTTATAAGATGGAATATACCATGTTAAATCCATTTGAGTAATGGACATAAGCCTTTGAGACCACCTAAGCTTGTTTGGATTGACTTTGAAGAGGTGGGATTGTGGCATGCAAATTAAACCACTTATACAATAGAGGTGCACAACATATGATGGTTCCATATCCTTTTTGAGTCCTATGATAAATAGAGTGGTAGGCGTCTCCAAGTAAAGTAGGCACTGGGTTACCAATAAAAAATGTATGAATAACATTAAAATCAACGAAATGGTCAATGTTTGGGAAGAGCACAAGACCATAAATGAGTAAGGACATAAGTTCCTCAAAAGCGTCCCTATTATCTGCTTTGGCAAAGACATTAGCTTTCTTCATCAAGAACTTGGAAGTCAATCCTTGGAAATATTTTTTGAAGGTAAGTTTTTCTTTCAACTCAGACGCCTCTAAATGAAGGGATTTAGCAATAACATAGGGCTCAGGGACCTCTTCAAAACCACTGAAAGGTACAACATTCGATACTGGTAACCCAATCCAAAAATATTACTCTTCTAACTAACTGATAGCCAGGAACGTGAATCAACGGTAAAGAGGATCATATACCTGAACAATATTTTCAAGAATCCCATTTGGCATCTTAACCTGGAGAATGCTCACAAGCCTCCCATAATGTTTTCTGAAATCTTCACGATTTGATACCAAAGACCCTAGCTTTCTCAACTCTTAACTCAGGATTTTTGAAATTGTACTTCTTAGTGTTCCTCTTTCTAATATCCATGATAACAAAACCTATGATGTTCTCAATGAGAATTTATGAGTTCCTTGAAAACAATTTTTTTATGAATGCATGGTTATGCAATAATCACAAACATAGTTTAAGGTTTTGATATCACGAGCATTAAGCCAAGGGTAAGAACCACCCACAAGGTATGTACTAGGGGTTTATTGTACCTGTAGAACAAGGTTCTAAAAGTTCTCAGAGTCATGATTCCTCTTTCAGATACTACAGATTTACACAACTACTTGTGAGTACCAATAATATTCCCAAGAAAAAACCGTTTGAGCATAATATTACATAACGACTAATTCAAGACTACTTTTGAATTGCCACCACACTACATCCTAAAGGCCAAGATGGGTTAAAGGGTTCTACGGTCCTCAGCTTCGCGGGCTCCCAGGTTGAAATTAGTAATGCTTCAACAATTATCTTGTTTAGAATTACCACCCCTAAGAGGCCTCCACTGAGTGGGGTTATCATATGCTACTTATGTTAGGATTACTCAATTCATGTAACTTTTTATTATACCATCATCCTAATCTTAAGTGTAACTTAGTCCGGGTGTAGGACTTGTCCTTTGCAAGAAGATCACCAAAACACCCTAAAGAACCAGGAAATAAATATATACACAAGCAAACAATACTAAAAACAGATAAAAAAATTAGGCTCTAACCCTCTTGAAGATGCTCTTAGTGAAGTCTCCATTTTTGTCGCGGTGAAAAATCGGGAGACCAAGCTATTAAGAAACTTGACTCACAAACTTTTAAGAAGTCACGACCGAAATTTATTGGTTCCAAGGAAAAGGGAAAAGATCAAAACCCTATATTTAAGCATGCAATGCAAAAAGTAAACCTAAAAGAAAAGCATAAAGAAGATATATAAGGTACAGGGGTTAGTTTATACAAAGGGAATGTATTAGCATCATATGTTGAAGGATAAAAAAACACATGAAAGGGGGTTTGAATTAGGGTTTTCAAAAATTAAAATAGTATGACAAGTTTGGTTATCTTGGTTCGTTTGAACTCAAACTACTCTAGTCCACATGAGAAGATGATTTTGGAATATTGATAAAAAGTTATTAATGTACTTTCCAAAAATAAAGATCTTGTCTGGTATCAATCGTTACTTTTTGATTTGTAATGATTGAATTGTAACACATCAGAACTTGCTTCTTTAACCACTGATAAAAATAAGAATCTTAATGCTGAGACTTTAGATCATCAGAGTATTTACTTCATTAGAGTTTTAGCGTGCAACTTTGGTGCTTAAGAGGTTTTAGCATTTAGAACATCTTTTAGCGTGATATTTCAATAGTTGTACAAAAATTCTTATGAGATCTTCTTAGCATAATTTTGTTTCCCAACTTCTATGCTTCTTTATCAGAACTTATATGCATATTTAAATAAATTATTAGAGAGCATATTTGTTCTTATATATTTATATTATGTATTTGTTATCATCAAAACTATTTGTTAAGATGTAGAACTAAACTATGTTCTAACAATCTTCCCCTTTTTGATGATAACAAAAACTTGTATTTGTTGATACATCACGTAAGAACATAAAGAATTGGGGTCTCTCCCTGATTTGAATACTCAAATAAAGAAAAAAAATAGATATTTCAAGATGTTTGATTAGAGCTTGTGATGGAAGTTCTGATAAGTCCATTTGCCAAAAGTTACTTTCAAGAGACTTTTCATGTTTTGCTTTCAAAAAGTGAAACAAATGTTATGATATTCAAAATATTTGAGACTAAGTCTCGACACTATTATATTCAAAATATCTTATGTTCTCCCCCTTTTTGTCATAAATAAAAAAGAAATAAAAACACGTAAAGAGAATAAAATGGATTTTATGCATTCAAAATAGATTAATACAGATAGAAGTGGATAAACATAAGTTTTTAAAAAAGAAACAAACATAGAATAAACAAACAAAAGATCAGAACTAAGGTTGTGAAGGAGGTGGAAGTCGCGTGAATAAGGCTTCCAATAAACTTTTGATCTGATTGTTTAATTCCTCTTGCTTCCCTAGCATGCCCTTAATTTCTTTGTTCATTTCATCCTGTTTTTCCAGCCTTTCCTTAACAGTTTCATTCTCTTTCTTCAACTCATCTAGAGTTTTCAACACAAGAGAAGAGGAAGTTGTTTCAACAGAAGAACCCACATTCTCAGAAGTTGTTGCAGCAGATTCTTTCTTAGGAGATTCGTTAACTGACTTTCCTTTGTCTTTAAAAACGACAAGAGGAAGAGTTTGAGGTTCAGGATATGGTTCATTGCATTATGTTTCCCGTGAGGCTTCCAAGTGGTGTTGTCCAGAAGAAGAAGGGGTTTCCTTACCCAGTGACGTAGAACTTATTCCGTGAAAATTTTTAGGTGATCGTAGAAGTTCTGTTGAGAAATTTCATAACTAAGTTCCTTCAGCTTCAGAGATTCAGAATTAAACCATTTTCTAAACTAAGTCCAGAGAGTTAGAAGCAGCTAGGATAAGATTATCCATGCAATCTTGTTTTAAGGAGTTAACCAATTCTTGTATTTTTGTTTCGAAAACCAACAGAGATTTACCAACATATGATTTGGATAGTTTTGGTGTTGGTTTTTTAATGGCTATTTTCTTAGAAGTTGTGACAAGATTATACCAGGCTTCTAGATTAATTACAATTCTGAGGGGATCTTCTGAGTAGTCAGTGGGAATGGGAGAGTCAGAAAGAATTATAGGAGAGTTAGGTGGTGTTGAATTATAGGGAATGTAATATCTGGAAGGGAGAAGTCTTGTGATGTTATGGTGGAGACTTTTGGTGGTTGAGAGGTGTTGAGTGGGCAAGTGATTCCTGGAATGGTTGATGTGGTTTCAGAGGCAATATTTGGATTTTCAGTTTGGGGAGCTTCAAAAAGTGGATCAAATTGATCAAATCAGAAAGAACTTGTGCGAAGTCATTAGAGGATGATTAGTGGGTATTGAGGTATCAATTTTTATGTCAAAGTCATCAATGGTTTGAGGTGAAGGATTTTCAGCATGTTTTGGAGATGAGGAGATTTTAGATGTTGATAAGAAAACTGATTTGATAATAGAAACAAAAGAGGGGTTCCCTTTCTTTTTAGCAGCTTTGGGAGTTTTCAAAGAAGTTCCTTCTCCAATAGCTTTCCTTTTTGTTGTCTTTCTGGTAGAAACTTCCAGAGGTTGTTGCCTGAGATCAAGGATATTCACATCTGGAATTGTTCCATCACTCTTGCAGGCTTCTAGATATCTGAGAACAATTTCAGGAGAGGAGTCTGCTTGAGTGAAGAGAGGAAAATCCTTCAGAGGAAATCTTCCTGTGGTGATGACTTCCTTTGCAGTAAGCGTGGGATCCTTTTTAAGAGTTTCTAATATCCTTATTTTCTTCAGGTTCTAGGTGTTGAGAGGCTTTCCAGCATACGGTTCCAGAACATTTTCTTGTTGAGCCTCACTCATATGTTCTATCAGTTTGTTCTCTGTCAGAATATCTGAGATAAGCCTTCCCAACAGAATCCAATCTCTTTTTGTTATTTCTTCTTCCCTTGTTTCCTTGACACTTGCCTTTAGATGATTGAAGAGAATGTGAGGAAGATGGACTTTGACTTTAGTTGTGATGAAGAACAATAGGTATTGTTGATCAATAATAATGTAGTCAGGAGAACTGGTTTTTTTTATGTGATTGATGCACCCTAGAATTATTCTAGACCAAATTGTGAGATAGTCCTTCAGATCTTTGATCTTGTTTAAGGGTTGTCCAGAGGAGAAGATTTCTTTTGGTATGATGGTTAGGTCAGAACCTTTTTCTGCCATTTCACTGCATCTTATGCTGCTTCTATCGTGACCAATAAGCTTTCCAATGAGATCTTCGGTGATGGAAATCTTCTTTCCCATAAAATAAGAGGTTACTTGATGATTTGATGCAGTAGCATGAATTCAAAATTCTTTAACTAGTTTGGGGAAAACTGGACCGATTAGTCGATCAAAATATTTTGTCCATCCTTGAAACTCAACATTAGGCGTTAGATCATACCCATTTTCTTTCATGCTTTCAAAATCAACTATGAGTTCATAGAGAACTTCTAGAGAATCAACAAGAGTGAGGAGATTTCTTTAAGGTTCAACATGCCTTTCTTCGTTTGTAGTAGAGGATGAACCAGGAATGTTGGTTTGAGAATCTTGAGACATTTGTTGAAAAGAAGCAATTTTTCAAACTTAGGATTTGAGAGCACACAAAAGGGAAAGGAACAAATATAGAGATAATAGGGTGGGTGAGAGTGAAGGTGTGAAAGTGTTTGCAAGAAAATGAGGTATAAATAGTCAACGGGGAGAAAAAATGAATTTTAATTTTAATTAATAAAATAAACAAAATGATTAACTCCATTAATGATTTCTGAAAAAGAGGGATGACGTGAAGATTTTGAATAGTTACTGATTTGACTCGCGCCTCAATGCATCAACTTAACCGTTTCAGCCCTTTAGATTTTGAACATGTGTTCAATCTTAGAGAGTGACTTAACGGTTAGAGTTCATAGATGTTGATATGGTGAACTGCTTGCTTCTTTCTTAGAAAGAAAGCATTTTTGGAAAATGTTCAGATCTTATGGATAGTTTCTGATACAATTTTCCTTCTTACTTCTGAAGAACTATTGTTCATATGTTCACAAAAATAAATTAAAAGCTTTTCAGGATTAAATATACAGAAACTACACTTTTATTCTAGGAATAATTCGATACTGAGGTGTTTCAGAATGAAAAATCTATCTTCAACAAGGGGTTTAGCAAAAACATCAGTCCATTGATGGTCTGTGTCTATAAATTTTAAACAAAGAATTCCCTTCTGAATATAGTCCCTAATGAAATGGTGTTTAATTTCTATATGTATAGCCCTAGAATGTAAAATAGGATTTTAGAAAGACAGATAGCAGAAGTATTATCGTAGAGGATAGGAATGTTCCTCTAATAAATATGAAAATCTTCAAGCTGACTTTTCATCCAGAGCATCCGAGTACTGCATCCAACTACAGTATATATTCAGCCTCAATAGTTGATAGTGCAATAATGGATTGTCTTTTGCTAGACCATGAGATTAGGTTATCCCCCAAAAACTGGAAGCTTCCAGAAGTACTTTTTCTTTCTATTCTATCTCTAGAAAAGTCAACGTCACAGTATCCTACTAATTTATATTCTCTAGATTTTCTATAATAAGGACCAAGATTATTAGTACCTTTCAGATACTTGAAAATTCGCTTAACTGCTGTTAAGTGAGATTCTCTAGGATCTGATTGGAATCTGGCACAAAGATAACCACTATATAGAATATCGGGTCTTTAAGCTGTTAAGTATAAGAGAGAACCAATCATAGCTTTGTAGAGCTTCTATTCTAATTTATTACTTATCTCGTCCCTTTCCAATATGCATATAGGATGCATAGGAGTTTTGGATGGCTTACTTTCTGACAAATCAAATTTCTTCAGAAGCTCTTTAACATACTTTCTTTGATGTATGTAGGTTCCTTTTGGAGTTTGATTGATTTGAATTTCCATAAAGAACTTGAGTTCACCCATAAAGCTCATTTCAAATTCTGTCAGCATAGTCTTAGCAAATTATTTCTCCAAGGAGGCTTTAATAGATTAAAAAATTATATTATCTATGTAAATTTGACAACCCATAATATTATTTTTAAATGGTTTACATAATAGAGTTGTGTCCACCTTCCCTCTGGTAAAATCATTTTCTAACAGAAAGTTACTTAGTCTTTCATACCAAGCTCTGAGAGCTTATTTCAGACCATATAAAGATTTCTTAAGTTTATAAACATATTTTGTTTGTTTTGTATTTTCAAAACCAGGGGTTGGTGCACATAAAATTTCATCAATGTAACCATTTAAAAAATTACTTTTGACATCGATCTGATAAAGAGTGATGCCATTATTTACAACAAATGAAATTAAGAGTCTGATATATTCTAACCTGACGAATGGAGCAAAGGTTTATGTATAGTTTATCCCTTCTTGCAGACTATAACCTTGTGCAACTAGTCGTGCTTTGTTTCTGATAACTTCACCTTGTTCACTTAGCTTGTTTCCAAAGACCCATTTAGTTCCACTGATGTTGAAGCCTTTTGGTTTAGGGACTAGATCACATACATCTTTTCTGGTAAGTTGATTTAGTTCTTCCTGCATTGCAAGGATTTAATCAGTGTCTATAAGTTCTTCATCTATGAAAGTCGATTCGATCATAGATACTAATCCCATAAGAGATTCTTCAGTATTTCTGAATGTAAATCTTGTTCTGATTGGATCATCTTTCTTTCCCGTAATCATTTTTTCAGGATGTGCTAAGCTGCTTCTGAATTATCTTTTCTAGATGGATTTTTCAGAAGTTGCTGTAATATTTGTGATGTCATCTTCTCTATTTGGCTAAAGTTTTGAACTTTTATTTTCTGAAGATCTGTCTTCAGTACCTGTAATTTAAACTTCTATATCTGCAAAATATTCACTCTGCTTTGACTTTTGAGAGCCAAGCTTATCATCAAACCTAACACTAATAGATTCTTCCACAATTCGTGTTTCTGTGTTATATACTCTATAACCTTTTGAGTGTTCAGAGTATCCTAACATGAAACACTTTTCTTCCTTAGAATCAAATTTGTTCAGATGTTATTTAGTGTTCAATATAAAACAAGCACATCAAATGGATGGAAATAAGAGATGTTGGGCTTTCTGTTCTTACAAAGTTCATATTGAGTCTTTTCCAGAAAGGTCTTATTGAGATTCTATTATGAACACGACACGATGTGTTAACTGCTTCTGTCTAGATGTTTTTATCAATGTTAGTCTCGTTGATCATGGTTCTGGACATTTCTTGTAAAGTTCTATTCTTTCGTTCTACAACTCTATTTTGTTGAGGAGTTCAAGGACAAGAGAAATCATGAGAAATGTCATTCTCATTAAAAAAAATTCAAAATTTTTGTTTTCGAATTCTCCACAATGATCACTTCTGACTTTAATAATTCTAAACTCTTTTTCATTTTGAACTTGGTTAATTAAAGTAGAGAACACAGAGTGTGAATTGTCCTTGTGTCTTAATAACTTTACCCATGTCCATCTCCTATAGTTATCTACAATCACTAATCCATACTTCTCGCTGCTGATGGATACCGTTTTCACTGGTCCGAACAGATCTATATGCAGAAGTTCTAATGGTCTAGAGGTAGAAACAACATTTTTTTTATTTGAGAGGGTTTTGCAAACTTTCCTTTTTGACATGCTTCACACAGAGCATCCGATCTGAACTTTAAGTTAGGAAGTCCTCTGACCAGATTGAGTTTGTTAATCTGAGATATTCTTCTCATACTAACATGCCCCAATCTTCTGTATCAGACCCATTGCTCATCGTTAACAGACAAAAGGCATTTTAAATTCTAACTTTTTAGTTAAGAAAGTTTTATTTTATAAACGTTGTTCTTTCTCTAGCCATTAAAAATTATAGTTCCATCTTTTTGACTAACTGCTTTACAGGACTTTTGATTAAAGATTATATCATAGCCGTTATCACTTAATTGACTTATAGATAACAATTTATGCATTAATCCATCTACTAAAAAAACATTAGTTATAGAGGGAAGTGTACCATTACCAATGGTTCTTGAGCCAATAATATTTCCTTTATGATTGCCTCTGAAACATACGTATCCTCCATATTTAAGTTCTAGGCTTTAGAACATATGATTTCTTCCTGTCATGTGTCAAGACCATCTAGAGTCTAGGTACCAAGATTGGTGTTTCAACTTTGCTGTTAAAGATATCTGCAACATATATGATTTTATCCTTAGGTACCCATATCTTTTTGGTCCTTGTTTGTTAGAGTTTCCAAAATTCGGATTAAATTTTGGTTTCGCAGAGTAAGAATCACTAGTATATTTTATACCATATGAGTGTTCATATGTAAAGTGTGAGTTTAAAGGTGTGTGTTTTATAACCATATCATCAACTTTATTTGGTTGATATGATTCTTCTCCTCTTGGTTTCACATATCATACGCCTTTTCTGCCGTTTATGCTAACTCCATAGATCATAAAGCCATCATGCTTCTATCTATGTTTCTAGCTAGAAATTTTTGAAAGCTGTGATCATATTCTTTTATGATGTTATCAGAACTACTTGAAACTTCTAAAACAGATTCTTTCTCAGCTTTTTGTAATTCATTTTTAAGTTTAGAATTAATTTCATTTAGCCTAGAGTTTTCTGTTTTTTGTTTCCTAGTTTCTTCAGTTTCAGATACATGAATGTGTTTCTAGTTCTTGTATTTGACTCGAAGTTGTTGATATCTTTCTAGCATTTCAAACACAATTTCTTCTAATTGAGATCTAGAGAATTTTGAAAATACCTCTTATGAAATCTGATTCAGATTCTGATGTATATGTGTCTTCTGATATGTTGGCCATTAAAGCTATATTGGCTCGTTCGTCTTCTAATTCTGTTTCAGCTTCAGAAGATTCTGAGTCATCCCACGTTTCCATAAGACTTTTCTTATTTTCTTTGGAGAAGTTATTCTTAGGCTTTTCTTTCTAAAGATTTGGGCAATCGCTTTTGTAGTGACCTGACTCTTTGCATTCATAGCATACAACATCTTTGTTGCTAGATTTTTTGTATCCAGAGGATGATTCAGAGTGATTGCCTGTTCTATTGGAGTTTCTTAATTTCCTCTATCTGTGCTTTCATAGCTGATGGACTCTTCTGGAGAGAAGAGATAATTTGTCTTCTTTTGATGAGGATCCACCAGAGTTTTCTTCTTCTACCTGGAAAGCTTTAGTTTCATATTTTTTATTAGATTTAAGAGCAAGAGACTTACCTTTCTTCTGGGGATCATCTTCTAGTTCTATCTCGTGACTTCTCAAAGAGATGATAAGTTCTTCAAGAGATATTTTGTTAAGATCTTTGTCTAGTTTTAAGTCTGTGACCATGGGTCTCCATTTCTTGGGTAAGCATCTGATGATTTTATTTACATGATCTATTGTTGAGTACCCTTTATCCAAAACTTTTAGCCCAGCAACCAGAATTTGAAACCTTGAGAACATTGTCTCAACGGTTTCATCTTCTTCCATTTTGAAGGCCTCATACTTTTGAATGAGTGCAAGACCTTTGGTCTCTTTGACTTGCGTGTTGCCTTCATGCATCATTCTCAGAGAGTCAAACATGTTCTTATCTAAATCTTTGTTCGTGATCTTCTCATACCCAGTGTGCAAGATAGAACTCAAAAGGATTGTTCTGGCCTTATGATGATTTATGAATTCTTTCTTTTGTTGATCTGTCATTTTCTTTCTGTCGATCTTCTAAACTCTTTCGTCAACTGGATGAATGTAGCCACCAGTTCCCATTTCCCAGAGATCAGCGTCATGAGATAGAAAAAAACATCCAATTATGTCTTTCTAGTAATCAAAGTTCTCACCATCAAAGGTTGAAGGTTTACCGTTGATTCTATCTTTCTCATCATAGTAATCATTATCATTGATCTGACTTGGTCGCACCATAGTGTTTTTGTGGCTAGGATCTTTTTCTAACACAGTTAAGTGTTAGCACCCAGAACCAGGAGCTTTGATACCAATTGAAGGATAGAAAAACATAAGAAAGTGGGTTTGAATTGGGGTTTTCAAAAATTAAAATAATGGGACAAGTTTGGTTATCCTAGTTCCTTTGAACTTAAACTACTTCAGTCCACCCCCCAAGGTGATTTTGCCTCTCTCAAACAAAATCATAATCCAATAATCAAAAATTTGATTACATGATTACAATGACTACCGTCAATGTCTTCTTGAGACTAAACCACAACTTGGTTTCTCAAGGTATTACAAAATATGAATAAAAAATGTGTACAATGGTGTTTCTATAAAAACTATATCACAACTGTGATTTATACACAAGGTTAAAACATAATGAATAGACAAGAGAGAGTTTGTGAAGGTATATCTTTGTATGCGCAAGTGTATTTGATCACTCTTTAGGACTCCTTTATATAGGCGAATCATATGAGACATGAGAAGATGATTTTGGAAGGTTGATAAAAAGTTTTTAATGTACTTTCAAAAAATAAAGATCTTGTCTGGTATTACTTTTTGATTTGTAATGATTGAATTGTAACACATCAGAACTTGCTTCTTTAATCGCTGATCAAAATAAGAATGTTAACATTGAGACTTTAGATCATCAGAGTATTTACTTCATCAGAGTTTTAGCGTGCAGCTTTAGTGCTTCAGAAGTTTTAGCATTTAGAACTTCTTTGAGCGTGATATTTTAATAGTTGTACATAAATTCTTAACAGATCTTCTTAGTGTAATTTTGTTCTCCAACTTCTATGCTTCTTTATCAGAACTTCTCTGCATATTTAAATATATTATTAGAGAGCATATTTGTTATTTTATGTATATATATATATATATATATATATATATATATATATATATATATATATATATATATATATATATATATATATATATATATATATATATATATATATATATATATATATATATATATATATATATATATATATATATATATATATATATATATATATATATATATATATATATATATATATATATATATATATATATATATATATATATATATATATATATATATATATATATATATATATATATATTATGTATTTGTTATCATCAAAACTATTTGCTAAGATGTAGAACAAAACTATGTTCTAACATATGTATCTATAGTACTCTATAGGAACATTTTGAATATCCATTTTTTTGGTTAAAAGGGTTTGCTTGCAAAAAGAGTGGGGTGATGAGAAAAGAATTATGTTTTATTATATTTTTGTTTGAAAAGACAGAGTCTTATACCTACGTACCAATAAAAGATCAAAACCTCGTAGTTCATGGTAAAAATAATAAAAGGGTTTGTTGTGATTGATTTTAGGAGAAGAGATATTTCATTATCTTAAGGAGAATACTCAACTAGTACCACCACAAGTATGAGAAGATGGATCTTTCATCATTATGAATAAAAGGGATACTAACTTGGATATAAGATCAACAAGTTGTCGATGGTTTTCTCGTGTGGACAGAATCAACATTTACTTCAACATTACTACGGGGACATGAGAATTACATCTCAACTATAAAGAGGATTTATATCTAAAATCTTTGGGAAAAGGTTTTAAATTGAAAAATCCAAGTGGTAAAGATATTTGGGTGAGTTTGAATCACTTTTAGTCTTTTGAATATTTTTTGATATGTGTAAGTATATTGAAGCATTTATTAAAGAAAGTTAGTTTGAAAAAGGCAATGATACAAAGTCAAAGTTTTTTATGAAAGTTGTGAAAGTTTGAAAATGGGATTAGGGTTTAAGTATAAAAGGTTTTAGAGTACATAAATGGGTAAACCTAAAGCAATGCATTTGCACATGACTATAAAGTCAACAATAATATCCCTTTTCCTTGGATTAGATATAAGTACTAACACAATGAAGGTATAAACATTAATCAAAAGAACAAACATTCATCACAAATTAGAGAATAATATCACAAAAATACTATGGCTTTTAAGAGAGTCATTTAAGAAAAATGCTAAACTAAAGATGGACAAGTTTTAATCAAAATGGAAAATCAAACATGTTTATCAAGTAAAAGTTATGACAAAAGATAGAAGACATAAACATGCTTTGGTGAAACATTCTAACATGGATAATATGGACATGTAAACAAGCACACAAAGTACATGCCAAAGAAAACAATCATTTTATCATGTCAACAATCAACTTTAAACACCAAGAGAATTCAAACAAGATGAGCATCAAAGTTTAAAAGTTATGGTATCAAAGTTAGGAGCATAGATGAATGTGTAATCAAAAGAGACTTTAACTCATGGTAAACATATAAAGACATTTAGCATGGTAGAAACAAGTGAGTATCAACAAGACATTGCATCAAAAGCAAAGGGAAATCACCAAAATCAAATTAGGGTTTTGAAGTTATCAAACACAAAGTTCATTCATTAAAGCATGCTAAAACCCTAAGTGAAACCAAACAATCATGTTATCAACATCAAATGAAACTCAATAAATCACATTATAGCCATATAAACACAAATGGTCAATTAAGAAAGGGAATCAATCAAAATAACATTACAAAAGTCCTTAAATCACCTAAAAAAGACTAGTTTTTGAATTAAAGAAAAATAGGTAAAATAAATATTATTTTTTGGATTATTTGTATATTCACAAAATAGAGTAGATAAATATGGGTTGTGCAAAAAATCAGCTCAAGGAGTTAATTTGCATATGGAAATAATTAAGAAAAATTAAGAAAGAAAATGAATAAAACAAGTAATAAAAAAGAAAGGATGTGTGGCTGCCAAGGCTTGAACTCAGACCCTTGGGGTTGCAATTCAAAAGTTTATCCACTAGGCTACATGCATGTGGTGTTTATAACACAAGTTCATTGAATAATATTTGAAATAAAAAACTGAATGCTTAACAAAATAAAAAAATGATGGAAAAATGCAACAAAAAAAAGGACTCACAATAGTTCGAACTCGCGCCCTTATGCATGCAAAGACTTCAAAACACACACTCTAACCACTGGGGTGGTGATATATCCATTGATTATCACACATCCATTTAATTAAATAATAAGACAAAATTCAAAAGTGATAAAATGGTGCTAGGCACCATCTTCTTCTTCCTCGTGATAAACAACAACATCATTAATGGTGTTTTTTTGAACTTTCTCATATCTCAATCATTTCAAAATATGTAATATCAAACTTTCTCAGATTTTAACAAGGAATTCAAAAATGTAAACATCACAAATTTATTTGGATTATAGCTCACGATTTTTTGATGAAAACAGAAACCCTAACATTTTTCAAAGTTAAATTAAATGCTATAGATGATCAAATTGCTATAATATCAATAAAAATTTAAAATGATGCTTGTATGAGGAAGTTCAAATTACCACGAAAGTTACCTATTGGAACAATGTCCAATGCCTGTTGCAGTGACTTTTAGAGATGGAAAACGAACTCCTTAGCTTGTATGATATCCCAGGAACACAATGCAACTTTTGGTTTATTTTGAAACAACCTCAAACTTCTTAACCAAGTTAAGCTATATGAATGGATGACCACGGGTTGGGGGGATCAATGAGGGTGTTCCAGTTGTGATTCGATGCATTCAGAAGTTTAAATATGATGTATAGATGGTGTTTATGTGGTTAGATTGAAGAATGCATGGGTGGGTTGAGAGTTTGGAGTTTAAGATTGCAAGATGAAATAATGGAGGTTTTGTGTGCAAACTTTGGTGTCCTTAGCTTTGAGGTTAACTTCTTTATTTATAGAGGTTTCAAAAGGTCCATGTAACTTGCAGAAATCAAGTTTAGTTCACTTGGATGGATGGTTTGAGAATTTGGTTTCATTTTGCACAAAAATGCATGTTTGCTTCGTGATGAAGAGAAGGAGTGAATCAAGTAGTTTGTCATGCTTTTCAAGCCTCTACAAGGTTGCTTCTGATTAATAATATTATTTGTGATCTTTAGAAGCAAGTTACAAGGGTGAAAGAGAGAGTGGTTAGCAAAAGGTTATAGTTATCAAAGTAGCAATATGACTTTTTCCTAATGCTCCATAAATGGTATAATGCAATGGACAAAACCTCAATTCCTTGTGTATTGCACTTAAGATTCGTGTAAACCTCTTATCATGGTGATATTTTCAAGTTAAATGACCTAAAAAACAAGATTACATGGTATGGTTTGGAGATTTGATCATGGACTTGTCACAAAATGGACCTCTAATGCAACTTTGAATGCCCAATTTCTTCTCTTCAATTCTCCTAGCTCAAGCATCATATTTTCATGCTCTTAGACATTTTGGAAAGCTTAAAACATCCTCTGCAACTTTCATGTCGATCGCTTTTCCCAACTCAATTAGAATCTTGGTGAAATATGCCTTACAAAATTGTTGTTTTAAGCTGAAATAAATACTTTAGAAATTCTTCTAAGTGTTGAGATTTTGACAATTTTGAACATCCATTTTTTGATCAATTCATATCTTGCAATCCATGCATTTTTTGGAGATCGTCCCCTATAATAAAGTTGTATTATGAAGCAATATATTCAATTTGATATGTTGGGCATGAAAAATGGTGGCTTGATGAAGAAGTTACAAGCTTTCAAAGTAGTGCATTTGAACATGAGAATTTTGACACTTAGTGAAATTTTCAACTTTTTCAATATTACCCCTTTTGCAAGTAATCTCAAACTTATAGATTTCCCTTGGTCAAATTCACTTATCAATCTTATTTTCATGGTCCTTGGATTTATAAGTTCATGGTTGACCCAAAATTCCAAAAGTCAAAGTTTTGACTTTGCAGTTGACTTTGTATTAGATGAACCCAATTTGTCCAATTCCAATGAAATATTTTGATTATGATGCAACTCTTGGCATGTTAATATATCTTTGAAGTTCATAAGGTGATGATATTATGAAGCCTTGAGTGGTACACAATTGGGGATCTCAAACCCTAATTCCTGATTTTTCATTTGAGGAGCCAAAACCCTAATCTTCTTTAACCTCTTGATGAAACCAATGATGAAACCATAATGTGATAAGTTTGTAATGAAAATTATGATTACTTGATCACCATAAATTAATGATGAGCTTGAGTCACTGAGAGATACACATGTCCTTGATTAATCAATTGTTTGATCCTCTTGCTCCAACACGCCTATCTTGCATAAGAAACAAACACAACAAGACAAAACCTTACTCTTTAATGAGGTTAGTGATGCATATGTGAATGATATGATTGTTAAGTGATGCAAAAGAAGGTGGGATATTAGGTAAAAATTTAGGGTACAACACATGCAACACTTGTCTTAGACCTACTAACACTTTTCTCCCCTTTTTTACCAAAAAATTGACAAAAACTGTGTAGAAAGAAACTGACACACAAAAAGAATCAAAAGAAGCGTGAATTGATTCAAGAAAAACAAAAAGAATACCTAAAACAAAGAACTGACTCAATAACTTGATGCCGGACTAGAAGCACCAAATTGACTCAAAAGAAACAATAAAAAACAAAAAGAAAGAATAGACTAGAACTCGCCCAAAGAGACACATACTAAGGGTAAAAAAAAACTTAAAACAAGACTGACTCAATGAATAGAAGAAAAAAATAGAAACAGAAAAAAAAACACATTTTTTTGTTTTTGTTTTTATAAAACAAATAGCTTATAACAACTATCAAACAAAACCTCCTAAGTCAATGAGATTGACCCAATTTTCATCAACATATGAGTCTGACTCATGTAGCTTAACATGACTCTTCTTGAGGGACTTCATCTTTGTGACAAATATTTTCCATGTTCTGGATGTTCTAGTAGATGTTACAACATTTGTTACAGTGGTGGACACTACTTTCTTTGAACCAGAGCTTACTTTCTTCTTGGTTTCCAACAGAAAAACCTTTTTTGCATCAACAATTTTTGAAGATTTGCTCATTTTGAAACGCAACTCGTGAGGATGGTGAGGTAGTAAGGTCTTTAAATACAAGGAGATTTACCTAGTTTGTAAATACAACGTTCTTTTAATGACAGTTCAATCAATCAAAGCATTATTGGAAGGAGATAAATTCTCCTTTAGTAACAGTGCACCATTCACATAGGAGAGAGACACGTTTTGATCAACTTCCTCTCTTTCCAAGCTTTGACTGCTTAAAAATGTTACAACATTTGAAATGAGATTTTACATGCCATTGAAAATGACTCTTCTGAGATTTCACACTCCACTATGTGAAAGAATATAGTTGCCACAATCATCCAAACAGCTACTACTATAATTCTTCAGTAATGCAATTCCAAAATTACCCCTCATGTTGTCAATGTAACTTGCATCTCAAGTTATGATGAAAATACTTCCAGATCTTCTTATTCATACCAAGCTTAGGAGTGTCAAAAATTTTCCGGTAGCAAGACCCCCAACACAGTGATGACAGAACCAATGACTTTGTTTTGCAAGCGTAATGAAATCCTTGTACGTTGATTGCAGTAGCATGTCACACAACAATGTCATGACATCCAGTTTGACATTGTACTCTTTTAGTAATCAACCAAATTTAAACTACATCTTCCCTCAGCAATGTACCTAATCTTAAAGATATACCAGGATTCAGTTAATTCTAATCCAGGTGACCAGAATATCCTCCAATAATACAATCTTCTTCAGACTTGGCCAATAAATTTTTACTCCAAGACTCAAAACATTATATATTTCATCTTTGAAACAAGTAATGACCACATATCAAAATAAACTCCAAATAATAAACTCCCTCTTAAAAAGATTTCTTGAGAGCTTTCTTATTTAGTGTCTGCCAGCCCTTTAGAGTCTTCCACAAGTTTGGAGTATCAACCTACTACGATGGTGTTCCAACATCTTGTTGAACATTAGTACCCTTCTCAATAAACAAATCATCGACGTTGGTTTTGAAGTTAATCATTACTAAAAGTATCTCTCTCAATAGAGTAACTTAGAAACATACCTTGTTCTCATTCAAGGACTATATAAGAACCTTTGAAGACTTCATAAATACTAAAAAAAATTTGATATAGATCACAACAGAAAATCATATATATGTCTCCATCCATCAGGACACTCATCTTGCATTGAACTAATCAGATCCATAGAACAGGTTCTAGATATTTGGTAACTATCTGATGTTGCACCTTCTGGTGTGACATCTTGACTTCATCTTCCTTGAACATTAAGCAAAAGGATAAGCAATTAAATACTTGTGGAGACCACAAATAGAAATTGTTTTTAAATCCTCATAAGAACTTCATACATCTCATTAGAGACAAAACATTCTTCCTTGATTACATATACCTTCAGATCTTAATCACACAATTGAGTTATGTGAAACACAATATCCATCATCAGTCCTTCAGCAAGAAGAGAATTACCAAAACTTAGAGAATCCATCCATAATTCTTTAGTTATCCAATGCCCTTAATCTTCCTTTTCATCATTAACAACACACAAAATAGTTGATAAAATAAGACTAGACACACAACCAACAACACTTTTACTGCATTAAAGTGTATGGAACAGTTAGTGCCTAAATACCAATCATCTTAGTTTTATTTCTAAGAAAGGAATGAGAGATAAGTAAATTATCACCTTCCAAGAGTATTAACCACTGCTTGGTTAACCTATGCTGATTTTGACCTTTGAAGAAGTCAAAGAAAACAAAGAAAAATGTAAAGATCAACTTTCCAAGGAAGATACATCTTCAGTGCAAGTATTTGCCTCTAGCATGAGTACTCTAATGCCTAGAATAATGTTGAGAAATTAAGATTGACATCCTTGATTCAGCTTTCCTTTCGATACAAACAAGATTTTGTCACTTGAGTTTTCTCTTTACTAGTTATAGCTTGAAAAATCCATCCTCCTTAAGCTTCCAATCATATTTCCACTAGAAGAAACCTCTCCAATTGTTCTGAAATTATTCATATAGACTTGATCAAGATATCAAGTTTTAGGGATAATATAGTAACCTCACCTTGTAATTCATAGATGGTAGACAACCCTTCATTCTCTTAAGACATAAAATAATAAATAAACCACCTCATATTTCTTCATGGTTGACAACCCTTTTTATTCTAGATATACAAATCTTTGAATAAAAACACCCAACACATCATGAGATTATTGTTCAATATATAAATATTTATCAAAAGTCCACCTTCAAGTCTAAACAGTAACATTCTTGGAAAGTTCATAATCAAAATCACTTTCCTAATTAAGCCAAGAAATAGAAAACTCATACAATTGTTCTTGAGATAAGTAGGGAATTCTGCTCCAAAAAGATCTAAGGTCTTCATATTCATATGAATGAATGCTTTTACATTGATTGATCTATACTCCAGTTCCAATATTTTTCTTTAGCATCACAGACTTGCTGAAGTCAATACAGATGTTCTGGATATTTGTTCTACACATTCTGTCCAATCCCTTCAATATAGATGTTCTGGATATTTGTTCTACACATTTTGTCCAATAGTAATAAGAAACTCTTCATAAGAGACCAGGACCGAAGTTCCTAAAAGTTGGAAACAAAAATACTTCTCTTGTTGTTATTCAATGGCTTGTCACTTTCATGCCAACCCACTTGAGTAGAGACCAAAGTATCTTCTTCTTGACCATCCTCTCTTCTAAACTCTTTTCTCCAAACACACGTATATGTGCCTTTATGAGTGGACTTGAGAAACTCCCAACTTTATTTGGCTACAATACAAGTGATACATAGTGCTTACCAATTCTATAGAACACGAAGTTGATAATTTCAGAGAGACAAAGAGCCAACTCAAACTTTTCCCTTCTATCTCTTTAGTGCTAGGATTCTCCTGTCTTGATACTTCTTCGAGATCTGTTGTACATTAATAAACAGAATACGATCATTCCAGTCTTCCAATGGGATTAATAGTACCGGAAAATACTCCCTGAAGCTCACCCAATAAACCAGGGTTCCTATTATGATAATAATTGAAATTCTGGTACAGACAACAAATGTTAATACTCATATCCTAACATCATAACAATGTCACGACAGATGTTACAACATCCATTTTGACATACTGAACAAATTTATCAAGATGTAAGTGATACTGATATTAAATTGCAGAATCATAAATAACACATAGAGTTGTTAACCCAGTTTGGTGCAACATCACCTATTATGGGGGCTACCAAGATAGTAAAGAAATCCATTATTAGTAGTATCAATTTAAAGCCTAAACAATCCCAAATTACAACTTCTCACTTAATCTCTACACGTTGCAACTTCTACATAGAAATCATTATCTAGATATGAGAAATCACCATTTCACCTCCTAAATCACCTCAGTGATATCTAATAGTCTCAATCCCAGTGACTGTATCAAATACAACTTAATAAGAATATTACACTTCCAATACAAAACTTAACTCTATTTCTTAAATGCTTCAAGAGTGACAACAATACTCAAATAATTACCTAAAGACTTCTGAGTGAGAACATTATGTCTACCACAAGTATTAAAAGATACAAGGCTTACAACTACACAAGAGACTCTCAAACCATAAGACTCTAAGCTTCCCCTAATTTACAAATTATTGAAATTTCTTTTCTTCGATTACATTAGGTTAGGTCTTCTCTTTAAATACACCTTTGCAGTCCATGGGCTTCAAATTTTGCATCCATAAGTTTCTTGATCCATAAGTTGAGTGATGCACCAATTGTGCAATAAAATCTCCTTAAATCTTGGAACAAACAATAAAAAGTTTCCTAAATTGTCTCAAGGCCAAATTTAGTAACTAATGTACAACTAGAGATACAAATCTTATTCCAGATTAAATCTTCTTGACCTATGAAATTTATTGAGATATATCCAAAAGGAATATCACATGACCAACTCAAAATTGTCAAGATTTAACATTTCAGCGCCTCCTGTACCAGACCAAGATGTCATGATATCTTCGGCATCTGTTTGAAAAACTAATAACATCAAAGTTGTTATGACAGTTGATAAGAATGCTGCAACATCTTGATCAACACCAGTACAAAACCATGTTTTACCAAAATTTAGTCAAACATAAAACCATGGAACTAACATCATGAAATTGTACATTTCTACGTTTGGTTCAACAATAGGCAGTATGTTAGCACAAGAGGATAGTGATGGCATTGAAATAGCCATTTATCACCTTATCCGAGTGTTAAATGACGCAAAAACTAGATATAGTCTAATAGAGAAATTATGTCTCTATTTATATTTCTCTTGTACAAAGTTGAAGTACTATATAAAACCAATTGATGTGTTTGAGTATTCCCACTTTGATGTTATTAGACACATGCTGTTAAAGCATATTTTATATAGTAAAGTAGGAAAACGGGCTTTAGCTTTGACTAAGTGTTCTTTAACACATGCACCTTTAAAGGCCATGAAAGGTCAGCTTATTGCTGATTTTATAGGAGATCATGCAACAGACGAAGTACCATAAAATTACGTGAAACTTAAACCTTGGAGATTGTACTTCGACAGGTCCATTCATAAAGAAGAGATTGGCGTGGGAATTCCAGTTATTTCCCCTAAAGGAATCCCAACTTAGTTCAAATTCAAAATTCAAGGATGTTGTTCGAACAATGAGGCTGAGTACGAAGCCCTAACAACATTCCTTAAGATACTATTAGACTAGAGGGGAAAACAATCAAAATTAAGTGTGGCTCAGAATTGGTCGTGAAATAGATGATGAAAGAATACAAATGCATCAAAGAAAATTTCTTTATTTATTTCGTTACAGCCAATTAGCTCTTAAGGAGATTTGATTCAGTCGACATAAACATGTACCTCGACTGGAGAATCAAGAAGCTAATGACTTAGCTGGGATTGCTTCAAGATATAAAGTCTCTAAAGGAAAATTTGAAGAAATAATTGGAGTCAAAGAAAAATTGATTTCACCCAGTATTCTCCCAAACAAATCGTCAACGTCAAAACTGGTAGGGGTAGAAGGGTTGGAAGACTTGCAAAATTACGAAAATTCTAAAAAATTTGAATTTTTTCATTGACAATTTGTCGAACAATGATTGGTGAAAAGCAATTATAGAATTTTTAGAAAACCCAATATGGATGATAGATCGAAAGTTTAAATATAAGGCATTGAGATATGTGATTATTGTAGTCATTTTAATTTCATGTTATTTGAGTTGTTTCATGTGTTTTATTTTGTAGTTAGTATTAAGATGAAGGAAATTTTAGAAGAAATAGAAAAATAGGGGGAAAATCATTTTTAAGGATTAAAAATAAGAATTGGCCCCTGGAAAAGTTGCACACACAATTTATGCGAATCGCGGCACGATCCAAAGGGATTGCAACACAATCTATGCAAAATCATATTGTTGGGAAATGAATGTTGAGACTCTTGGGGTGACCATTGGTCAATTGTGTAACAATAGGTCAGGATCATGGCACATTTGCAATTTTTATCACCTATAAATAGGAAGATTGAGTTCACTTTTTTGTACACCACTACTTTTTAAGCATATTTTCTCTCCATCTTTTATTTCATATTTTCTTTTAAGTTTCATTTTATTGTTGTTTTAGAATAATTGACACTAAAAAGAAGCTGGACTTTATGTCCATCAAGTTTTGATGTGCAACCAAGGCAATATGATGTTCAATATCCAACTCACGAGTTCTTGCCAAGGGTGCATGCTGAAGGGTTTATGGAATTGATGAAGTAAACATGCATTACAGAAATGTGGTTTGATACTGAAACCTTGCATGAATATCAAAAGTTGCTTGAGAGATTGGGGCGAAGAGGTTGGATGAAACTCACGAACTTAATCAGAGAGACAAATCGCACTATTACTTTGGATCCTCCAACCTTTATACAGATCCTCCAAGTTCCAATCTTAATTTTTAGGCCCAGATTGATGAGTTCAAAAACCATATGTCTGTTCAAAATTTACAGGAGAGATTTGTAAATTGACAAGATTTGGAAAACTACATTGAAGAGAAGAACCAGACAATGGAAAACATAGAAACCTAGATGTGAGAAACTTAGACTAGGAATAATCAAGAATATGATCATATGATGGATGTCATGTGCCACTTTGATACTTTCCCTAAGAAATAGTAGTGACTCAAGCATTTCACAATTGTAGTAGTTTTATTCCGTTGTTTGATGTATCTTTGAAGTTTGTAGTCATTTATTTTAATGCTTTCCTATTGTAAGCTTCTTGTTCTTTATTTCATGAATGAGTTTGTTCTGTTGTTTTCTCCAGTTCTTAAAATGATGCCTCACCAATGACACTAAAAGAAAAAATTAAGAGAAAAAGAGAGATAGACACCAGAAAATAATCAAAGAAAAGAAAAAGCAGAGTTGTTACGGAAGTTTATAATGCAGATTGAAGGATTATGAAGAAGAGTAATATTCAACAGACTTGCACTCAAACTCTATATACCTAAACCAGTAAGTTTTGAGCCAAATTATTCCACTATTTACCCTTTTTCTTGTTTTGAATGTCCATGTGATTCTTCATCCGTTAGACTTTGATTTATTTCTGAATTGTTGTCTGTCTGATTGTTTACATGCTGAGGCAAGTTATTTGTTTCAACTTATATATTTTATTAGGTTAAACATAAAATTTGTATCCATTTCTTAAACTCTTTGTGCCTGAGCCATTATTCCGGTGACTTAGCAACATGTTTAACCAATTGACTTGAAAGAGTAATCTTTCCACCCTCCTTGGAGTTGGGTAGATTGTATAATTTTCTAGTTCATGCAAAAAGCTAAGTTTGGGATTGCTTATGGAATTAGAAACAATGTAAGTTTGGCGTAGGGGTACCAGAATCGAGAAAAGAAAGAAAAGAATAAATATAAGCTATAAAATTTCTTATAATGTACAAATTTAGAGCTTCCGAAAAAAATAAATAAAAGAAAAGAACCCAATTTCTAGTCCCTATGAGTTAAAAAGAAGAAGGTTGTGAGGATGGTGTTGAAATAGGAAATTAGCAGGTACTTAACTCCAAGGAATTAAGCCTACTAACCTAAAATATCCTACCCTGAGATAATCCATGTTACATTCCTTTAAAGACATCAAAAGCTTGTTTTGAATAAAAAAGTGATTGGCATTTTAGATATTTGGCAAATTCATTGCTTGATAATAGTTACATGTGATTGAGTGATCATTATGTTTGATTCAACAAAGAGAGAAAGTGATATTGAACGACATGTTGAGTATACATGAAGTTGAAGAAAGACTCTTTTGGTTAGTTTGGATCGAAGTAAGGAATGAAAGTAATGATTCTAGCTGATAAAAGTGTATATCATTAGTTTGGTAATTAAAAGGTTCTATTTAAAGTCTCAGTTACAAATGAGTTTCTTGAGGACAAGTAACAATATAAGTTTGGGGTTGTGATGACACCCTGTCATCATATAATTTTATTAAGCATTTGCATATGTTTTTGATGACTTTTAGTAGATTATGGTTGAATTTTATGAAGAAATAGAAAGAAAGTGAAGTAGTTGAAGAAACATTAAAAAATTAGAAAATGTGAAGATTTTGTGAATAAAATAACATTTAAGCACTAGAAAATCATGTCAAGATAGTGGCATGAATTGCGCAAAAGTATCATACCACGCTATGATATAAAGGGATCGTGACAAGATTAGATGTAATAAAGAATATCATGAGACGACTAAAGTGATTGTGGCACGATTAGACATGTAGTATTATACGTTTTCAATTCTATAAAAGGGGAAAACGAGGAGTTTGTTGAAAATATTTTTCTTGGCACACAATTTTGTTGTCAAAGACATAATATGAAGCTCCAAAATGAAGGTTTTCACCATCAGAAGCCAAATTCTTATCAGATTTTCATGTATTGTTTTTCTATTTCTTTTTCTATGTATTATTTCAATATGAGTAGCTAAATTTACATTGGTTAGGATATGTTAGGTGAACATGTAAGAACCTGTTGGATCATGTGTATGAGTTTTGCACTATTTACATATTTTGATTATTTCATATTTTTATTCAGTTAATCTTGTGTTTATTTCTTTGTATGTGTTGATAACACAATATACTGTACATATAGTTGTAGGGATTACTGATCCTAACTCTAAGGGATTAGTAAGTTGTAGTGTAGAATAGTTAGTTATACACCAAATGATTGGGTATAACGGCCTTGTTAAACCATCGTAATTTATGAGTAATCAACTTAGGACAAATAGACGCCGACATTAACAACGAAAAACATGGGATTCGAAACAAACTTAACCACCTTTAATCTGATAAATTTTCCAACAGTTTTATTTTCACGTTTCATATTAATTCAAACCTTGAAAACTCCAAATTTTACTATTATAGCACTTTAATTGTTTTGTTAAAGTAAAATAATCCCAATGGATACAAAAGAATTTCATTACATGCAATAAGATTTAGTACACTTTCTAAATATTCTATCATTGGGTGACTGTGAGGATTGTCTAGTCCTAAGCGTTCAACCTTCCTCTTGGCCAAACACGTGTTCCACTTATCAAGTGTGATTTTGGACATCTTTTATATGGAAGAAAAAATGGTAAAAATATGTACATAATCACTTGCGAAAAAGCCAAGCATGGGGCATTTCCGGTGAAACATACTCAGGTATTTTCCCATAGCCTCATCTACCCCTGATCCAAAGTGACCATGGTGCGGGACTTCGTGAACTTAAATTTATCCAAGGTCAGGACCATCTCAATCTCATCTTCAGTGAGGTAACCAAAGTTATACATGATGATCTACCTAGGATTATTTGTCCAATCATGGGGAAACCTAGGGGCGCCACCCTCCCCATAGTGAATGATGAGGGGTCATTTCACCCTCTCACTCTCATAAACTTATCTTTCTAACCCTTGAGGTGGTTTGAATGTGAGTTGAATAAGGCTCTCTCAAGAAAATTTCCTAGGGTTAACCACCCACAACATACATACGCTTTGGCACCATAAAAATAAAATAAAAAACCCTGTAGTGGGATGGAATTCTACCAGGTGGCATATAATCTCGAACTCCCTAATTAGACTCCCGCAATTCAACGTAATTTAGGAGGGGCAACATTGAGCATCTTAAGAACTTCTTCCTAAAAGGAGGAAAATGGGAGGCAAAACTCAATGTCTCGGATGTTGGGGAGCTAAAAATAGAAGGAATGAGTAGGAAATTCTTCTAAAGCAACCATATTGTCCCTCTCCATTGAGGTACATGCCTCCAAGATGATTTCATCTTTGTCTCATGATGACAAGAAGTTAATATGTAGTTGAAGGGAAGTTATTTGGTCCTCAGTGGTGTTGTAAGACTCAACTTCACTGCCATCCTTTGGCTCAAGAGTGGAAGTGGTCATTATCTTCTATTTACAAAGAAAACGATAGGGAAAAAGGAATCACTTTCACTACCACCGCTGATATCTGTTGACATGAACTTTTTTAATAGGGAAGCAAGCCTTTAACTATAAGGTGTCTTCGGTTAGAAAGGCATGTGTCCACCATAAAGAGAAAAGGATGCGTCAATAAGTCAAAGAAGTCCAAGAAATCTGGTCGATGAAGACACAGTTCTTGAGGAAGTCTCGACAGGAGGCGAAGTGTCGACATGCAATAATAAGTGGCGACGAGAGCAGTTACCAACTCACGAAGACAGTAAGAATGTGGGGAGATTTTTTAAAGAAATTTATAGCAGTTACACTATTAGATTTTCTATTTAAACAAAAGTTTGTTTTTTTGTTAGAGGTTGCATTTCCTCACATTTAGAGCATCACACTCAAAGTACCTGCATGTAAGAGAGAAACGAGTTCAGGCTTAACAATGTATGAATGTTTCCACATTTAAATTCGTAGAAAATTCTTGTTTTTTACTTTAAATTACAAGTCTTTTCATTTACTTTCTTTACTTTGCAATTGTCTTCTATTTTCCCCCTTTTATCCAATATCAACCAGTTTCAACCCAAAACACTAAGTCTAGGATTATTATAGTCGATCCTGCAAGTAACCTTTAATAAGAGGCTAGCAATTATTTCATGGAGAAGCAAATTGGCACACCCGGTGGGACACGTTGTGTTTAAGTCTTATCATTTTGTGCATGAAATTGAGAAGTGGTAGAAAAATGGTAGATCATAGAACTTTTGAAAGGGATCAAACCTTGGGAGGAAATACCAGCGCGACGATGAGTGTGGGTTCCAGTTTTGTGGTTGTGTCTTCTACTGCACCGAACATAGTTACTATAACATAGCCAGTAACTGTAAGACCACCAATGGTCACAACTTTTGGGCAGTACATGCCTAGTTTTGCAAGAGATACACATGAATACGAAATAATAACATTGATGATGGCAGGACTACATAATAGTAGTCTGACATTTGGTGACAATTCTACGTCAGCATTTTCCCCACATCGTGCTTCAGGTCCATTGGGAAATCAATTTGGTCGTTCAACTGGATTGATATTTTGCCACCAAGTCATGCCTACTTTCACCCCAAGTACTGTTGCTATCATGAGGCAACAGATGGATGAAAGTAATTATGAGATGGTCAATATGCTTACTCAACAGATGAGTCTCATATTAAGACCTTTGATTGAAAATTTGGTGCAGAGTTATTAGACTTTAGCAACTCAAATGATTCACATCAGGGATTTTTTTGGTGCCGCAAGAGTGCCAGTTTGACAAGATGCACCTCCTCCACGTGAGGAACTAGTGCAGTACGAGGACATGGTCGACAAAACAATCGAACAAGAACCACCGACTCCCCAACATGTTGATCCTATACTTAGGGTAGTACAAAAACCCCTAATAGTAATAGGAAAGCAAAACCAGTATGCCAACCAAATGGTAAGGAAGGTTCGAAGAGAAGTAGTGATTGGGGAACCAAACCTATAAGCCATTGTCGAACGAATTATGGTTAGGAACTGAATAAATATTGCATGTCAGAGGACTATTTATGTCTCTCCATTGCCAGATTTTGTTTTACAAACGGAGTTACCAAGAGGTTGGAAACTCCCAAAATTCACCAAGTTCATAGGGGATGTCGAAGAATCCACTATTGAACATGTTTCCAGGTATCAAACAGAACTTGGATACCTAGTAGTGAATGAATATTTGAAGATGAAGTATTTTCCTAATTCCCTCATAAAGAATACGTTTACTTGGTTTTCAACTCTTCCCCATAATCGGTCTAATGTTGATTCGGTTGGAGAAATTGTTCCATGAACAATTTCACATGGGGCAGTCCAAAATAAGCCTAACAAAATTGTCCACTGTTAAACAAAAGAGCACTGAGTCAATAGACCAATACCTTAACAAGTTTAGACTTTTGAAAACGTGATGCTTTACACAAGTCCCTGAACACGAGTTGGTCTAAATGGCTGCAAATGGTTTAGGGTATTCCATTAGAAAGAAATTTCTAGATACTTAGTCCTTGAAAGATATGGATCAGTTATCTATCAAAGTTTGACTGATCAAACATTTGAAAATGAAAAAACCAAGCCAAACAAATACCACAAAAAGGGATGGTTGCTTACGTGGCAACTGATGAGTGTTCTTATGGAGAAGACGAGTTAGGAGAAGAGACTAAGGTTAATATGGTTGAACTTCAGCCTGGACCTCCTTATGCGTGTAAGCTGTTGAAACCTTCGAACGGGAAAAACACCGTCGAAACTAAAAATAATGGCAAAGCCATCACCAAGACCTATACTTTTGACATAACCAAATGTGATGAAATATTTGATTTGTTAGTGGCTGATGGTTAAATCGTGGTCCCTCAGGTCCTGAAGAATCCCCCACTTGAACAAAAGAAGAAAAGGGGATTATGTAAATTTCATAATTTTATTGGTCATTAAACTTCTCAATGTGTTCTTTTCAGGGATTTGGTGTAGAAGACTCTGAAAGAAGGCGGACTTCAATTTGGCAAAATGCCAAAGATGTAGGTTGACACTGATCCTTTGAAGGTGGAAGAAGCTTTATATTCAGAGCCTCTAGATTATATGATAGTCGAAGCTATTGATGGCCTCGACAGAGAAGTCATAATGATTGGTGACATAGAAGTTATGATGGTTGCAACTAACGATAGTTTCAACATGACGATAGAAGAGAATTGCAGGAAGTGTACCCTTATCCTAAAGAAAGCTTGGCTGACTTTCAGGAAAAATGCAGAGTGAAAGGGTCTAAGGCTAAATTATGCCCAAGATGTAATGATGTGTATAACGAAGAAGCAGCTGAGAAATATGAAGTTGTCAAAAAAGAGGCTCTTAAGAAAGAGAAGCCACCAGTTCCAAGGGTTGTTTTCGACAAAGAAAGAATTCCTCAATGCAACGAAGAGTGTTGTACCCCAATTTTCCCCCCTAAGATTCCTCTATCATCTCATACCATCACAATGCAATCAGATCACAAATTAGGGTTTGGGGTTTATCTTCTACTGCATCCTGTCTTATGGTTTACCTTTGGAATCACCCAAGCACCTTGAAGAGCCTTGAATTGTGTACTTTGTATATGTATGCTTTTAAATAACCTCAAAATGTGTATATTTTGTCTCTTGGAACATCATCTTGTAGGTCATGGCACAATTGCCTTCATCTCACCATCTCCTAGCACAGAGGATCAAAACTAGGGTTTTAAATTTAATCAGGAGATCTTTGGATTATTGGGAAATTCTTGATCCCATACTTCTCTACATATTCATGAGCATCTATAATTGGAAGTTTGATCATCAACTTTGGATTGAAGGGGTTCAATTGATGAAAAGGCGTAAAATGGTCATTTTGTCAGAAGACAGTCAAAATCAGTTGTTGACCAAGTGGACTTTTGGTCAACCATCAATTCAATGTCCCTATTCTCATATTTCATGTTCAATAGTGCAAAAATATCAAGAGGAAGTGTGGATTGGAGATAACTTGTCAAGGAAGTTATTTGAAGTTTTGAAATTTTTCTAAGTATCCATAGGGATGAATTTTGACTGGCTATAACTCTCTCAATTTTTATTAAAAATATGCAAAATTTATATGCCTAGAAATAGGATGAAAAATTATCCAACTTTGTAGGAGTGGCCACAAGTCCAAAAAATGAAAGGAAAAAAAGTTATGAAGCTTGGAAGATTTTAACACTTAGTGAAATTTTTGTTAAAAATGAAAAAATTTGACTTCTTCATGTCCATTTTTGAATGATCATTTGGACTCAAATCAAAAAGTTGGCAACATGAAAGTTGTAGATTGGAATTTTCTCTTAATTTTTCACTCAAAAATCATCTCAAATGGTTAAGTGTAGAGAAATATATGATGATTAGGATTTTGAGCTGAAAACTGAATTTTTGCCCAGCACAAGGCAAAGCACACCCAGGCAGGCAAGGCATTTCATCAAACATGTTGTGGACGCGCATTCATCATCACTTTTCTATGTGAAATATTCATTATTTTTAAAAATGTCCAACATCAAATTTGAAGCCCATAATGTTAGGAACAACTTTTCTTCAGAAAGTTTCTCCAAATTCTTCCTACATTTTGAGATATAATTATGAGAAGTAGGCACTATGCATGCTGAATTTTCTGCCCAACAAGCCATCACGCGCGCGCACCCAGCCCAACAAGGCCTGGCATTTTGTCAAACAGTTTGTAAGCATGTGTTCATGGCTAAATATCTCATTGATTCAAGCCTCATTTTGAAAAATTTTGAACATGAAAGTTGGAGTATGAAGTGTCCTCTCCATTTTTGATTCAAAGTTTGTGACGTTTCATGCATCATAGAGAGATATATAAAGGAGTAAAGAAGTGTTCATGGAATGATGAAATTTGCATGAAAATGCATGGAAAAATTTGTGCAACCCAAGATCAATGGCCAACTCACACTCCAACACTTCTCACTTACTCAAGAGAACGTGATTTACATCCAAAAATAACATGAAAAATGCAACACCTCACTCACTCCCTCATTTTCCATTTTTCTCACTCTCTCTTTCCACACTCTATATAAAGCCATCAAATTCAACAAGAAATGGGTTGGTTGGTAGATTTCAAGTCAGTAGCAAGCTATTCTCTCCCTCTCTCAAACGAAATCGCCTCTCTCTCTCTCTCTCTCTTCAAATATCAAGCTTCATTCATTGTTGTCAAAAGCTCACTTCCATAATTTTTCAAATTTCTTCACATCTCTCTCCATTTATTATCTCTGCATATTCAAGCAAGTTTCTCTCCATTACTAGCTCTTTATTTGAGCTCCAACATCATCAAACTCATTGCAAGGTAGTAGATCCAATTTCTCTCTCCTATTGCAACCTTGCATCGTTCTTTGAATCCATGAGTTTTTTTTTAAAATCTAAGAGCATATTCATAATCCTTGCATTTTCTGATCAATTTTCATTCTTGGATCGTTTAATTTGGTGGAGAATTCAAGGAGAAAATCAAGTTTAAAAATTGTTTGTTGAAATGTGTAAATCAAAAAAAAGTGTTCACGTAGCACTCTTCATGCGCGATTTTCTCAATAATCCATGCATCATTTCATGAAATTTTTTGATCCTAGCATGTTCTACTAATTTCAATCTTGAACTTTGGTGTTGGAATTTTTGAATTTCATCAAGAAATGAGTGAGTTATGGTGATCTGAAAATGAGGTTTCAAAGCTGAAAAACTTGAACACCATGGTTGTTTGGTATGGATGATGATGTGTCATGTTTTAATTGAACATGGCTTCAGTTCTTTTTACAGCGCGTTTTTGTAAAAACAAGTGTAATAGCCTTTGAATATTAATTCTTCTTTTGTTTTCTCAAATTTTATTTTAATATTTCCTTCATTTCAAAAATTATGAAAAAACTATTTTAGACTTACTTTTCAATATATTTTTCATGTTTTTATTTTTATTTCATTTTTTTATCATTTTTCTTGATTAAATAAAATCATGTATATAATTAGGGTTTTAATATTTCTTTTAAATCTTGAACTTTATTTTCCTATTTGTATTAAGTAAAAAAATCCATAAAAAATATTTTTGGACTCCTCTCTGAGTTTATTACTTGAAAATATTTTCTTTTCCTGTTTTATAAAAGTTTTTGGATTACAAATTAAATAATTTAATTGAACATATTCATCTTTTCCTTCTTTTTTTTAATAATTTGTTTAAATTATTTCTATTTCTATTTTCTTTTTTTAATATTTTTCATAAAGTGACTCGAAATGCAATCTTAAGCCAAATTTTATTTCTGACTTTTATAGGACCTTAGGAATTTAGGGTTTTAATTTCATATTTTTTCGAGTCACTTTCATATTTTAAAACTATTTTTGACTTAAGATTGCATTTTGAGGTTTTACCTTTGGTTAATGCTTGTAATTGAAAACTTTTGTACATGATTCTTATTTGGCTCTTGAAATAGAACATGATACTGACTTGGAGCATATCTTGAGGAAAATTCTTCTACCAATTCTCTAATGGATCTTCATAAATTTTGGTCAACGCGGATCACTTAAACATTGTTGATCATTAAATGTTGCCTTGAGAATTTTTAAATGGATGATATACTTGACAAAAAGCAAACGCAACTTTTTGTTGATAGGCTTTGGTTCTACCAATCCTCTAATGAGTTCCAAATGCAAATTCAAGTTGTTGAGAGGCTTTGGTTCTACAATTCACCCGTATACAGCCGTTACTCTGCCCAATTTTTGTGAAGACTTAATACACGTGATGTTTGGTTCTCTCAAGAGGTCTAGTATCTTTTATTGCTTGGTTTTAATCCAAAGAATAGGAATTCTATCTTGACTCATAACGTCAAGTATTGGCTTATTGTTGGTTAGATGATTCTTCTCCTTAGCTTTTACCTTATGCTTTAGGATAGTCTCTTCTTCTCCTCCCATCTTCTTTAATTTCAAAAATATTCTCCCTCCTTTTGAAAACTCTTCTTGTTTTTTTTTTAAACTTGAACCACTTTCATAATAAACTTGGACCCATGTCCATGCATTTTCAAAACATTTTCATAATTAAACTTCAATCAACTTAATAATACTTTGGCATTTTTTGTAAGAAGACTAAAATTCAATCAATCTCATTTCAAACCATTTTGCCACTTTGGATTTTTATTTTAAAACCTTTCTCAAAAGATTAGACTCTTGTCAATCCTTGTAGTGATGCAAACAACTATACTTCTACAATATATGGTGAAGAGAGATATTTTCCACTTGGTTGTTAAGTGAGGTTTTGTTGATTTTAAAATCCAAGCCATATCCTCCACTTTGAGATGATACAAATACTCCTTTCTCATGATTGTGGGTAGTAAGTATGTTTTCCACACGGACAATGACGATGATGTCTTATCTCTTAAAATCAACCAACACACTTGTGTTTTAAATTTTTTAAAATGTGAACTACGTGTACCCTGATCCCCTATTTCACGGAAGGTGGTATGTAGGCACTAAAGGTTCACAACCGCAGCGGGTGCAAAAATCATAAAAAATACTTCTTTTCTCACCTCCACCATCTATTTTTTATACCATATTTTATAGATAAAATATACAGATTTTTCAAAGAGGTTCATGCGGAGTACCGTAGATTTTTAGGGTTCTAATACCTTCCCTTTGCATAACCAACCCCCTTACCTAGAATCTTTCCCCCTCTTTTGGGTTACTCGCTCTTTTCCCATTCCTTTGGAAACAATAAAGTGCGGTGGCGGTTTTTATTTTGATCTGTATAAGTCTAGTCAATCCAATGGCTTAGTCTTAAACATTTCTACCGCTACAGAAAAATGGCGATTCAGTGGGGACAGATTGACCTCTTGCTAGTCCATCCCTAAGTGGGTTGAGCCTATCTTTGTTTATATCTGTATATGTGTTATTGTTTGTTATATATTATATGTTGTATATCTGTTTGTCTGGACTTTCCTGGTTTTAAGGGTGCTTGGTGATTACTTATAAGTCATATACTCGTACTTGGGAAAACTTTAAGATAGGACGGGTGGTATAGTCATGTTAACTTTGAGGGAGTAATCCCAAAAAAGGAGGCATGAGATCCCCCACTTAGTGGAGGCCCCTTTGGATGTAGTGTCGTTTACCGAGTAATCGGGAAGACGTGCTGCTTTCGACTTGGGAGCCTGCTGAAGCTGAGCACTGTAGAATACCTAACCAATCTTGGCCATTTAGGTGTAGTGAGGAAGCTATGATGGAGTAATCCGGAAATGGTTGTCACGCGATACCATGCTCAGACGGGTTTTTCTTGAGAATATTACTAATTACCGAGTTAATCAGGAAATTGGTAATATTCGAAGGAAGGATGTAGACTCTGGGAACCTCTAGAACCTTGTTCGACAGGTGATAACTTTTAGACCATGCCTTATGGGTAGTACCTTCGACCTCATGCTCGTGACATTGAACCTATGAACCCTACGTTTGTAATCTTGTGTGTGATTGTTGCATCATGCATCCATGCACTCATAAGCATCTTCTGAAGAAATTTTTATTTCAAGGGACTTGAAAATTGACTTTAACACGGTGGAAGAACTGACTTGGGTGTTTACGTTTTATCACAAATGTTGCGGTTAGCAAGAGTCGCCATCGACTTTTCTTTTATCCAATAAGGAAAGGCATAAAAGAATAGGAAAGACCTTTCGAGATGTTTTCTTGAGTTCGGGGGGTAGATTATGAAAAGGGAAGGTATTAGCACCATTTTCATCCGTAGTTATCTACGGGCTCTTAGTTTCTTGCTAGATCACTTGCTTTTGGTTGAAAGTGTGTTTTGTGGTGTGGTTTTGAAAGTATTTTAAAAATGTCTTTGTAATGGTTCTCGTTTCTATAAGAACGCGTACAAAGTGTTGTTTCAAAAATAGTTCAAAGAGGTGTTTGTGACGTGTGTTTTTGAAAGTGATTTTGAAAAGTTGTCTTTGTAATGGCTATCGTTTCTATAAGAACACGTACAAAGTGTTGTCTTTTGAAAATGTTTCAAAATGAAAGTGTGGGTGTATAAAAGGTTTTTTTATTGTGAGCAAGCGAGCAACTAGGAGCAATCTACCTACTCAAAAGGTCTTAGATATTCTTTTCCTCATCCTTTAGATGTTGCTATCTTACCATTGTTTTGGTAAGAAGCCCCATCGTTGGATGTGAAGGGACGGGCGTGGGACGTTTGTATAGTCATATAAGGAAACTTATGGGACGTTTTAGCAATGTCATTTTAGGGACTAGATCGTTTACTGAAGGCAACATCGAGGGTCATCGAGGGACTACGATCTTTTATCGAGGGTCTTTGTTAAAACGCCCATGTTCGAGGGACATGACTATTTTTCCGAGGCAACAAGTGAGATTACCCTAAGGGTGCATATGTGCAAAGTGTGTTTGATTTGTATGCATTTTGTCTTGATTAGGGGTTATCTACTTATTGGTTTTTATCTTTCCATACACACGTAATTACTAGCATTTATACAAAAGTAATAAAAAGTGCAAAAAATAAATCCTACACTATTACAACCATATTGAAGTGCATACAAATATAAAGGCAAAAAGAAGAAAAAAAGAGCTCCTTTGGTTGGGGCAGGAGAACCCTTCGATTTGCATTTCTTGGCCTCCTTCGATTGGAAGTTGGCACCAGTGAGGTCATGGCCTTCCATTGGGCTTGGCCTAAGGCGTAAGAAGTGGCCTTCGATTCTGCCTTCTCTGCCTCCTACGACTGGGGCCTGGAATCAACAGGGCGCACCTTTCGATTCTGCTTGGAAATCAGTGTGGTGCAGCCTTTCGATTCTTCCTGGAAATCAGTGTGGTGAAGCCTGTCTCTCTGTGGCTTGGAAGTCAACATGGAAGCCCAAGGCTTCATTCTCTACTTCCTGTTTCTTGTTTTCCTTCATTTAATGCATTAAATGGCAACATGGCCTAAGGCCATGCTAGTATTTGTCTTGAAAACAGTTTAATAGTTAAATCACGTTCAGGTAAACAAAAAGAAAAATGAAAGGGTTAGCTCTGAAAAACATGTTAAAAGGGTGGAAACGAAAGGAACAATGGTATGTACATGCTTGAAACGATAAGGAGTTAAAATATTGTATACATGTTATGTTTGAAATTAAAGAAAAAATTACTCACATGTTATGCCTGAAATGAAAGATTTAAGGGTAAGGGTAACTTACCTTGTTTCAGCGTAGAATGTGAGATGGATCTTAAGTGGTGGCCCTGAGTTCTTCTGGATTCGAAGGGAGGGGCCTAAAACGAAGTCTGGAATGCTGGATTCGAAGGAGGAAATAAAGCAAGTGTGATGCTTCTTTTCACTAGAATCGAAAGAGACTGGAGTGTGGTTGTTCTTCAGAATCAAAGGAGATGAATGTGATTCTGGGTTCTTGAGTTCACAAGTTTTGAAGGGACTTGAGAGTTTTTGTTGTGTTTTGGAGATTCGCTCCCCTGGTCCAAAACTCCTCACCTTTGATGTGAAAATGAACTCTCTATTTATAGAGAGAAAAATTTGAATGAGCAGCTTTTGTGAAAGAATAAAATATAGTTTCCTTTAAAGGCCAACATCCACTTGTGTCAACTTTTTATAATCCCAAGATAAAAGTAACAAAATCAATGGTTTAGATGGGTGGCTCCTAGTTTATAGGGGGGAAAAGTGCAGAAGAGACAGACGCAAGGCTCAAAAACTTTCTAAAAAAGGTTGTGATGTCATCAAGAGCAAGTTAGCTTGAAGAACAATTTAATATGGAGTGAGGCACAAGTTGGAGGACTATGTAGCTTGTCCTATGGACAACTTTACCCTTGGATCGAATACACTGTCTTTCATTTTGGCCCTACAGATCTAGCCTTCAACCAAACTCAAGAGCAATCGAAATTGAATGTTTCCAACAATGGCTTGTCTTTAGATTTGGCCATATTCAACTGCATGTACCATTTTGAACCCTTTTGTTTTTAATTATGTAAAGATTTGGAAGTAAAGTAGCCTGACAAGTAGGGTAAGGTTATGAGATTTGCTCAGACTTGCTTCAAACAAAACTTGCTTCGAATGGTTCAGCTTGGATTCGAAGTAAGTTGATTCGAAGGGAATCAACATTCCAATCGAAGCTTTGTATGTAAGTAACTTTTGTCCAATCAAAGGTTTGCCTTCCCATGGTCGTATGTGGCCAAACGAAAGAGTGTACGTGGGGGGTCCCTGTCTTGTGACTGTTTAGCATGAGGGAAGTTAAATGCCCAAACAAAAGGTTTGACCTTACGCTGAAGGATTCATGCCCAAATGAAACAAGCATGCAGGTAGCAAACGTGTCCAATCGAAGCAAGCATGCAGACATCATACTTGTCCAATCGAAGCAAGCATGCAGACAGTAAACTTGTCCAATCGAAGCAAACATGAAGATAACATATTTGTCCAATCGAAGCAATCATGCAGACAACATACTTGTCTAATCGAAACAAGCATGCAGACAATAAATTTGTCCAAATCTAAGCAGGCTTGTAGGAAGCTAAATTTGGTATTCAAAGCAAGCATGCGGGCAGCATGCTTGATGAATCGAAAGGTTTGCCTTGAAGGGGGAACTTGTGGCCATCAAACTTGGGATTCAAAGCAAACATGCTGGCAGTGGAAGACACAAACGAAGCCTGCAATGAGAAGTCAAATGCCCAGACGAAAGAGGGACGCTAGCAGTAATTTTTGAGCAATCGAAGGAGGCCAAAAGTCAATCGAAGGGTGTTGAATCGAAGGAAGCCTAATTTTCTCCAAAAATTTTATTTTTATCTATTTTCTCCCTTTTTGACAGTTTCCTTTTAATCTTGGTACTGGAAAACCCCAATGCACTTGTGCAAGCTTAAACCCTGAGAATCTTGGTGAGAAAAGCCTTGAGAATTGAGAGGGAAAATTTTGGGGTACAACAGTTGCCCCTGTTCAATCTTCTTACACCTGAAGAGTTAGATGGGCAAATCTGCCATTCGTGACTTGAAGGTGGAAGATGATTGAACACTAGAGTGCCCAGAAATTTGCACTTGATGATGTTGTGGTTGATTGTGTAGGGAATGGGCTTAAAGATTCCATTTGGAGAAATGATGGATAGTTGGTAGAGATGGGCTTATAGATGCCATCCAGAGTGATTGTTGATAGAAATTGGACTAAGTCTAAATTCTGACTTCCAACTGGAGAAGAAATCAGAATAAATCTTTGGAGTGATTTATCTGAACCAGACAAAATGTCTACTAGAAAGAATCAGGATAAACCATTGAAAGATTTAAACTGAACCAGCAGAGGTCTTTGATTGTTCATTTTTTATGGGCATGTGTATGGTTGCTTTAGGACTGTGTAAAACTTCATCTTGGAAAGAGGAGGAACCTGTGTAGGGTTGCTTCATGATGCGTCAGTGTAAAACTTCATCTTGGAAAGAGAAGGAACCTGTGTAGGGTTACTTTATGATGAGTCCATCTACAACTTCATCTTGGAAAGAGAAGGAACCTGTGTAGGGTTGCTTCATGATGAGTCCGTGTAAAACTTCATCTTGGAAAGAGGAGGAACCTGTGTAGGGTTGCTTCATGATCAGTCCGTGTAAAACTTCATCTTGGAAAGAGAAGGAACCTGTTTAGGGTTACATTATGATGAGTCTGTGTAAAACTTCATCTTGGAAATAGGAGGAACCTGTGTAGGGTTGCTTCATGATGAGTCAGTGTAAAACTTCATCTTGGAAATAGGAGGAACCTGTGTAGGGTTGCTTCATGATGAGTCCGTGTAAAACTTCATATTGGAAAGAGGAGGAACCTGTGTAGGGTTGCGTCATGATGAGTCCGTGTAAAAATTCATCTTGGAAAGAGAAGGTACCTGTGTAGGGTTACTTTAGCTGGTCGTGTAGATAATTTCCCTGACTTGTTACAGGTATTAATCTCTAACCTGAGAAGGAAAGATAGTTTTCCTGGCTTGTTACAGGTGTTAATCTGGAACTTGAAAATGGTTGATGGTAGCCATATGTTTATTGGCCTTTTTCTGAAAAGGTAAAATGTTAGCTGCATGCAATGTCATGATGTATGAAATGCATGGTGCAATGATATTCCCAAAATAAATGAGATTATGTCGTATGCACTTGTCATGTATGTAACCAGGGTGTATGAAATGTGAAATGTTAATGAATGTATTTTTGTCTTGGAAACTAAATCCTTGACAAATGTTGGGGAGTCATTAAATCTCAGACTGCTGTTGAAGAGTAGGTGTGTCTTCAAACTTTGCTTAGAATGTTCCCACCGAGGATTCCTGTTTTTTTGTTTGAGGAGAATTCCGTTGGGGAATGTTGAAAACTCTGTAGAGAGTGTTGATTCCTACTTGTGGAAAAGAGATCAGGAGTCTAGGTTGTATGTTGCTCTACTGGGGAGTTATCTTGGGGAAGATTTAAGTTAACTATTATCTGGTCGTATTCTAGGCTTTACAGTAACTTGCTAGAAAAGATGAAATTAAACTGATATCTGGTCAGGTCCAGGCTTCACAAAAACTAACTGAAGTTATCTGTTATCTGGTTGGCTTCTAGGCTTCACGGTAACTTGCTGGGGATTGTAGAGTAGTCTACTGAGGAAGAGGAGTTGTGGTTCTCTGATTTGTAGTAGTCGGAGAGGCAAACTCAAGCTGGGGAATCCTGCTGTTTGTTGGGGAAATAAACCCTGTTACCAGTCTGTTAGAGAGGTGGCGACTTCATTGGGGAAAATCCTCGAGGATTCTTGAGGTCGACTCAACTGGTGAGAAGTTTTCAGAGATTGAAACTCTGGCTGGGAGTCATCATATGAGAAGGATTTTGGGGAGATTTGTCACTGCCTCTAGTAGCAAGTGTTTGTGGCACTTCCAAGAACTAATTGACTGTATGTAACCCTTTGTTGGGATTTACGTTCAATTCCCCAAGTGATTTAGATGGAGACCTGCCCCTGGTTATTCTGTACTTCTTAAGAGATTTGTTGGAATCCTGACTGGATTGCCCCAGGTGTACTTGATAGTGACATGTCATGCCGTGTCTTTTTTCTTGGAAGTGTCATCCCATCTGAAGTGACTTTGTTCACTGAGAGAGCTTTCGTTCATCGGATATTCGTTGTGTGAATTTCTCGGCTGTCAAATAAATAGCCATATGCAAACAACGATATTCAAATAATGAAAAGTTTATGCTTGTCTTGAAATTTTGAAAATGCGTTTTAGCAAGTAAAGAAATTTTGTAAGAAAATTCAAACTCGGGATTTAGAGTAAAGCCTTACAGGAGTCAGGATACCTTTTGTAACAGTATGCTTTCGAACTAACTCATGCTTCAATTAGGACTTTTGAAGGGTTGTAGCGTGGCTTGGTTCACGGTTTAAGAAAAAAGGATAAAGGCTCAAATTGTATTTATACCCACCCATTCTTCGTGATGTTCTTCAGTCCTAAACTCAGTTAATTGCGCATTTGAACTCCAATTGAGTATGAAATGACGTTTTGGTGATGGTTCAAACAAGTTAAGTTTGTCGAAAGGCAGTCATGTTTGCAACATTTTTCATGTTGTTGAGGACTTGTAGTGACCTCTTTTTGAATTGTTATCCCTGATTTTTGCCTGATTGTTCTTGTTTTGAGATTACAGTCAGCGGGATGCCCCAGTTTTCTTAAGTCTCCTTTGTAGGTTTTGACTCAGTGGGATTTTCTTTTTGAGAGATAATGGCTGCCTATTTAGTAGGGAACCATCACCGTCTTTTAATTCCAGAGGAATGGTTTTGATGTCATTCGTTGTATAAAAGTGAAAGTTTATGACTGAACGCACATTTGAATTAACTGAGAGACTACCCTGCCTCAGGTTTTGATTGAAGGTTTCATTTTGTGTGAAAAAGAAAATTCCTACTTCTTTGGCTCGAAGGGGTTGACTAGGAATTATCTTTCTTATAACTCCAGTGTTTAGGATTTGAAAGAACGCCTGTACATCGTCAGTAAGGTCTGTTCGAAAGCATACTGTATGAGATTATAACATTGTTTTCGTCATCCTCCCTCTAAAGGCTTGTAACTTTTAGCAAGAGTTGAATGACATAAAGATAGTAAAAAGCATAGTTTAAATGTAATGAAAACGAATGGATCAATTCAAGACAAACATATGCAATGCATTAATGAAACAAAGTTTGACATTAATAGATAATTGTTTGAATAACAAAAGAAATTACAATTGAAAATTCAAAATGAACAAGACGCTCTCAATGATTCGGCATAGGAGCAGTGATCACGTTTGGAGTCTCTGGAGGGTCAAACTCGATTTCCTTGGCGTCAATCAAATTATGAATCTTGTACTTCAACGCCCAACAATCGTTAGTATCATGCCCGGGACTGCCAGAATGATAAGCACATGTTGCATTAGGATTGTAGTTAGGAGAAAAAGTTTTGAGGTTTGGATGAGGTCCTATCAACGTAATCAAGTTCATCCTCAACAAGCGTTGTGGCGCTTGAGACAGCGGCATGTTGATGTTGGTAAATTATCTTTTGGGCTCGTCTGGCCTTCGTTTATTTCCCCTTTGTTGTTTCCAGTACGACGCAGAACCAGAGATCAGGACTTCCCCCACATGTTGGTCATGACGACTCTTTTGACCATACACAACATTGGACTCTTTCTTCCCATTGTATGGCTTTTTCTGAGCATCAGAGGGTGTAGCTCCTTGGATCTTTCCACTTTTAATGCCAGCTTCGACCTTTTCACTGGTCAGTATTATCTCGGTGAACCCGACTGAGAAGCTTCCGATTAGGTGATTGAAGGAAGGTCCTGTCAAAGTTCCCATGAAGATGTCAATCATCTCCCTGTCAGTTAAAGGGGGATGCACCCTACCAGCCAGATCTCTCCACTTTTGGGCTTATCCTTTGAAGCTCTCGTTGGAACCCATGGTCATGTTCTGCAATTGCATACGAGTTGGTGCAACATCAGCGTTGTATTGGTACTGCTTGTGGAAAGCAGCAGCTAGATCCTCCCAGGTGTGGATGCTAGAACTCTCCAATTTATAGAACAATTCAAGTTGAGTCCCTACTAGGCTCTCTTGTAAGAAATGGTTCCAAAGCTTCGGATCAGTTGTGTATGGTTGAATCTTGCGGACATAAGACTATAAGTGCATCTTAGGGCAAGAGACTCCATTGTACAGGGAAAAGGTAGGGATTTTGAACTTTGGCGGGATGAGCACTCCAGAAACCAAACCCATATCTCTTAAATCCAAGCCACGTATCTGCTGAATCTCCATAGCATTGAGGTTATCCTCCAATTGTTTGTACTTGTCATCAGTAGGAGGATATTGTTCCTCAGAGTAGTCAGCTTCGACTTCATCGATCTCTAGACTGTTGTCTTCTTCATGACTATCCCCCATGTTGGATGGAGTTGAGAGATCTAGAGCTCTCTTGGCTGGTCCTCTAAGTCTTCTTCCCAAGTTCAGGATGCCTATTGGCTTATTAGGCTTCTTCTTCTTGTCTTTGAGAAGAAGAGTCTTTAGGTCCTCTTACCCCTTAGCCATGGCCAGGAACATTTGTTGGAATTGGGAATTTTGTGCTTGGAGATCCTTCATCGTTTGTTCCATATCCATCTTACTGAAATAAACAGTAGGAAGATAAGGAGACCTGTATGGGATAAACCTATCATGATATGATGCATGATATGTGGACGCATGTTTTCAAGGATCTCGCGGGGTAAATGTTAGTAGTCACTTACAAATTTGATTGGAGAACTTTGTATCAGTGGATGTCCTTCCACGAGAATTAAGCTCACCATGTCAAGTGGGTTTTAGACCTTGACTCAAGTTTGTTGTACTTGATTTTTGACGGCGTTTTGGTTAGAGGAAAATGAATCCTCTTGCCCCTTGATAGACGTCTGGTTCAATGTCACCCTGCATCAAAGACCCTCGAGATCCTTGAAATGGTTATTGAAAATGCTATGGTATGATGCTATGTACAAGTATGCAAAGCAAGTTGTTATGTACAAATAGTCATATATACACAAAGCAGACAAGTCCTTAGGTTTAGGCTTGCATGGAGCTTGTAGGTAAGTACCCTCTTAAAGTTTAGTTGGCTCAACCTGTCCTAGTAATAGTAACCGGGTTCTAAGAGATCTCAATATCACTGATCTTTCCCACAAGTTTCGTTCTGATCGACAACTGACTTGCCACCAAAAAAAACTCGGGAGTCGAATCTCAATGAGTGTAGCATCGAGTATCAACCAATATTCGGTCAAAACTAAAGTCGGCTACCTCACTACTTCCTAATGGCCAAGGATGAGTCAATTAAAATGTTCTAAAGGTTAGTTAGCGCCTATTGACATTAAGGAAGCCTAATGTTATCCTTGACTGACTCAAGGAACATTAGTACAAGCCAAAACATCACGCTAACGTAGCTATCACTTCATCCATATCGGTATACCCCGTACAACCTCCATGATTTATTTCTACTTACCTAAAAAGGTGCCCCAGATCCGGGTGTAGGATCTTTAATAGTAACCCAAACAAGGACCCAAAATGTAAAGCAAGCACGTCAAACAAGGAAAACAAGTAAATATGATCTAGCCCTAAGGTAACCCTAATTTTTTAAGTATTATTCTCAGCAGAGTCGCCAGTTCTGTAACGCGGTGTGAGAACTGACTTGGGTGTTACGTTTTATCGCAAATGTTGCAGTTAGCAAGAGTCGCCACCGACTTTTCTTTTATCCAATAAGGAAAGGCTGAAAAGAACAGGAAAGACCTTTCAAGGCGTTTTCTTGAGTTCGGGGGGGGGGGGGGGTAGATTATGAAAAGGGAAAGTATTAGCACCCTTTTCATCCGTAGTTATCTACGGGCTCTTAGTTGCTTGCTAGATCACTTTCTTTTGTTTGAAAGTGTGTTTTATGGTGTGGTTTTGAAAGTATTTTGAAAATGTCTTTGTAATGGTTCTCGTTTCTATAAGAACGCGTACAAAGTGTTGTTTCAAAAATATTTCAAAGAGGTGTTTGTGGCGTGTGTTTTTTAAAGTGATTTTGAAAAGGTGTCTTTGTAATGGCTCTCGTTTCTATAAGAACACTTACAAAGTGTTATCTTTTGAAAAAGTTTCAAAATGAAAGTGTGGGTGTATAAAAGGTTTTTTTGTTGTGAGCAAGCGAGCAACAAGGATAAATCTACCTACTCCAAAGGTCTTAGATGTTCTTTTCCTCCTCCTTTAGATGTTGCTATCTTACCATTTTTTTGGTAAGAATCTCCATCGTTGGATGTGAAGGGACGGGCGTGGGACGTTTGTATAGTCATAGAAGGCAACCTATGAGACGTTTTAGCAATGTCATTTTAGGGGTTAGATCGTTTACTGAAGGCAACATCGAGGGTCATCGAGGGACTACGATCTTTTATCGAGGGTCTTTTCTAAAACGCCCATGTTCGAGGGTCATGACTATTTTTCCGAGGCAACAAGTGAGATTACCCTAAGGGTGCATGTGTACAAAGTGTGTTTTATTTGCATGTATTTTGTCTTGATTAGGGGTTGTATACTTGTTGGTTTTTATCTTGCCATACACACCTAATTACTAGCATTTCTACAAAAGTAATAAAAAGTGCAAAAAATAAATCCTACACTATTACAACCATATTGAAGTGCATAGAAATATAAAGGCAAAAATAAGATAAAAAGAAGGAAAAAGAGCTCATTCGATTGGGGAAGGAGAACCTTTCGATTTGCATTTCTTGGCCTCCTTCGATTGGGGGTTAGCACCAGTGAGGTCATGGCCTTCGATTGGGCTTGGCCTGAGGCGTAAGAAGTGGACTTCGATTCTGCCTTCTCTAACTCCTTCGACTGGGGCCTAGAATCAACAGGGTGCACCTTTCAATTCTGTCTGGAAATCAGTGTGGTGCAGCCTTTCGATTCTTCCTGGAAATCAGTGTGGTGCAGCCTGTCTCTCTGGGTCTTGGAAGTCAGCGTGGAAGCCCAAGGCTTCGTTCTCTACTTCATGTTTCCTGTTTTCCTTTGTTTAAGGCATTAAATGGAAACATGGCCTAACGCCATGCTAGTATTTGTCTTGCAAACAGTTTAATAGTTAAAGCACGTTCAGGTAAACAAAAAGCAAAACGAAAGGGTTAGCTCTGAAAAACATGTTAAAAGGGTGGAAACGACAGGAACAATGGTATGTACATGCTTGAAACGAAAAGGAGTTAAAATATTATATACATGTTATGTTTGAAACGAAAGAAAAAATTACGCATATGTTATGCCTGAAATGAAATATTTAAGGGTAAGGGTAACTTACCTTGTTTCAGCCTAGAATGTGAGCTGGACCTTGAGTGGTGGCCCTGAGTTCTCCTGGATTCGAAGGGAGGGGCCTGAAACAAGGCCTGGGACACTGGATTCAAAGGAGGAAATAAAGCAAGTGTGATGCTTCTTTTCACTGGAATCGAAAGAGACTGGAGTGTGGTTGTTCTTCAGAATCGAAGGAGATGAATGTGGTTTTAGGTTCTTGAGTTCACAAGTATTAAAGGGACTTGAGAGTTTTTGTTTTGTTTGAGAAAGTTTGGAGATTCGTTCCCCTAGTCCAAAAATCCTCTCCTTTGATGTGCAAATGAACTCTCTATTTATAGAGGAAAAAATTTGAACGAGCAACTTTTGTGAAAGAATAAAATATAGTTTCCTTTAAAGGCCAACATCCACTTGTGTCAACATTTTATAATCCCAAGATAAAAGTAACAAAATAAATGGTTTAGATGGGTGGCTCCTAGTTTATAGGGGGAAAATGTGCAGAAGATACAGGCGTAAGGCTAAAAAACTTTCTAAAAAAGGTTGTGATGTCATCAAGAGCAAGTTGGCTTGAAGAACAATTTAATATGGAGTGAGGCACAAGTTAGAGGCCTATGTAGCCTGTCTTATGAACAACTTGGCCCTTGGATCGAATACCCTGTCTTTCGTTTTGGCCCTACAGATCCAGCCTTCGACCAAACTCAAGAGCAAACGAAATTGAATGTTTCTAACAATGGCTTGTCTTTCGATTTGGCCATATTCAACTGCATGTACCATTTTGAACCCTTTTGTTTTTGATTATGTAAAGATTTGGAAGCAAAGTAGCCTAACAAGTAGGGTAAGGCTATAAGATTTGCTCATACTTGCTTCAAACAAAACTTGCTTCAAATGGTTCAGCTTGGATTCAAAGTAAGCTGATTCGAAGGGAATCAACATTCCAATCGAAGCTTTGTATGTAACTTACTTTTGTCCAATCGAAGGTTTGCCTTCCCATGGTCGTATGTGGCCAAACGAAAGAGTGTATGTGGGGGGTCCCTGTCTTGTGACTGTTTAGCAAGAGGGAAGTTAAATGCCCAAACGAAAGGTTTGACCTTGTGCTGAAGGATTCATGCCCAAACAAAACAAGCATATAAGCAGCAAACATGTCCAATCAAAGCAAGCATGCAGACAACATACTTGTCCAATCGAAGCAAGCATGTAGACAACAAACTTGTCCAATCGAAGCAAACATGCAGACAACATATTTGTCCAATCAAAGCAAACATGCTGACAATATACATGTCCAATCGAAGCAAGCATGCAAACAGTAAATTTGTCCAAATCGAAGCAGGCTTGTAGGCAACTAAATTTGGTATTCAAAGCAAGCATGCGGGCGTCATGCTTAGTGAATCTAAAGGTTTGCCTTGCAGGGGGCACTTGTGTCCAGAAAACTTGGGATTTAAAGCAAACATGCAGGTAGTGGAAGACATAAACGAAGCCTGTAAAAGAATTCAAATTCCCAGACGAAAGAGGCACGCTAGAAGCAATTTTTAAGCAAACGAAGGAGGCCAAAACTCAATCGAAGGGTGTTGAATCGAAGGAGGCCTAATTTTCTCCAAAAATGTTATGTTTATCTATTTTCTCCCTTTTTGACAGTTTCCTTTTGATCTTGGTACTGGAAAATCCCAATGCACTTGTGCAAGCTTAAACCCTGAGAATCTTTGTGAGAAAAACCTTGAGAATTGATAGGGAAAATTTTGGGGTACAACATTGACCATTTGTGAATATCTCAGGTACCTTTTAAACATGGATTTTGGAAAGAGAAAGACCAGAAAATACAGTTTCAAAGATCCCAAGATAGATGAGTTGATCAGTCTAATTCCCGAGATTGAGTGTTCTCCAGATTTTCGGAAGAAGTATGGATCCATCATTCCTCTCATGAAGCTTAGGATGAAGGAGGATATTCTCTCGATCTTTGTCCAGTTCTATGATTCAATGTATCATTGCTTTACTTTCCATGACTATCAGTTGATGCCTACACTAGAGGAGTATTCTTATCTGTTGGATTTACCTATTACCGATCGTGTTCCTTTTACTGGTTTGGAGGGTGAGCCAAAACCACACGAGATTGATACTTTGATCCATCTGGGGAAGTCTAAGGTTGAAGCCCATATGACTACTAAAGGAGGGATTATAGGATTACCAACTCAATTCTTATTGGAGAAAGCTCGTTACTTTGCCAGGATGAAGAGTACAGTCGCTTTTGAGGCCATCTTTGCTCTACTTGCTTACGGTTTGTTCTTATTTCCTAATGTGGATAAGTTTATTGACATTATTTCTATCAGGATCTTCATGATTGAAAACCCAGTTCCTACATTGTGGGGTGATACTTATTTTTCTATTCATCTTCGGAATTCTTATCATGGGGGTATGATCATCTATTGCACGCCTTTGTTGTACCGGTGGTTTACTTCTCATTTTCCTCAGTCTGATGCTTTCTGGGATGTCAGGAAAAAACCCCATTGAGTTCCTAAGATCATGGCACTTACTCACTCAGATATTGTTTGGTATCATCAGGTTTACCATGATGTAGAGATTATCGACAGTTGTGGTAGTTTCCCCAATGTACCTCTTCTCGGTACAAAGGGAGGAATTAACTACAACCCTGTTCTTGCACGACGACAACTTGGTTATCCAATGAAGGATAAACCAACTAGTATTAATTTGAGTAGTTTCTTCCTGGAGGAGGTAGAATACCATAAGGAAGCTAGGGAGAAGATTGCAAAGGCGTGGCGTCACATTCATAGGAAGAGTAGGATAGACTTGGGACCTAGAGGGGCTGTTTCTTTGGAGCCTTATCTTCAGCGGGTCCAAGCAAGAGCTATTCAGTTGAAGATGTCGTATTCTCAGGAAGCACCTATGCCTAATTTGTTTGTGAAGACCAATCCTCCCTTATTGGATGATGTGGAAGAGCTACAACTTGCTTTAGTCAGGATGCAACAGGAAAAGGAAGCTTGGAAGAATAAGTGCCAAACTTTAGAGATTTCCTATAGAGCAGACTTGAAGGAGAAAAACGACTTGATTGAGATTCTTGAGAGTCGGGCTGTAGAGACCATGGAGAGGCAAGGGGATTTATTTTCTCCTAAGCCTCAGTCAGATGCTAGTTTCTCACTTCCTGATTCAGGTGATTGGAAGGAGGTTGCTACCAGATTGCGGAAGATAACCAGAAGTTGAGGGCTCAGATTGCCAGACTTACAGGGAAGTGTCAGCGTGTAGAGTGATCTCCATCAGCTTTTCTTCTTAGGGTTTTAGACTTTGCTTTCATCTTGTACTTGGTATTATTGAAACTTGTAATCTATTTTGAAGTTATAATAAAAATTTTCAGTATTTCAAATGTGTTATTACTTTGATATTTGAAAATTCTTTATAAATCTTTAAGTCCCTTGAAATAATAATAATAAAAATAAATCATATGCATTGCATATCATGCATCATCTTGCACATATTTCTTGCATTTCTTTCCATACCCAGGAGTCTTACTGAATTTCTCTGCTTCGTTCAACAAGTTGTCTCACCAGTATAACACTCTTTATAAGAGAAGATGGAAAATATTAAGAAAGAGATCTTTGAACTCCGCAAAGAGGTAACTACTTTGAAGGCTGGCATGGAGTATTTAACTGCTTTGGTTAAAACTTTGGTTTCTGCCCAAGTCAATCCTTCTAGGAAGGAAGAAGAGATGGCAAAGGTCTTCACAGAAACTCTAAAATCATTCTTTCATGAGAAGGTGATAGTCAATGCGCCCAGTGATTTCCCTGAAAAAGTAAATGTGGGAGTGCCTCTAGAAGAGGATGTCCGAAAGGGATTTTCATCTGAAGATGGTGGCTGAGCTAGTGGTGTGAAGAAGTTTGATAATAACTTTTTCAAGAAGAGAACCAGAGGAAGAAACAATTATTGTCAGAATCAACGTGTTTCTCCTGTCATCCTTGTGTTCAACTTACCTCCTATTGCTCTAGTTTGTCAACAAAATTAGCAAGTTCCTGATCAGAGGAAAAAATCAGTTTGATCCAATCCCAATGACCTATACAGAGTTGTTTCCCTTTCTCATGCAGAGAAATTTGGTTCAGACTTGACTTCCACCAAAGATTCCTGAGAAGATGTCGTGGTACTACAAAGCTGATTTGATTTGTGCCTTTCATCAAGGAGCCCCTGGGCATAGTATCGAAAATTGTTATCCATTGAAAATCGAAGTCTAGAAATTGGTCAGAAGTGGTATCTTGTCATTTAAGGATATTGATCTTGAAGTTCAAGTCAAGTATTTGCTGAAGAATAAACGTGATTGAAGAATTCCCTAGAGTTTAAGGATGATTAACCTTCTCAGTTTATTAGCATTTATACTGCTTTCTCATTTGTAATTTTTCTTGTTTATCATTGCACTGTTTGCATGTAAGAACTTGTTTTCATTTGAATGTTTAATCTTAATATAATGAGTATGTTTGTCTTGAAGAAATTCATTCATTTCACTCGTATTTGTTTTCAATTTTAAATTGCTTTATGATACCAACTCGTTACCTATTCTCTTGCCAGGGTAGAGATTGGGAGGAGGAGGATGATATTAAAACACAAATTTTTTGGTTGTATGTTTTTGGATAAAACCCTGTTGACGATGTACAAGCATTATTTCAAATCCTCAAACACCAGAGATATAAGGAAGTGAAACCATTGTTAACCCCTTTGAGCCTTGAAGTAGGAGTTTCTTTTTCTATTCAGAAAAAACCCTCATTTTTAACCCAGGGAAGGGTAATATTCATTTAATCTGATTGAGTATTCAAATCTCATCAAGATTGTGCATCTAAAGATACAATAATGGTTATCCTTCAAGAGGTTCAGGGAATTCAAAATAGCAATGTTTAATCTACACATATCAGTAGTGTGCATCAAAATAAGACGTTATCCCAATGGGTATCTCTCACCTATCAGGAGATCAACAAATGACGATACAATAATGGTTATCCTTCATCTACTCAAAAATAGAGCAGTCACAATTCTTCCAACTAGTCACAAATGACTCAAAGTCACACGGCATGTTCAAAAAGAAAAAGAAAAATAAAATATGAATAAAAAATGATGATGAAAAAGAAAGAGAGAAAAAGCCCTGCTAAGTCGGAACTTGAAAAAACAAGTCTCTTAGGCAAAAGTCAAGGCATCCCGTTGCACTTCGGAGTCAAAGTCAAAAGGAATTTGTTCAGAAAGCAAGGAAGAAATGGAAAGCCTAAAATGTGATAAAGGATTACAGTGTGAAATCCTCGGCAAATAACATAGTCGCGTGACAAGAAACCCAAAAGAAGAAGGAATGAGTGACTTGCATGTCCAAAGAAAACCTTGTTTGATTCCTCAACCATCTTGAAATTTATTTTGAAAGATGAATGTTCCTGTCAGGTTAACTGAACTTAGGACTGAAGAACATCACGAAGGGGGTGGGCAACAAATAATTTTGAGCCTTAAAATCCGTTTTTTCTAAAACCGTGAACCAGACCACGTTACAACCCTCAAAAGTCCTGATTGAAACATGGTTTATTTCGAAAGCATACTCCAATGAGATAGTGTTTCCTGACTCCCATTAATTTTGCTAAATTATTATGTTTGGTATCATATGCTTTTGTTATCTTTCATACAAAAAATCCATGTCGCATCCTGGCTAGTGATTCATTCATAAGATTTTGAGACATATTTTCAAATAAAATCTTCAAGACTTACATAGTTTTTGCATTAGAATTTTCATTCTTAGAATAAACATTTTCTACTTGTAAAACAATTGCTTGATATCATGAAAGTTTACATTTGAGTATCAGTAAAAGGCATGTTGCCGAGAATAGTTGTGGAGCAAAGAGGATGCAACATTCAGCCAATCTAGGGCAGTTACATCAAGATTCGACAAATCTCTAGAAGCCATTTGATCAGAAAGGTTATCTTAAAAGTATGCAACCAAAGGAAAGTTATGAGAGTTACCTTGATCAACACGGTAAGCTTGGGACACCAGATTGGTTTCCAAGGGCATATCCAGATTTCATCAAGATAGCTACTATGTCTACCCCAAGCCGAGAACGTTCCTCAAGCAAGATTGTTTCTTGTGATTTGTTTTGTAGATGTGTGTCTGGTTTTCTCTAATAGTTGTTTATCAATTAAAGGGTTTCCTACAGGTTGCGTTATGGTGTTGGGTTTATAATCCTATTTTTTTAGTATTGTTGCAGACTTCTCCAGTTGAGTGTGATTCTTTACCCAGTCAGGTGGTGATCAAACAGAGGTTAAAAAGAGCTATGAAGCCTTTGCTCATTTGATGGAGTTCTTTCTCCCTTTTGTATATTTAGAATTGATATGAAATCTCTTGTAGAGTATTTCTCCCTCCAATTACAACATTATTGTTGTTATGCGCTCCCTAAGTAGCTAGACAAGGGCAATATCTTTTCTGAGAAGTGTTGAGACAGTTGTCAACTTTTCGGGTTTTCTCTCACCAAGTGTTGAGCTTGATTTAAAATCCCCGTAATTTTTACCTTTTACTATAATGTTAACTTCTTGATTCCCCAGGAAGGCTCTCTCAGATCATCCTTGCTGATATGTGCATGATCTTATTGTGTTTCATAAGTAGTTTGAGATGATACCAATTGATGTATGGCATGGTGTTGGGTTGGTGATCCCATTTTCCCCAGCCAAGTCTTGGTTCATTTTAATTTCGGGTTTTATGATATGAAGACTCTATCCCATATTCCCCAGTAAAGTTTTCACTCATATGACGAAAGTTTCTTCTCCCCTTGCGTGCTGAGATGGAACTATTTGCAAAATGTTTCTCTTTTTGTAGTGTTAGCATTATTGTTGGTATTTAATTCTCAGGCAACTAGACCAGGGCAGTATATTTTCTAAGAAGTGTTGAGATAGTTGTCAACCCTTTGGGATTTCACCCGCCAAGTGTTGGGTTTGATTTAAAATCCCCATGAGTTTGACCTCTTTCTATAATGTTGACTTCTTGTTTCCCCATTAAGGCTATCCCAGGGCATATTTTGTTGGAATAAGTTTGCATGATATGAAGACTCAATCCGAGATTCCCCAGTGAAGGCTTCACTCATTTAATAAAATTCTTTTCTCTCCGTGCATGCTGAGTTGGACTCATTTGTGAAGCATCTCCTTTCGGCAGTACTTGCATTTTGTTGATTTCCCGATAGTCAGACAAGGGCAGTGTTACATTTAAGAAGTGTTGAGGCATTTGTCATTTTTTTGGGTTTTCACCTGCGAAGTGCTAGGTTTGATTTAAAATCCCCATAAGATTGATTTCTTGCTGTAATGTTTGACTTCTTAGCTCCCCAAGTTGTTCTCCCCATGAGGGTTCATAATTTTTCCCCAGAGAGGTTGGTGCAATACTTACTCTCAATATTGAAGAGCGTATTTTGGTTTCCCCTCAATGATGTGGTGTTGTCCTCCCCAATGAAGTCAGCACGAGGTCCCCAATTGATATCTCGATGATGAGGCATTATCTCCCCTAGTGAAGTCTGTATGATATTCCCTCAATGAAGTCAGCTCGAAATCCTCAGTTGATGTTTTGCTGAGATGGTTTTCATCTGCCTTATTGAGATCAGTATTGCAATCCCCAGTAGAAGTACGGACTGTAAAACATTTGTTTTCTCCATTGAAGTATGTGTGCTATTCCTCGGTGAAGCCTGGAGATGGATGTTATATCCCTGTATCTGTAGTGATTTGTCGCTATGATTTGATTACTTCCAGATTATGTTCTTTCCCAGTGAAGTTAAGCCGCAAAATAGGATTTTGTTTCCTCAGTTGGTGCTTATTTTCTTATGGAATGTTCATCTTGGATGTGATTTAGCCAAGTATTGATTGTACTCGAGTTGGTTTTGTCTGATTATTCCCAGTATTATATGTCTGTTTTATCAGCATATACATAATAACACTCATACATTCATACATACATCATACATAGTTGAATTTAGAAAATCATTGCTCATTTGCATTCATTAATTTCTTGTTAGCATATTACCCTGTTTTGTAGAGTTGTGTTGTTCTCTCTCTAATAGAGTGTCAACCTTAAGCATAAAGAGTATATTCTTGCTATTTCCCCACTGAGTTGTCCCTCGTGGAAGATTTTTGCTTTAGCCTTCCTGTACAGCTCTTTGTCTAGATGGTTTGGGTTTCCCTCTTGAGTTTATTTCTCAAAGGATGTATTTTGGCTGACTGTTTTACTCCAGTTTATTTCTGTTTGAATCTATGATCCTCAGCAATATTATTACTTTGATTTCTGCAAGCTTCGAGCATTAGTTTGAGAATGTGCATTTATTTTGCACGAGAATACTTTATCTCCTCATCAAGAATATGTTGGCATTCCCCAAGAAGTCATATTTCTTTCCCCAGGAAGCTATATTGCTTTCCCCAGGAAGTCATTTTTACAATCCTTCCCATAACAGCAAGTAGCAGGTCTCTTTATTTGAGCAACTTATACTTCCCTGTAAAAGTCGGCGTTACTTTTTGCTATCTTCTCTATGAGTAGATAGTTTGCAGTTCGTTGTCAAATTACTCCAGTGGATGGCAAGTCTTTTCAATATGACAGAGACAATTCATTGTGAAATATTTGCAAGTGGTAGTCTCTTTATTTGAGACAACTTATATATTACCCTTTCCAGGAAGAGTTCCTCGGTTAAAGGAGAAGTTGAGACCCGTTCTAGGTGAAATGCCATAATTTTGGGAAAACTTGTTACCTTTTTGCTACCTTTAATGAACGTTGGTAGTTCACCGTCAGTGAATGTCGGTGCTATGATATTTTCTCTTTACCTTCAGTGAAATTGGTAGTTCACCATCAGTGAACGTTGGTGATTGTTATCTTTTTTATATCTTCAATGAACATTGGTAGTTCACCATCAGTGAACGTCGGTGCTATATTCTTTTCTCTCTACCTTCAGTGAAAGTTGGTAGTTCATCGTCAGTGAATGTCGATGATATTTTTTCTTACTAACTTTAGTAAATGTTGGTAGTTCACCATCAGTAAACTTTGCTGATTGTTATCTTTTTCTACCTTCAGTGAACGTTGGTATTTCATCGTCAGTGAACGTCGGTGCTATGATATTTTATCTATACCTTCAGTGAAAGTTGGTAGTTCATTGTCAGTGAACATCGATGATATTTTCTCTTCCTACCTTCAGTAAACGTTGGTAGTTCACCATCAGTAAACATTTGTCATTGTTATCTTTTTTCTACCTTCAGTGAACGTTGGTAGTTCACCGTCAATGAACGTCGATGCTATGGTATTTTCTCTCTACCTTCAGTGAAAATTGGTAGTTCATCATCAGTGAACGTCGATTATATTTTCTTTTACTACCTTCAGTAAACATTGGTAGTTCACCATCAGTGAACGTTGGTGATTGTTATCTTTTTGCTACCTTCAGTGAGCGTTGGTAGTTCACCGTCAGTGAACGTCGGTGCTATGATATTTTCTCTCTACCTTCAGTGAAAGTTGGTAGTTCATCGTCAGTGAACATCGATGATATTTTCTCTTACTACCTTCAGTAAACGTTGGTAGTTCACCATCAGTGAACGTTAGTGATTGTTACCTTTTTGCTACCTTCAGTGAATGTTGGTAGTTCACCGTCAGTGAACGTCGGTGCTATAACATTTTCTCTCTACCTTCAATGAAAGTTGGTAGTTCATCATCAGTGAACGTCAGTGATATTTTCTCTTACTACCTTCAGTACATGTTTGTAGTTCACCATCAGTGAACGTTGGTGATTGTTATCTTTTTGCTACCTTCAGTGAACGTTGGTAGTTCACCGTCAGTGAATGTCGGTGCTATGATATTTTCTCACTACCTTCATTGAAAGTTGGTAGTTCATCGTCAGTGAACGTCGATGATAATTTATCTTATTATATTCAGTAAACGTTGGTAGTTCACCATCAGTGATCGTTGGCGATTGTTATCTTTTTTCTACCTTCAGTGAACGTTGGTAGTTCATCATCACTGAATGTCGGTGCTATGATATTTTCTCTCTACCTTCAGTGAAAGTTGGTAGTTCATCGTCAGTCAACGTCGATGTTATTCTCTTACTACCTTCAGAGAACGTTGGTAGTTAACATTCAGTGAACGTGGGTGTTATCTTTTTTCTACCTTCAGTGAACGTTGGTAGTTCATCGTCAGTGAATGTCGATTCTATATTCTTTTCTCTCTACCTTCAGTGAAAGTTGGTAGTTCATCGTCAGTGAACGTTAATGTTATTCTCTTACTACCTTCAGTAAACGTTGGTAGTTCACCTTCAGTGAACATGGGTGTTATCTTTTTGCTACCTTCAGTGAACGTTGGTAGTTCACCGTCAGTGAACGTCAGTGTTATATTTCTTTTCTTTCTACCTTCAGTGAACATTGGTAGCTCACCGTCAGTGAACGTCGGTGTTTTTATTCTCTTATGTTTCTTCCTTCAGTGAACTTTGGTAGTTCACCGCCAGTGAACGTCGGTTCTATATTTATTTTCTTTCTGCCTTCAGTGAACGTTGGTAGCTCACCGTCAGTGAACGTCGGTGTTGTTATTCTCTTCTCTTTCTACCTTCAGTGAACGTTGGTAGTTTCGCCTTCAGTGAAAGTTGGTGTATCCTTTGATCTTTTACCATCATCTATGAGCCAGTATCTTTATGATATTCTACCTTCGACTATTGAATTGGTAGTTCATAGTTAGTTGTCAGTCACTTTTATCCTGTACTATTTCCTCTTTAGCTGAGTTGATGCTACCTTATCTCTTGTTTAGATGTTATACCAATAGAGTAGGGTCTTTTGATTCACTAGTAATTTATTTTCCTGGTTAGGTTTCTCTTTTGATCCTTATTTCCTTTGCCACATCCCCAATGGTGTTTTGAGTCCCTTTGAGTTTGTTCATATGCATTCATACTCATAAGCATTGCATGGCATCTTAGGGCCAAAAATAGGGTTTGTTTTATATTTAAGTATCTTCGATCACGTCGACATGAAGATTTTTAACCTTCGTATCTCCGGATAGAAGAAACTTAAATAAGGGCAGTTGTTGTACCGCAATTTTTGCCCCTAATATTCCTCTATCATCTCATACCATCACAATGCAATCAGATCACAAATTAGGGTTTGGGGTTTATCTTCTACTGCATCCTGTCTTAGGGTTTGCCTTTGGAATCACCCAAGCAAATTTAAGAGCCTTTAATTATGTACTTTGTATATGTATTCTTTTAACTAACCTCAAAATGTGTATATTTTGTCTCTTGGAACATCATCTTGTAGGTCATGGCACAATTGCCTTCATCTCGCCATCTCCTAGCACATAGGATTGAAACTAGGATTTGAAGTTTAATCAGGAGATCTTTGGATTTTTGGGAAATTTTTGATCCCATACTTCTCTACATAGTAATGAGCATCTATCATTGGAATTTTGATCATCAACTTTGGATTGAAGGGGTTCAATTGATGAAAAGGGGTAAAATGGTCATTTTGTCAGAAGACAGTCAAAATTAGTTGTTGACCAAGTGGACTTTTGGTCAACCATCAATTTAATATCCATATTCTCATATTTCATGGTCAATAGGGCAAAAATATCAAGAGGAAGTGTGAATTGGAGATAACTTGTCAAGGAAGTTATTTGAAGTTTTGAAAATTTTCTAAGTATCCATAGGGCTGAATTTTGACTGGCTACAACTTTCTCAATTTTTATTGAAAATGTGAAAACTTTATATGCCTAGAAAGAGGATGAAAAATTCTCTAACTTAGTACAACTGGCCACAAGTCCAAAAAATGAAAGGAAAAAAAGTTATGAAGCTTGGAAGATTTTGACACTTATTGAAATTTTGGTTAAAAATGCAAATTTTTTACTTCTTCATGTCCATTTTTGAATGAACATTTTGACTCAAATCAAAAAGTTGGCAACGTGAAAGTTGTAGATTGGAATTTTCTCTTCATTTTTCACTCAAGAATCATGTCAAATGGTTAAGTGTAGAGAAATATATGATGATTAGGATTTTGAGCTGAAAACTGAATTTTTGGCCATCACAAGGCAAGGCACGCCCAGGCAGGCAAGGCATTTCATCAAACATGTTGTAGGCGCGCATTCATCATCACTTTTCTATGTGAAATATTCATTATTTTTAAAAATATCCAACATCAAAGTTGAATTCCTAAATGTGAGGAACAACTTTGCTTCAGAAAGTTTCTCCAAATTCTTCCTACATTTTGAGATATAATTGTGAGAAGTAGGCACCATGCATGCTGAATTTTCTGCCCAACAAGCCATCATGTGCGTGCAGCCAGCTTAGCCAGGCCTGACATTTTATTAAACAGTTTGTAAGCACGTGTTCATGGCCAAATATCTCATTGATTCAAGCCTCAATTTGAAAAATTTTGAACATGAAAGTTGGAGTATCAAGTGTCCTCTCCATTTTTTATTCAAAGTTTGTGACATCTCATGTACCATAGACAGAGATATAAAGGATTAAAGAAATGTTTATGGAATGATGAAATTTGCATGAAAATGCATGGAAAAATTTGTGCAACCCAAGACCAATTGCAAGCTCACACTCCAACACTTCTCACTTACTTAAGAGCACGTGATTTACATCCAAAAACAACATGAAAAATGCAACACCTCACTCACTCCCTCATTTTTCATTTATCTCATTCCCTCTTTCTACACTTTATATAAATCTATCAAATTCAACAAGCAAGGGGTTGGTTTGAATATTACAAGTCAGTAACAAGCTATTCTCTCCCTCTCTCACACGAAATCCCCTTTATCTCTCTTAAAATATCAAGCTTCTTCCATTATTGTCAAAATATCACTTCCATAATTTTTCAAATTTCTTCACATCTCTCTCCATTTATTATCTCTGCACATTCAAGCAAACTTCTCTCCATTACTAGCTTTTTATTTGAGTTCTAACATCATCAAACTCATTGCAAGATAGTAGATCTAATTTCTCTCTCCTATTGCAACCTTGCATACTTCTTTGAATCCATGAGTTTTTTTGAAAATCTAAGAGCATATTCATAATCCTTGCATTTTTCTGATCAATTTTCATTCTTGGATTGTTTAATTTCGTGGAGAATTGAAGGAGAAAATCAAGTTTCAAAACTATTTGTTGAAATGTGTAAATAAAAAAAAGTGTTCATGTAGCATTCTTCACGCGCGATTTTCTCAATCATCCATGCATCATTTCATGAATTTTTTGATCCTAGCATATTCTACTAATTTCAATCTTGAACTTTGGCATTGGAATTTTTGGATTTCATAAAGAAATGAGTAAGTTATGGTGATCTGAAAAATGAGGTTTCAAAGTTGAAAAACGTGAACAACATGGTTGTTTGGTGGGGATGATGATGTGTCATGTTTTAATTGAACATGGCTTCAGTTCTTTTTACAGCGCGTTTTTGCAAAAACAGGTGTAATAACCTTTGAATATTAATTCTTCTTTTGTTTTCTCAAATTTTATTTTAATATTTCCTTCACTTCAAAAGTTATGAAAAAATTATTTTAGACTTATTTTTCAATATATTTTCATATTTTTATTTCATTTTTTTAATCATTTTTCTTGATTAAATAAAATCATGTAAATAATTAGGGTTTTAATATTTCTTTTAAATCTTGAATTTTATTTTCCTATTTCTATTAAGTAAAAAAATCCATAAAAATATTTTTGGACCCCTCTCTGAGTTTATTACTTGAAAATATTTTTTTTCCTATTTTATAGGTTTTTTTGGATTACAAATTAAATCATTTAATTGAACATATTCATCTTTTACTTGTTTTTTTAATGATTTGTTTAATTAATTTCTATTTATTTTTTCCTTATGAGATAAAATTCAAGAAAAATATGCTTTCTAATCCTTTTAATTTTCTTGACATTTAAGTTATTTTACATCAAATTTATTTGGCCTTTGGATCTAATTAATTAATTTGTGAACTTAATTTCCTCTTTTAGGGTTTTTGCTTGATCATGCACATTAATTGATTTAAAGTTCTAACTTCCCCTGCCTATAAAATCATAGATGAAGTTGTTTAGGGTAATTGAACATATTGAGGCCATAAAAATCATTCTTCTAGAATTTTACAACGTGAATTCATATTTTTCACAAATTATTTTCCAAAACCATCTAGTTTAAGGCTTAAACTTGCTAGTTTCCAAGTTTGCATTTCTAAAGCAAATTTACACGTCAAGCCAGATAGGACCTTAGGAAGTTAGGGTTTTAATTTCATATTTTTTTCAAGTCATTTTCATATTTTAAAACTATTTTTTACTTAAGATTGCATTTTGAGGTTTTACCTTTGGTTAATGCTTGTAATTGAAAACTTTTGTACATGATTCTTGTTTGGCTCTTGAAATAGCATGTGGTACTGACTTGGAGCATATCTTGAGGCAAATTATTCAACGTCATTGGGTCTTGGGTGTTGATAGGTTGATAAACCAAATCCATTAAAATGGACGAATGATGTTGATGATATTTGAAACTCTAATCCCCTCCCTCTTCATCTTATTCCCCTTTCTTATTGTATTACGTGTTATGGGATAATTATGTGTATATCATTTATCCAAACATGAAATATATATATATATATATATATATATATATATATATATATATATATATATATATATATATATATATATATATATATATATATATATATATATATATATATATATATATATATATATATATATATATATTACTATTGACCGGCCTTAAAATAGGTGCGACTTCTATATAAGTCTACTTACGATTGCTTAACATAGCGCTAAATTTTGTCCCGATTCGAATAAATGATCATTCGTGGCCCAAACCTTTGTTTGCAAGCCCAAATATGTTAATTTGATCCCTTTAATCCAATAACCTTGAGATTCATTGTATAGAGGATTTAGTTCTACCAATCCTCTACTAGATCTTCATAAATTTTGGTCAACGCGGATCACTTAAACATCGTTGATCATTAAATATTGCCTTGAGAATTCTTAAATGGATGATATACTTGACAAAAAGAAAATGCAACTTGTTGTTGAGAGGCTTTGGTTATACAAATCCTCTAATGAGTTTCAAATACAAGTTTCAAGATGATCATCCAACTAACCACTAATTATTAACAATTGACTTTACTTTATACTTTTATTTTTATGCTTTTTGTACTATTTACTTTAGCATTTACATTTCATGCTATTTTTATCTTTGCTCACTTGAGCTTTTCTTTTTTTTGAAGATACTTAATAATCAACATAAACCATAAAAAACTTCAATGATACTTGGACTATTTGGTTACTATCCTTGGCATTATGGAGTATTGGGCTTCTTGGACTTAGGAATATAAATCTTTGCCTATGTTGGAGACCTTGTGACTTTAATTGATATTTTATCTGGAGTTCTTGAGGTTTACCTCAAGACATTGGGTTATTTGTTTGTTTTGTATGCAGGTTATTGTGATTACATACTTTGTTTGTAATATGGAATTCACCTGTATACAGCCATTACTCTGTCCAATTTTTGTGAAGACTTAATACACTTGAAGTTTGGTTCTCTTAAGAGGTCTAGTATCTTTGATTGCTTGGTTTCAATCTAAAGAATGAGAATTCTATCTTGACTCATAATGTCAAGTATTGGCTTCTTATTGGTTAGATGATTCTTCTCCTTAGCTTTTACCTTATGCTTTAGGATAATCTCTTCTTCTCCTCCCATCTTCTTTAATTTCAAAAATCTTCTCCCTCCTTTTGAAAACTCTTCTTATTTTTTTAAACTTGAACCACTTTCATAATAAACTTGGACTCATGTCCATGTATTTTCAAAATATTTTCATAAATAAACTTCAATCAACTTAATAATACCTTGGCATTTTTTTTGAGAAGACTAAAAGTCAATCAATTTCATTTCAAACCATTTTTCCACTTTGGATTTTTATTTTAAAACCTTTCTCTAAAGATTAGACTCTTGTTAATCCTTGTAGTGATGCAAACAACTATACTTCTAAAATATATGGTGAAGAGAGATATTTTCCACTTGGGTGTTGAGTGGTGTTTTGTTGATTTTAAAATCCAAGCCATATCCTCCACTTTGAGATGATCCAAATACTCCTTTCTCATGATTGTGGGTAGTAAGTATGTTTTTCACACGGACAATGACGATGATGTCTTATCTCTTAAAATCAACCAACACACTTGTGTTTTAAATTTTTTAAAAGGTGAACTACGTGTACCCTGATCCCCTATTGCATGGAAGATGGTATGTAGGAACTAAAGGTTCACAACCGCGGCGAGTGTAACAATCATAAAAAAATACTTCTTTTCTCACCTTCACCATCTATTTTTTATACAACATTTTATAGCCAAAATATACATATTTTTCAAAGAGGTTCCTGCGGAGTACCGTAGATGTTTAGGGTTCTAATACATTCCCTTTGCATAACCAACCCCCTTACCTAGAATCTTTCTCCCTCTTTTGGGTTACTCGCTCTTTTCCCATTCCTTTGGAAACAATAAAACGCGGTGGCAATATTTATTTTGAGCTGTATAAGTCTAGTCAATCCAATGGCTTAGTCTTAAACATTTCTACCGCTACAAAGAGTACAGAAGATTGTTCCAACAACCTCGTCCAAAAACTTTTGCCCTCCGTCGGACACCCCACAAGAAAAATGGGTGGAGCCGGTGAACCAAAAGGGGGGCAAAAGGCCAAAGTGGAAGGTGATTGTACATAAAGCTGAGGCCCAAGAAAAGAAGGTTGAGTCGAAGGGTTATCAAGTTTCTCCTAATTATAAAGGGAAAAATCCAATGACAAGGACACTGTGGAGGCGTTATCAGAGAAATAAAAAAGCTGCAAAAGAGGCCTTAATTTCCCAGATGAAATCTATCGGAGCTGCTAGGCACATCGAAACCACGCAACCAGAGGAGGTTGCAAAACTTGACGAAGATCTAGTTTAGAAAGGATTCTATGCAAGGTCAAGGTTGACTGAAAAGGAGAAAATCACTGCCCATCAAAGGTTGGCTATGAGGGTAGCTCCTTTAGATAATAAAGAGTTGGTAGCAGTAGAAAATGATGCATATACTCCTACACCGAAGTATACTCCTACACCTGAGGGTGAAGAAGAGGTAGAGCCTGATTACGAACCTTATCCAGAAGATGACATGGTGGATGATGATTATGGTGAAGACTTAATCATTAATTATGGAATTGTGACGTACATTCTAAAAAGCAACATGTTTACCCTTTAAATCTGTATGCCCATCTCCTACGACCTTGCCCTTGGTAACAATGCATGCATATCCTCCAACTGAATTTGCGGCCTCAACACTCTTCCCCTTCCAATTTTTTCAACCATCCATTGCGCCTTTGCCCTTGGTGACAACAAAGACATCTCCTCCCATGGAATCATTGTCCTTAACACTCTTCCCATTCCATATTTTCCTACCAGTTTCTACGCCATTGCCCTTAGTGACAAAAAAAAATATCTCCTCCCACACTATATCCCCTCATATGCCATTTTCACCGAAAAACCATGAGAGTTCCACCACCAAACAAAGCGGTCCAAAACACCCAATGACAGCTGATCCGAAAACAAAAGATCATATAGGAGTCATAACTGAGAATTCTCCTGGCCTCCAACTGAGACTCCGTAAATCCCACATTCCAAGACCACATGCCTTCACACCACACTCTTATGTCACAAATCTTTGAACTTGGAGACCCTGCAAGCCGAAATATTCCCAGAAAACTAACAGACAACATAATAGCTTCCAACCAACAATCATTCCAAAAGTCTAAACTCTCACAATTTCCCAGTTTAGCCGAAACAAACAAAGATAACTGATTCTTAAGATGATCCTTTCCATCCCACCCCACAGCACACAAATCTTTCCACCAAAGAGAAACTTTATTTCTCCCATGGGTCACTGAGTCATCAAACATAACTCTATTAATATCACCGTACTTGCAAGAAATAATATTAGTCAAACAACAAAACTTCTCACACAAAATCCTCCACTTCAATTTGCTAAGCAGAGAAAGATTAAACAATATGTAATGCTTAACACCGACCACCTTCCTTTTTAGGCAATCAAACTTTATCCCAACTGATCCAATTGATTTTCCTCATATTCTCTACACCTCACCACAAAAAGACCCTTTGGAGCATAATGATCTTCTTAATATGAATCGTGACTTTTTTATTTAATTTAGTAGTTGAAGTTCACTCTTTAAAAATGAACAATTGAGATATCGCAAATTCGAACTCTTTACTCTGCAACTAAAATCCCTACGCCCCATTTAAATTATGACTTTAGTAGCTACCACTTTGTTCATCAATAATTTCTATTAATAGATAGTATAATTATGACTTGTATATTTCTTCTTGATAATCATTAATTAGTTGCATTGTACTTGGATTATATTAACTATTTCAAATTTAAAATGTTAACCCACATTGTTATATATAATTAGATTTATTAGAATTAGTTAAAAAAATCTAGAAAATAAGCGTTATATTAAGTGAAAGTTTGTTATGGTAGTTAGTAATTTATATTAACCATATTGGAATCATCTATTTTATTATATCAAATTCAGAATTAGAATTTTTCTCATAGTATTCTTATTTTTTGTTTGATTCTAACAACTATCACATTTCTCAACAAATAAGTACTAGACTTTTATAATTGTGTTGTTATAATTTAATTTAATTTTATCTAATAAATATCATTTTTAATTTTCAAAAACAGTTCTGTTAACCAACTTAGTTTATTTTATTAATAACTTTTAATTTTAAATATCTTATGTGAAAATATTATTAAAGAGTGTTTATCATAAACTTTATTTTTTTTTAATTTTAATTATTTAATCTTTTTGATAATTATACATCTTTCAACAGGACTGAAAAATAACATTTATTAAATAAAAGATTAAATTAAAACCTTAAATTAAATTAATAAATTAAAAGATGTATTAAACTTAATTATAATTATTTCCAAGGTGTAATTGTAAATGTTGGATAGTATAACCCAAATGTGAACTTTATTATAATTAAAGTGAAAATTCTATCAAGTTAATGATTTATAGATAGATACTTTAGCAGACTGGTTTTGTCATGGTACTTGATTTTTCTCAGTTGTTGTTATTGATTTGTTTTCTTTGTGGTGGACACTAGCTTTTCATTTTAACCTACATTGTCAAATTCATTGTTTTGTCTTTAATTTTATGGTCCAACAATATATTCGCATCTCAATGTAATTATTATATTGCTTTATTCTCCTTATTTCGGGACAAACTTGAGATATTTGATTAGATTAATCGATTAATGTTACACATATAATCCAATAATTGATACTATATATGGAGTACAAGTATACGAAATTAAAAAAAAAAAAACTTTGAAGGCCTAATAATCATGATTAGGCAACATTAATCCTCAATTTTATCTTTTACGCCGCTCTTCTATGGACATTGAACATTGTTATCAAACTGAAAACTAACGCCAAATAAAACATAAGCAAGAACTTCTCCTAAAAAAACAAAAGAATGATATGCAAGAATTATGTCATTAATATACAACTTAATTGTGAGTATCAGATTTAAACTCTAATAATAACGTTCAATAATATTAACGTTTATCTAATGTTTTAAAAATTGAATTAAATTGGTCGGTTAAATTGATTGAATTAAGAATCGGATGAGGTATCGATTTGGTCTGATTGTTAGACCGAGTATGTTATTGAACTGGTGAAAACCAATCAAAATCGATGAACCAACGGTTTAGAAAACCTACGAGTCAAATACATGTTCTTTTTATCGGACAAAATGATGTTTTGATATATATATATATATATATATATATATATATATATATATATATATATATATATATATATATATATATATATATATATATATTAGACTTTATTCAAAATTTATTTAGAACAACTTTCTCTTGTTTGCAATTAGACTCGATTCAAAACTTATTTAAATTTGTATTTTGTATTATTTTGTTATGGATGATGATTATATTTAGAATTTGAATTTAAAGATAAACATGTGAAATTATAATATTTTAAAATTTTGTTGGTGTCGTGATACTTTTTTAGAGACTGAGTCATATGGTTCGACCAATTTAATAAATATAAAGTTTTGTAATAGAGTCTGGTTTATTCAACAAAGTTATTCGGTTTAACTCGATTTAGTTATGCGGTTCGACCAGTGATCTAGTGGTTCGATAAATAAACCAATGATCCAGTATCATCATCGATTTGATGATCGATTCAGTTTTTAAAATATTTCTTCTACCGATTGAATCAAGATTTATAAACTTACCTCTATGTGTTTTCTTAAAATTTCTCAAGTTGTAATTGTTGTAATTACACCAAATCTATAGAGAATTTTGAACCAGTCTTGATGAACAAAAATCAATCAATCGATCGGTTTTCCTCTTGTTCTTCACTCTTCACTCGAGTGAATCAACTAACTTTGGTTGCAAGATGATTCTTCTGCATAATCAATAATGAAGAAGAAGAAAATAAAAGATGAATTGAGAAGAAAGAGAATTAGGATTTGAATAAAAGGAAGAAGAAGAGAATATTTCTGCAGAGTTTCTCTCTGCTCACAAACTGTGATTTTATTCTCTATTATGCAACTACGTTAATTGTTTGCAATAATATAATAACTCTCTAATTATAGATGTCAGTTTACTTGCTCCTTAAGCAAACATCAAATAATCTAATTTTACAAATGTTACAAAATAAGGCTAAGTCGAAATTCCTGTCGAGATATACTACTTCGATGTTTAGACAACACTAGATGTTTCAACAACAACATGTTTCGACACCATGAATTACATTCTCAACAGTAATTGTTACTAGAGTGTCACAATTCAATTAAACTTTATGAAACTTAAATTGGTTAACATAAATGAGTAATATCTTGTTGTGACATTTAACATCACCAAATTAACTTTGAGTAGTATCTTATTGTTATATTTAGTATCTCTAAATTAACTCTGCAATTAAAAAGGGTCCTAGGAGAAAAGGGTCCTAATAGAAAAGGGTTCTAGTAATTCAGAGTTCGACCGCGAGGTAAGTAAAACCTAGCTAAAAATTGTCTCACTAGAAATCATACTCTGCTTTTCCCGAACGATTCGTCTTAAGAGGAGTTCATTAACCACTTGAGTCGAACTACTTAATTACTTAAGATTACATTTTATTACTCTATTTTAAAGATGTATAATTTAGATTCTTAATTTATAGTTATTTCTAAGCGTACCATTAGGTAAAACTCTTGTATTATAACATGTGAAGTTTAATGAATACATATTCTTTTAAATGTAATTGTTTTATGATATTTATGGATGTTACTTTTTATATTATTTATATCATATATGTTTTCAACTTATAATTAAATATCAATTTATTAAGTTTGTAATAAATGAATCTTAAGAGCTAATATGATTAAATAGTTAATAAACATATATCATATTGATTTAATCAACTTACTTTTAGACACACATGATTAAGGTCATAGTAATAAATATGACAAATTTTAAAGAGTGTTTAACCTAAGAGAATGTTAGGTTTTTTTCGTGTTCTGTTCTGGAATCAGATGTCAGATCTTAAAATTTGCTTTTCTAATTTTCTTTTTTATCTGTCTTATGGGTTTTATTCATATGCATACGTTTTCATAAATCATTCATTCTTAGGTGGGATCATTTATTCATCTGCATTTGCATATTGTGACATCATATCAAGGTTTGGTTAACATAGATTGGATTCTCACTAACTCACCTGATTAAGGTTCTTGTGTTCTATGTTGGTTTACTCATGAAGAAGATAGAATGTGTTAAAGTTTACTTTTGGTCAACAGAGTCAACTATGAGGGGTTGACTTTTGTTGACCTAGTTATTTGGATTTGCTTATTCAAATTGGTTTATAGTTGCATTGAGTGGATACTTTGTGAGAGAGAAAATTGGAGGTTATTCTTACAAGAGTTGACTTTTGGTCAACAAAATCAATCATGGAAGGTTAACTTTTGGTTGACCAATTCATCTAGACTTTCTCATTTGTATGTGACCAATGGCTACATTTTGGAAAGCTTTTTGAATACATTATGATCACTTGATTTCATTAAAGCATGAGGAGAAATTTAAATTCGAAGAGGGAAATCATTCATTACTTGGAATGCAAGATTCAAGGTCAACTGTAATGTACACTCAAGGTATGAGATCCATTCAAGTTCAATTACAAGAAAAATTGAAAAAAAAAAGTATACATATTGGCATAGTTGACTTTTTGGTAAACTATTTACTTTTATTCAACAGTTGACCAAAGCCAAAGACCATGTTGACCAGCTTCCTATTCCTAAGCCTACTCTACAGTTGCCCCAAGCACGAGCCAAGAGTGCTTCAAATGCTCCATGATTATCTTTACCATTTTTCAAGGATTCCTCATGACTTGGATTCATCTCCTTGAGCTAACCAAAGCATGCACCAATGCACCAGAACTGCAAAAATCAGAATGTTATCCACATGAAAACATCACAACATTCACTCATGTTGTACCAAGTTGCAACTTATCAATGCACACTCACTTAGAAGCCAATGCATGTGAAGCCTAAAGACAAGCATATGTAGCATGCTTTCATGTTCAGTTCAACATAAACCATGCCAAAAAGTACAAAACACATGCAGTTTTGAGGAATTTCAATGGATTCATAATCATGTGTGCAGACCTAAGCCATCCAGTTCAGAATTCTATGCATGGAAATGTATGTTCCATTCAAGGAAGGGCCATGGTTCATATGCAAATAAGCATACACACATACATTATTACATCATACAACAAAGCATAATGCATTACAATTCAATTATGCTTCAAGACAGTCCAAATGACTTGCAATGAATCAGTCTAGAAGATATGCAAACATCACACCAAAATTCCAATGTCATAGTTCCAACATATTCAATCTGCAATACACCTTATCATGGCAATGAAGTCCTAAAAGCTAACATACATTCCCAACAAATATTATTCACATCATGTTTGTAATACGGTGAGAGAACTGACTTGAGATGTTTTACGTTTGATCGCAATTGTTGCGGTTAGCAAGAGTCGCCACCGACTTTTCTTTTATCCAATAAGGAAAGGCTGAAAAGAACATGAAAGACCTTTGAGATTATTTTCTTGAGTTCGGAGGGTAGATTATGAAAAGGGAAGGTGTTATCACCCTTTTAATCCATAGTTATCTATGGGCTCTTAGTTACTTGTTAGTTCACTTGCTTTGTTTGAAAATGTGTTTTGTGGTGGTTTTTGAAAGTATTTTTAAAAAGGCGCCTTCATTTAGGAAAACTTTTTAATGGTTCTCATTTTGTAAGAACGTATACAAAGTGTTTGACTTTTGAAAATATTTCATGTAGGAACGTCTCTACCTACTCAAAAGTCTTTCATTCATTTCCTCCTTTCCTTTGATATTGCTATCACACGATTGATTGATAAGAAGCATTATCTTTGGATGTAAAGGGACGGGTGTGGGTCATCGTATAGTCATGATAGCAATGTTGTGAGATATCTTAGCATTTCTCTTGAGGAACTAAGATCATTTGAAAGGCAACATTTGAAGCATCATCGAGGGACTATGATCTTGTATTTTTGATTGCTTTGCTAAGACGTCTCAAATGCATAACATGACCATTTTTAGGCAACAAGTGGAATTACCTTAGGGTGCATGTGTGAAAGTGTTTGTATTTCATGCTTGGTTTATCTTGGATTAGTGTTTTCTAAGATTGATTTTTATCTTCCCATACAAATCCTAATTACTAGCATTTACATGAAAGCGATAAATTGCGGAAAGTAAATATTCTACGCTATTACAATCTTTAGGGGGATAGGGGTGTACAAATTTATAAATGGGGATTGCAAGAAATTAAAGTCCTAATAATCTATTACAACCATATTGAAATAGTGTACAAGAAATATAAAATGGACTTGTTTCGTTTTTGTTAAGAGAAGAAATAAGTTTGCTTAGGAAAAATATTTTTAGTCTTTTGGTTTTAAAAGAAACAAAATAAAGTATGTGATGTATACAAATATTTTTGGTGTTTTTGATTAATGGAAATAAAAGTGATATTAAAGATAATAAAAGGGAAACGAATCAGATCAGCGTATTGTTGAAAGGACAGAAGTAAGGGGCAGAAACTCTGACACTGATACGCTACAAATCAGAAAGAAAATGTTAGGAGAAAAGGGGAAGGTCAGAAGTTCTGTGTCCGGGTACACTAAAGTTCTGGGGTTGTTTAGAATTAGGGAAATCCTAGAAATTCTGATGCAACGGGCAGCCTAGAAATTCTAATGTTACTGGAAGGTCAGAATTTCTGGTAAAGGGGAAATGAAATGTCAATGCTGTTGGATGGGAACATCTAGAAGTTTTTGTCCATGATCAGTGTTTTGAAAAGCAATTAAAGAGGATTGATCAAGAAGTTCTGGTCCAACTAAAAGGGGTGAAAATGTCATGAAATAAACATAAAAAAGGTGTTTCTGGGACTAGAACTCAGGACCCTTAACACTAATGTCTTATGCATGCGTTTTCTACAACTGGGGTGTCTATACTTCCGGTATTAGAAGAAAAAACATAAACATACATTACAAAGTAAGTTCTGATGATGATCTTTATCTCCTTCTTCACGCCAATCAGAGCATGTGCAACTTAGTCATTTCTCAACAAAACATAAAATACAAATATAGCAGTTATGGCAGGTTTCACATCATGGTTTCAGAAATACAAAGTATCAGAACTGTAAATAACAAACAAGCATGAATTTTTCTAATCCTAATTTTGAATCCTAATTTCCTCAAGAAGTTTTGAACTGAAATTCTCTCTACATAGGCAAAAAATACATGAAATCCATGAATATGTACAGCATCAGAGTCAGGATGTCTACATTGTATTTTTGAGCATGCAAGCGTATCAATGCTTAAGTAACGTGATGAGAGTTAGCAGAAGCTTACCTTGCATCTGTGAACTAGAGCCTGGTTCTAGCTGCTGTGATGTTCTGGTTAGCTTTCTCACGAGCTCAGAAGGCTGGAGCAAACTTTAACTTGAGCTATGAATGGCTGGGAAATTCTGGAACAGCCAAGAAGCAAAGTGCTTATTTTTTAAAATGGAAGTAGGTGAAGATTTTATTGCAGTCTGTAAATAAAAGTTGGGATTATTTCTAATTTGGCCAAGAGATGTGCAAGAAAATTAGAGTTTGGGCGTGAAAATAAACAGAAGCTTAGCAGGTTTTTGTGTTTATGCTTTTAGTTTCAAATTCTTTGAAATTTCAGCAAGGTTTCAGGGCTAATTTCCAAATTCTAGTCCTCTTTACAGTTGCAAATGAAGTTCAATTTATAGGGAAAGATTTAGTAGCTTGTAGAGGCCAAGAGTACAACCATCATACACAAGGCGCTGACTTGTTCTTGAAGCAAGTTCAAACAAGTATGGTTCAAGGCACAAAGTAGGGTGGTTAAAAGCTTTTCGCCGTGCCTAAGCTGGATTTGTAAGCATGCATTTAGGAAAAGTACCCTCAGAAGCAAGAGCAAAGCATGTGCCCAGCATAAACTTGTACAAATGTTTGATTTTCAAGGACAACAATGGTACTTCTATGTCGCACGTGGGTAAATCCTTTGGATAAAGACTCAAAAGTGGGTGTGAGCATTAAATGATGATGATATTTATCAAAATAGAAATCCTGCAGTATGAGATTGTGTATCATAACTTAATTTGGATCAGAAGTTCAGCATCAGTGCAACTTAAAACAAATATCCAACTTCTTAAGGAGATCCCAGACTTTTCAGAAAGCTTGTAATATGCTTTGTATACCTTCTTTGGGTTACTCTTGCAAACTCTGGTTGAACCTTCGTGAAAACTGACCCAGAAGTTGTAACCAAATTTTGTCTTGGAAATGTCCAGAATTTGCTGAGTGCTTTAGTTTTATGGACGTGTCTTCAAGGATTTATAACTCGAAATCCAAGCACTTCTAAAAGAAGTTCTGTTCTGCAATGTTTTAGATCATATTGAGATCTACAATTCTTGTGTTAGAAGTTCTTCCAGAATCAACTTGCATCATGGTGAAAATCTGGCCAGAAGTTCTGAACTTATCATATTTCCTAAACACTTAGAAACATTTCTAAGTATTTAGAGTTTTGACTTTTAAAAAGTAATTTTGACTTTTGATTTTCTTGATGAAACAAACTTCATACTCCAACATGTCTTGATGAAATATGATTCTTGAAACTTGATTTTGATCTAAAAGTCAAATTTTGACTTTTCAGCATGCAATTGACCATTTTGCCCTTGTGCTAATTCCAAATCTAAATTGATGTATCAGTGCTGCAAACTTGATGTCAGGGAAGGTCGTGTGAGAAAATTCTTGAGGACTGAGAGGGAAAATTGTAGGGTACAACAACTGCCCCTGTTCAATCTTCTTAAACCTGAAGAGTTAGATTGGCAAGCCTGTCATTCATAACTTGAAGGTGGAAGATAATTGAACACTAGAGTGCACAGAAATTTGGACTCGATGATGTGGTAGTTAACTGTGTAGGGAATGGGCTTAAAGATGCCATTTGGAGAGATGATGGAAAGTTGTCGGAGATGGGCTTATAGATGTCATCCAAAGGTGATTGTTGACAGAAATTAGACTAGGTATAACTCTTGACTTTAACTGGAGAAGAATCAGAATAAATCTTTGGAGTGATTTATCTGAACCAGAGAAAATATCTATGGGAAAGAAAATCAAGATAAACCATTGAGAGATTTAAACTGAAATAGCAGATTTAGTGGGATGAGTATCATAATAATATCCATAAATGGATTGTATCTGACTTGTATCTGAAAGATGTACTGAATGAGCGTCAGAATGACATCCATATCTAGATCGTATCTGGACTGTATTTGAAAGGTATTATGAATTAGTGACAGAATAACATCCGTATCTGGACTATATTTAGGAGAAAAATATGGAATAAGTATCAGAATAATATCTGTCTCTGGATCGTATCTGAATTGTTTCTAGAAGAAATCTGGAGTAAGTATCAGAATAATATTCGTCTATGGATCGTATCTGAGCTGTTTCTAGAAAAAGTCTGGAGTAAGTATTAGAATGTCAGCCATATTTGGATCACATCTGAACTGTTTCTAGAAGAAGATCTGGAGTAAGTATCAGAATGTCAGCTGGTCGTGTAGATATTTTCCCTGGCTTGTTTCAGGAATTAATCTTTGACCTGAGAAAGATAGTTTTCCTGGCTTGTTACATGTATTAATCTTCAATATCTTCATGTAGATAGTTTTCCTGGCTTGTTATAGGTATTAATCTACAATCATTCGTCCACAGATAGTTTTCTTGGCTTGTTACAGGTATTAATCTGGAACTTAGAAAGGTTGGTCATTGAGATAGTTGTCCTGTCTAGTTTTAGGTATTAATCTCTTACTTGAGAAAGAAAGATATTTTTCCTGGCTTGTTACAAGTATTAATCTTCAATATCTTCATGTAGATAGTTTTCCTGGCTTGTTACAGGTATTAATCTACAATCAGTCTTCCACAAATAGTTTTCCTGGCTTGTTACAAGTATTAATCTGGAACTTGGAAAGGTTGGTCGTTGAGATAGTTGTCCTGTCTGGTTTTAGGTATTAATCTCTGACCTGAGAAAGAAAGATGGTTTTCCTAGGTTGTTATAGGTATTAATCTTCAATCTCTTCATGTAGATAGTTTTCCTGGCTTGTTACAGGTATTAATCTACAATCAGTCGTCCACATATAGTTTTCCTGGCTTGTTACAGGTATTAATCTGGAACTTGAAAAGGTTTTCTTCAATGATTAATAGGAATCCATGTAAGATTGTTTCATGATGAGCCAGTGTAAAGCTGCATCTGGTCACATAGGTAGTTGCTCTGTCTTGCTTCAGAAACTAAACTTGGACCTGTTCAAAATTGTTGATGATAGTCATCTGTTGATTGACCTTTTCCTGGAAAGGTAAAATATTAGTTGTATGCAATGTCATGATGCATGAAATGCATGGTGTCCTCAAAATAAATGAGGTTATTCCATATGCATTTATCATGTATGTAAATGTGAAATGTTATTGAAATGTATCTTTGTCTGGGAAAATAAGTCCTTGACAAATGCTGGGGAGCCTTGGGAAATGAAATCCCAGACCGATGTTGTAGATGAAGAGTATGCTCCTCTTTGGACCTGGTTTTAGGATGTTTCCACTGGGGATTCCTGTTTAGTTGATTGAGGAGAAACTCCGTTGGGGAATATTGGCTTTGCTCGAGAAGGCTCTGTGGAGAGTGTTGATCTCTACTTTGGGGAAAACAGTTCAGGAGTCTCTGTTGCATCTACTGGAGAGTTCTTTTTAGGGGAAATTAAATTAACTGTTGTCTGGTCGTATTCTAGGCTTCTTAGAAAATTTCTGAAATTAACTGCTATCTGGTTGGTTTCCAGGCTTCGCAGTAACTTACTGGGGGTGGTAAAGCAGTCTGCTGGGGAGAGGAGTTGTGGTCTGTTGATTTGTAGCAATTAGAGAGGTAGACTCAAACTGAGTAACCTATAGTTTTTTGGGGAAATAAACCATGTCACCAGTTAGTTGGGGAGTTTTCTGAGATTGAAGCCCTGGCTGGGGGGTCATCCTATGAACAAGATTTTGGGGGAGATCTATCACTGTCCCTAGTAGCAGGTGTTTATGGTACTACCAGGAAATGTTTGACTGTACGTAACCCTTTATTGGGATTCACGTTCAATGCTCCAAGTGATTCAGATAAAGACCTACCCCCGGTTATTCAGCATTTCTTGAGAGATTTCTTAGAATCTTGACTGGACTGCCCTAGGTGTGCTAGATAATGATCATGACGTGCCCCTTACATATAGGAGATCTGTTATGGGAAGCGCCTTCCTATGTGAAGTGATTTTGTTCATTGAGAGGGTTTTTGTACACTGGATATTCATCGTGTAAATTTCTCTGCTATCAAACAAATAGCCATATACAAACAACGATGTTCAAATAATGCAAAGTTTATGCCTATCTTTGAAGTTTTGAAAATGCGTTTTAGCAGATAAAGATTTTTATAGGAAAATTCAACTCAGGATTTAGTGTAAAGCCTTACAGGAGTCAGGATACCTTTTGTAACAGTATGCTTTTGAATTAACCCATGCTTCAATTAGGACTTTTGAATGGTTGTAACATGACTTGGTTCATGGTTTAATAAATAAAGGATAAGGCTCAAAGTGTATTTGTACCCGCCCGTTCTTCAGGATGTTCTTCAGTCCTAAACTCAGTTAATTGTGCATTTGAACTCCAATTGAGTCTGAAATGACGTCTTGGTGATGGTTCAACAAGTTAAGTTTGTCAGAAGGCAGTCATTTTTGCAACATTTTTCATGTTGGTCGAGGATCTGTAGCGACCTCTTTTTGATTTATTATCCCTGATTTTTCCTGACTGTTCTTGCTCTTGAGATTACAGTCAGCGGGATGCCCCAGTTTTTCTTAAGTTTCCTTCGTAGGTTTTGACTTAGTGGGCTTTTCTTTTTGAGAGATAATGATTGCCTATGTGATAGGGAACCATCACCGTCTTTTGATTCCAGAGGAATGCTTTTTTTATGTCATTCATTGTATATGAAGTGAAAGTTTGTGACTGAACAAGCATTTGAATTAACTGAAAGACTACCACACCCCAGGTTTTGATTAAAGGTTTCAATTTGTGTAAAAGGAAACTCCTACTTCTTTGGCTCAAAGGGGTTGGCTAGGGATTATATTCCATATAACTCCAATGTTTAGGATTTGAAAGAACACATGTACATCGTCAAAAAGGTCTATTCAAAAGCATACAGTATGATATTAAGGCATGATTTAAAGGCTCATAACTTTCAAAAACAAGAGCTAAGTATCATAGAGGGAGTAAACAACATAGTTTAAATGTAATGAAAACAAATGGACCAATTCAAGACAAACATATGAAATGCATTAATGAAACAGAGTTTGACATTAATAGATAAGTGTTTGAACAAGAAAAAGAAATTAAAATTGAAAATTCAAATGAATAAAAGCCTCTTTGTCTGAACTTGTCACTTTAGGTGGTGAGTCTTTGAGGCATGGCAGAAGAATTCAGTGTGACCATCTTGTGTGAACTCCAACACTCCTTCGTCGATCAAGTCTTAAATCTTATTTTTCAATTCCCAACAGCTATTTGTGTCATGTCCCAGACTATTGGAATGATATGCACACATTGTATCAGAATGATAGTTAGGAGCAGAGGTATTGGGATTTCAAGGAGGATCCCTCAACGTAATGAACTCCATCTTAACCATGTGTTGCAATAATTGAGCTAATGACATGTTGATGTTAGTAAACTGTCTCCCAGGCTTATTTTTCCTTTGCTGATTTTCCTGTTGATGTTGACGAGGTCGTTGTTGAACCCGTGACGTGGCAGCAATTCTGAAAGGCCTGTTCTCCCCTGAACCAGCTTCTTGTCTCATGGGCGGCTGAGTAGCGACTTGATCCCAAATATTGATCGTTTGTTTCATACGGTTGCAACCGTCTTCATGAAGTTGGTTGACAAGGGCTTTCAGCTCTTCTTATCCTCGAGCCATGTTTTGGATAACAGCCATCTGGCCCACCAGTTGTCCCATTATTTGGACCTTCATTATGTCTATCTCGGTTTGTAGCCGCTCTATCTGGTTATCCTTGTCGTCCTCAGGATTTCCCATGACCATGCCCCTAGTGAGGAGCGCCTTCACCTCTTCTTGTCCCCTAGATAGGTTCAAGAACATCTCTTAAAGTTGAGTGTTTTGAATCTGAATGCTCTTGATGGTCTATTCTAGGGCCATCCTTACTGAAATAAACAGTAAGAAGATAAGGAGATCTGCATGGGAGAAACGTGTCATGATATGATGCATGTTATATGAATTCAATGTTTTCAAGGATTTATGAAATTTAAATTTGTCTAGACAAAGAATGAACAAACTTCATTTTTCATTAATTAGCTCAAAATGATTACATCGTGCCTCTTGGGCTTACAAAATAAATCTCTAAGACAAAAAGGTCGAACGCATCCTCTTCGGTGCAATGTAGGAGTTTGTGATACGGTGGCAGAGCCGACTGTGAATACTGGTTTGTGTTTTTTATTCGCAAATGTCGCGGTAAGAAAGAGTCGCCACCGACTTTTATTTTATCCAAAAAAGGAAAAGGAAAAAGAACAGAAAAAACCTTTTTCGAGATATTTCTAAGTACGTGGAGTAGATTATAGAAAGGGAAGGTGTTAGCACCCTTTCTATCCATGGTTTTCCATGGGCTCTTAGGTACTTGCTCATTTTTGAAATTGCATTCGTGTGTTTATGTGTTTGAAAAGTTTTAAAATTGCCTTAGTGTGGCGTTTCACTTTATGGTAACCCTTGTATCAGTCCTCAACGGTGTGATAAAATGTTTTTGAAAACTTTGTTTGAAAAGCTTGTTTGAAAGTGTATGTGTAAAAAGTTTATTTGAGCAAGTACCTAAAAGTTTCTACCTACTCGAAAAAAGTCTGTTCATTTTCTTATTTTGTTTAGACAACGCTATCCTACTATTAAGGAGTAGGTAGCTCCATCATTGGAGTTTAAGGGACAATAAAAAGGGACGAAAGGGACAAATACAATCACTAAAGCAATGGTTTGGAAACCTTAGTAATTACCCTAGAGTCCTAAAGATCTTTCCAAGGCAACATTTGAATGGGTCATTTTTGATATTTTGGGACTAGAGGACAGCCACTAAGACTCCCTATACTTCATGATCGTTTACCGAAGGCAACCGAAGTGGGGCAAACCCTAGGAGTGAGCACGTGCAAGTGTTTATTTTTCAGTTTATTTATCTTTGCACAATTAGGGTTTTCTACTGTATTAATTTGATTTATCTTTTGCATGCAAGCCTATTATCCATACATCTAGATAGTTTATAGTTGCAGAAAATTAAAAGTGGAAAAGTAAATCTATGCTATTACAAGGCTTCGGGGAAGGGGTTACATAATCAAAATAAACTGGGGACTGAACAGTAAAATAAAAAGCAGTAAAATAAACCCTAATTTAAAGCTATTACAAACTTGAAGCAAATACAATTATTGGAATAAAATATTGCGCGCACGACGAATTAAACACGAGAATCAAAGAAAATATTTTTGTTATTTTTTGATTGAGAAAATTAACTATTTGCAAATTAACCCTAATTTTCTAATTGATTTTAATTATGAAAAAAAGAATTTAAATTGCCCTAATTAAGTTAATCTAATTAATTAATGAAATAAAATATTTTATGAAAAACTCTGATTTTTATGTTTTTGTGATTTTTTTATTTAATAAAAAAATGATTTTGTTTTGTAAAAATAATTAAACAAATAATTAAAACAAATAAAAGAAATTAAAAACGAAATAGTGGGTCTGGTGGGGGTGCAACCCATATTGAATGGTTGCAAACTGAATTTTGTTCAGGCCCAAATCAGGTAGGCCCATGCAGACATGGAATCCAGTATTAAGTATGCCTGAGGGTCCACCATGGGGACATGCTTGCAGAGCGCTGGATCTGACCTTGTAGTAATCAGACAGATGACATTTGGAGATGCATGGTGGACACGCCGGAACCCAAGGCACAGGATCTACAAACAATTATTAGGGAAAATAAAAGAAGCACACGCCTGGGATCGAACCCAAGACGTTTGCTTCATAGGCACGCTCCTCAACCATCTGCGCTAGCTGGACTATTTGTACATATAATAAAACAAATAAAATATAATGGAAACAAAATGCCTTGCCCAGAAACACATGCCAAATTCAAATGAACCAGTGTGTGGCTGCCACGTGATCGTCTTCTTCCCAGAACAGTTGGTTTTAGTTTTAGACTTTTACCTATGGACAACACTGTCACTAAAGGTTATAGTGACAGTTTTTATCCGTAGCTACATCCCTGCAAGATTTAAAAACACAATATACGTAACATAAATCATATCTAAAGGCATAGGTCAACTGGAAATCATGCCCTAAGTTCATTGGTACCCATAATCTGGTCAAATTTTCCCTAGAGAAGAAAACCCCAAATTTGAGCTTACGAACCCTAGCCATGGCGAGTACTTATACCTTCACTTAAACTCAGATTAAACAATCCAGAAACATTGCAAATATGATGATAGACACAGATATATGATCAAAACATGTTTATGATGGGTAAATCAATGGATTCGAGTTTGGATGAAAGAGAAAACCGTGATGCTATAAGGGCACAATTCTGGACGTTTCAGGCCTTGTGGATGATGGGAATAGCTTCCTGAGTACACATGGATGATTACTGAGGACTCAAAACTCCTTGAATTGGCCTATGGAGCAAAATCCGATTGCCTCTTTCTTTGTCAAAACTTGCATTTTCTTCGCTCAATCCACACGGCCAAAACCTTGTTTTTTTGCTCTGGGAATGTTGTGGGCATATAAGAGAACGAATTAGGTCAATAAAAAGAGATCACATCTTTGCAAATTATGGAGATTTGATTTGATTTTTTTTCCTTGTATGATTTGTTTATAAAATAGACTAAATCATGATTTTCTCAATCCAAATAGCCCTTGCACGGTTTTGATGATTTGCTAGCTGTTCATTGACTCATAATATGCTCATAAAATCAAATCTTGAATTCTATTTCATTATTCTACTATTTAAATTGATTTATTTTGATTTAAATGGATAAAAAAATCAAAATAAATAATAAAATAATAAACTAATAAGTGAATAAGCTCAGAGGTCATGGGCCATCTTAAGAACAAGTTTCAAACAAGAAAACATGGGCCCATTTGGAAAAGAAAGTCATTTTGATCAATGTTGACTTCATGCACATTTCCAAAAATTAGTCAACTTTGACAATACATATCTCCCTCAATTTTAACCCTAAGAAGGTGTTCTTTGACTTTTTATAAAGCTTTGGATGTCCTATAAACTACCTTTTTATTTTTAACTCAATTGGATCTTCCATGTTCATGTAAGAAGCTTTGACCCAAAAGGTGCTTTTATTGACTTTTTGAAATGACCTGTAATGTTTGAATTTATATATTTTCATGAGTGCATTTTTTGAACTTGAGGACTGAATATGAGTTATAGGGAATAGGATTATCTTCAAAATAAGCATTGGATAAGAAATTTCTGATAAAGTATGAGAAAGTTATGCCTGGTCAAAGTTTGGTTGACTTTTCGTATAGAAACCCTAATTTAGCAACTTTTGAGTTTTGATGAATTTGGGGAATTCCTTGAGGAATCATGATCAACCCTTGATCAAATGATGGATGTTAATTCCAAATGTTGATCTTGACTAGAAATCTTGAAGTTTGACTGTATTTGGGCCACAATTGACTTTTGACCTAACACAATTGATTTTCAGGCATCTGAGCAGTTGACTGAGCAAACTTGTAGTGAAATGCATGAAACTTGACATGAATGATCTTGAGGATATATTAGGTCAATGGATACCAATTAGGACCCTTTGAACTCAACCATCTTCATGTGGAGTGAAACCTTAGCTTGAGGCTCATTGTCTTAGGAGGAGGATTTGTCTAGTCAATCCTTAGGCATCCTTGGGCATGTTAAGGACCTCTAGGAGTATGTTTTGAATAAAATGAGAGGGCAAATTTTAGGGTACAACAACTTCCCCTGTTCAATCTTCTTAAACCTAAGGATGTAGATTGGCTGGTCTTCCTTTCGTGATTTGAAGGTGGAAGATGATTAAACACTAGAGTGGCCAGAAATTTGCACTTGCATGAAGTAATATTGATGGTTGATGATGTCGAGAATGGGCTTACAAATGACATTTGGAGAAGATAACTGAAATTCGTCGGAGATGGGCTTAAATATGCCATCTAGATAAGATATCAATTGCATAAGAGATTACTTTGCGAGAATTCCTGTACCTGCCGTTGAGGAGGACTTCGCCGGGGAATGTTGACTTATGTTATGGGAAATAGAGTCTAGGAGCTTCAGTTGTCCATTACTATACTGGGGAATATGAAATTGACCGTATCTGGTCGGGTTCTGGTTTCACAGCAACTTACTGGGGGAAATGTGAAATCGACCGTATCTGGTCGGGTCCAGGTTTTACAGTGTTGTAAACGGTTGTCTGGAGATAAAAGAGAAGGAACCTGGATAGTAGGGTTACTTTAAAATGAAAGCCTGGATAGTAGGGCTACTTCATGATGAGTTCGGGTAAAACCGCATTGGGAAATTGTAAGAAGGAACCTAGGTAGGGTTGCTTCGTGAGGAGTTTAGGTAAAACTGCATCTGAACCGAGAAGGAACCTGGGCAAGGTTGCTTCGTGAAGAGTTTGGGTAAAACTGCATCTGAACCGAGAAGGAACCTGGGTAAGGTTGCTTCGTGAGGAGTTTGGGTAAAACTGCATCTGAACCGAGAAGGAACATGGGTGAGGTGGCTTCGTGATAAGTTTGGGTAAAACTACATCTGAACCAAGGAGGAACTTAGGTAAGGTTGCTTTGTGATGAGTTTGAGTAAAACTGCATCTGAACCAAGGAGGAACCTAGTTAAGGTTGCTTCATGATGAGTTTGGGTAAAACTGCATCTGAACCGAGAAGGAACCTGGGTAAGATTGCTTCGTGATGAGTTTGGGTAAAACTGCATCTGAACCGAGAAGGAACCTGGGTAAGGTTGCTTCGTGAGGAGTTTGGGTAAAACTGCATCTGAACCGAGAAGGAACCTGGGTGAGGTGGCTTCGTAATGAGTTTGGGTAAAACTGCATCTAAACCGAGGAGGAACCTGGGTAAGGTTGCTTCGTGATGATTTTGGGTAAAACTGCATCTGAACCTAGGAGGAACCTGGGTAAGGTTACTTTTTGATGAGTTTGGGTAAAACTGCATCTGAACCGAGAAGGAACCTGGGTAAGGTTGCTTCGTGATGAGTTTCGGTAAAACTGCATCTGAACCGAGGAGGAACCTGGGTAAGGTTGCTTCGTGATGAGCTTGGGTAAAACTACATCTGAACCGAGAAGCAACTTGGGTAAGGTTGCTTCATGATAAGTTTGGGAAAAAATGCATCGGAAAATTGTAAAAAGGAACCTGGGTAGGGTTTCTTCAGGATGAGTCCGGGTAAAACTACATCGGGACCGAGAAGGAACCTGGGTAGGGTTGATTCAGGATAAGTATGAGTAAAACTTTAGAAGGAACCTGGGTAAGGTTACTTCAGGATAAGTCTGAGTGAAACTTGAGGAGGAACCTGGGTAAGGTCACTTCGGGCTAAGTCTGTGTAAAAATTCAGGAGGAACCTGGGTAAGGTCACTTCGGGCTAAGTCTGTGTAAAACTTCAGGAGGAACCTAGGTAAGGTCACTTCGGGCTAAGTCTTTGTAAAACTTCAGAAGGAACCTAGGTAAGGTTACTTCGGGATAAGTCCGTATAAAACTTCAGAAGGAACCTGGGTAAGGTTACTTCGTGATGACTTCGTGTGAAACATTATTTGGAAATGTATGAGAAGGGACCCGTGTGAGATTTTTTCAAGATAAGCCCGTGTAAAGCTGTATTTGATCGCGCAGATAATTACTCTGTTTAGTTTCAGGAGCTAATCTTGGACTTGTTGTAAATTGTTGATGATAACCATCTTTCCTGAAAAGGCACGAGATTAATTATATGTGATGCATGAAATGCATTGTGTGATGATGTTCTCAAAATAAATGAGATTATGTTGTATGCAATATCTGTGTGCTCGTCATGATGTATGAACATGAAATGCTATTGTGACATATCCGAGTCTAGGAAAATAAATCCCTGACTACTGCTGGAGAGTACTAGAAATTGAATTCCTGGCCGTTGTAGAAAAGTAGTTCTTCTACTTCCGCTGGGGATTACAAACGGAGATGACTATGCCGTGGATTTTCTCGTATTTGTGAATATTCTGTTGGGGAGAGATTCTGCTTGAGAATAACTCTGCGAGGGAATATCTCTGTTTGAGGGAGGAGATGCTTTGCTGGAAGATTTTTCCGACTCGGAGAAATAAAATCTGCTGGGGGATGAACTTCCATCGCTGGAGGAATAATCTCTATTGGGGATTGAGCTTCTGTATTCAGAGAAATAAACTCTGCTTGGGAGACGACTTTATGAACCGCTTGCGATTATAAAATTTGGCTGGGAAATATAGACGTCGACTCTCTGGAGGAGATTTTCTGAGGAAAATAGCTCATGTTTTGGGAAGCTGATGTCAAAGCTTTAGTTGTCTCTACTATGTGGGGAGTTGTCACTGTCCATAGTGTTATGTTGTAGTACTGTAAAAAATGTTTTCTTTATGGTACATAATTCATTGCTGGAATGCGTGCGTAATGCCCTAAGTGATTCAGATGGAGATTTGCCCCTGGTTATTTGGCACTTTTGGGGAGACTTCCCCAGGTGTGTTTAGACATCATGCCCCTTGCTCATGGAAGACCTGTTATTGGAAGTGTCTTTTCCGCTGAGGTGATTCTGTCCATTGAGAGGATGTATGTTCATTTAATATCCATTGTGCGGATTTCTCTGCTGTCAAACAATTAGTCATATGCAAACAATGTCATTTAAAGAATGCAAAACTCATGTCTGTCTTGAACATTTTTTTTTGAAAATGTGTTTTGTGTAGTAAAACTAAATTTTCAAGAATGTGATATCAATTCAGGATTCGTAACAAGTCCTACAGGAGTCAGGATACCTTTGTAACAGTATGCTCTCAAACTAACCCATACTTCAGCTAGGACTTTTAAGGGTTATAACGTGGCCTGGTTCATGGTTTAAGAAACAAAGGATAAAGGCTCAAAATTTATTTGTATCCACCCGTTCTTCGTGATGTACTTCAATCCTATGCTAAGTTAGTTGCGCATTTAGAATCCCAGTTGAGTGCTGGAGTACTGTCCTTGATGTTCTGGTGATGGTTCGGATACTGAAAGTTTGTTTTGAAAAGGAACTGATTTTTGTAATCTTCTTTTTGTCGAGGATTTGTAGGACTTCTTTCTTTTTTTATTTTGTTTTACCTTCTTTTGCCTGAACTATTTCTCTTTGTGATTACTGTCAGCGGGATGCCTCCGTTTTTTCTCTTAAGTCCCTTCATAGTGAAGGTTGAGAAAACACTTAAAGGGGGGGGGGGGGGGGGGTTGAATAAGTTTCTCTTTTTCTTTTTCTTAAAAGCTCAACAATAATGGAAAGACAAGGTTATTTTTATCCTGGTTCGTTTGAACTCAAATTACTCCAGTCCACCCGCCAAGGTGATTTCGCCTTTCTCAACAAGGACTTAATCCACTATAATCAACTGATTACAATCACACAACAACTGTTGTGACTAACAATGCATAAGTAATCTTACAAGTGACTCACACCACTAAGAATTAAACTAGTCCTAGTCTACTTGAGAAATCTGACCAAACTTGGTCTCTCAAGGAACAATTACAAGAGATAAATCTTTACAAATGGTGAAACAAAGTTTGCTTCTAAGAAAGCTATATCACAACTATGATTTTTCACTAAGAATATTATTCCACAAAGTGTATGAAATTTGTTTGTGAGCCCAAAATATTTTCACATAGCTTTTGCTTCTTTTGAAATTGATGAGTTCTATTGAGAACTTCAGTTGTTCAGTCTTTTAGTATTTCGGTTTTTCAGTAGTTGGCTTGCAATTAATGTTCTTCTATATATAGCATGAAGAAACATGACCGTTGCTGCCTTCAAATAGAGAGCATTAAATGTTTGCGTGTTTCCTTGCACTATTCAATTTTCCAATGCACTAGCGTAGACACTTGAGTGCATGTAGCCGTCTTTGCATTAAATGAGAAAACGACACTTGTAAGAACATGTTTCCTGAAGCTTGACAAGACTTGATAGCTTTTGCATTCTTTCAGAACTTGCTTCACGTCTTGAATTCAGAACATGCTTGCTTATCTTCTAAATAACGCTTTGCTTGCTAAGAACTTCTGATTAGTGCTTGCTTTCAATTAACTTCTGAACAACACTTGCTTTCAAGGTACTTCTGAACAAGGAATCCCGCTAAGCGTTAGAAGATGCATTTAAATAATTTTATTACCAGAGTCAGCGTCAGCATCAACACTTGCGCTAAAACAAATGGTTCTTTCATCAAAGAACTTCTTCATTTATTTTCAGCTCAGCATATCAAGATGCTTCTGTTAGAACATTATCAGAGACAACATCAGTACTTGCGCTAAAACAAATAGTTCTTTCATCAAAGAACTTCTTCATTTATTTTCGGCTCAGTACTTGCACTCTATGTCTTTTTATTACTTTATTGCTTTCAAATATATTTATGTGCTTCTTACACACACCCACACACTACATTACAGATCCACATCAACTCTGGATCTCGTCGATATTGATTCTGCTATTGCTACTTATGACTTTGAAAATTCGATATACCAAGACGAGGAAGAAGGTGAGGAATATTATGAAATACCAGGAGAACTTGCCAGACTCTTAATACAATAAGAAAAGGCTATCCAACCACATGAAGATTCTGTTGAAGTTGTAGACTTCGGTAGCGAGGCAGACCAAGAAGAAGTCAAGATAGGCGCCAATTTAGAGAACAATGTCAAGAACAGGATAATTCAGATGTTGCATGACTATGTTAAGATCTTTGCTTGGTCATAAAAAGACATTCCAAGGCTCAATACTGATATTGTGGTCCATCGTCTACCAATGAAAGAGGGTTGTTCTCCGATTAAGCAGAAAGTTCTTCGCATGCATCCCGAGATGTCAGAAAAGATCAAAGTTGAGCTAATGAAGCAATTCAATGCAGTCTTCTTAGCAGTGACATCATATCCTTAATACGTTGCTAATATTTTGCCGGTACCAAAGAAAGACGACAAGGTGCGTATGTTTGTAGACTACATGTGTCGTACCCCAAAATTTGCCCTCCCATATTCTTCAAAGTTTATCAAGAATCATCTTCAAATGGTTCAAGACTTCTCAAGGATTGCACAGTCCAAATGCCTCCTAAGCCAGTCAAAATTAGGGTTTTGGTTCTCTCAAGGAATTTGAGGTTTTTAATGGCTCAATCAAGTCACATGGGCCTATATACATTTTCAAGCATCTACATGTCAAGTTTCAAGACTCACAGAGCCAGTTTGCACAGTCAAAGCTCCATTTGCTTCACAATCAACTGCAGGGGTAGAATGGTCATTTGGCAGTCAAAAGTCAGAATTTTTGGTCAACATCTTATTTTAAAGTCACAATAATCATTTGATCAAGTCTTGATCATGATTCCTCAAGCATGGCTCAAAAATTATCAAAGATGCAAAAGTTACTATTTTTGGACAGTAGAAAAGTCAACTGTATTTTGACCAGGGCATAACTTTTTCATGGTTCATCAGAAAAATCCCATACAATGCTCATTTTGAAGGGGATGACATTTCCTACAACTCATCTTCACATTCCAAGTCCAAGAAATGCTCTCACAAAAAGTTATCAAATTCTACATTATAGGTCAATTTCAAAAGTCAACAAAAATGCACTTTAAGTCAAAGACCATAACTTGAGATTGGTAAATCCAAATGACATGGGACAAAAGGAATTGGTTAGAGGACTTCAAGACCTTTCCAAAATGTCCAAGAACATGTTCATATGATCCAAATTGAGCAAGATATGCATTGGAGAAGTTGGGAAATTTTGGTGAATTTGCAAAAGTCAACTTTGCTCAAAACACCTTGTTTTTGCTAATGGGCCTCAAATTTCTTCTTGAATCTTTATCCAAGGCTTATACACGACCCATTGAGATTATTTGAATTTATTTTCTTATTTTTATTAATTAATTGGATTTTTAATTGATTTTTAATTGATTTTTAATTCATTTAATTAATTTAAATTGTAGGAAATTCAAAGATATGGTTTTTCCAATCTTTTGTGAAGCAAACAAGCTCAATATATGCTGTCAAATTCGTGTGCCAATCAAGGGGACAAAAATCTCCAAAATTAGCAAGTTTTTCCAATCAAAAAGATTGAAAAATATTTGATTTTTCAATCAAATATACAAACCATAATTCCATGGGTCTTTGGTCAAAGATTTAACCTAAATTCACTCCATTATATATACAGAACTCAACCCTAATGCCACACACGTGAGAATTGCTGCAGAAAGCCATAAACAACATTGAAAAAATCAAGAAAAAATCCAAAACTGTTTTCCAGGTTCCAGGCCCTTTCAAAGCAATTTGAGGATTCAAACACATTGCTAGAACTCCCAGAAACATTTTGGAATCAAAACCAAGTGCTAAGGCTAAGAAATCGCTCCACACGAACTCACGGTTTGCTTGACTTTTCCATAATCGTAACTCATGATTTATGCATAATTAACATGTTCTAATCATTGTTTTGCATTGCTTGAGTTCATACAAAGCTTTTGGCATAGGTTAATTGGACTGAAACGCCCTGAATCACGAATCACCATGAACGAATATTAGGGTTCCGAAGCTTTGATTTTGGGGCTTTCCACATCCAGTAAAATCAGAACCCCTAATGCCTATGGTTGGATTCGTTAGGTTGAGACGATTTCAAATCATATGTCGCGAACAATTTATATTAACCATAGGCCTGATCGCTATTTTTCGTCCTTGTAGGTTGTGGGGGTGAAAAACCCCCGCTATTTAACTTTGTTTTACAGGGAATCTGGGGAAGACGAAGGACGTGTTAGTTCCTGGTTGGACGGTTTAAAACGAGCGCGCGCTTTTTCATAATTCCCAGCACATTAATTGTTTGTGTATATTATAATTAATTATCACTATACTAACAAAGCATGCAGCGTGGTGGAGTGGTTCTCCAGATGTTCAGCAAGCGTTGGGACCTGGGTTCGATTCCCAGGTCCACCCAAAATTCTCATAATATTTTTCATAACGTGTTCCTATGCAGGCTTCCAAGGGAATTCCATCATACACCTCAAACAATCAGGCGCCAAGTGGTCACCCTCACAGATCTGATGGCCCTGGGATGAGGAACACCATGTTTCCTGGTCAACAACGCACTAGACCATCCAGAAAGTCAAAGCAGGCTTGTGTTAATGGGCCACCAATTTCCAGAACACACCTCCAAAAGGGCCCAGCACCCCCTGGTTTTCTTTATTCTTTTTTCTTTTCTATTTCAATTTCTATTTAATTATTTTATTAATTATAGTTACTATTATTATTATTTAACTAACAAATAATTATTTTTATAATTAATTCAGAAAACAATATTTTTCTTATTATTATCATTATATATTAATTTCACTATTAATTATTATTTTGTAAATAAATACTAATAAATTGATTTAGTTTAATTAGGGTTAATATTGAATATTTTTGCAATAAATAAAATTAGTCTAGAATTAGGGTTTTTCTTTTGACAATTTTAATTTCTTTTCTTTTATTAAAAGATAAAAAACACAAAAATACTTTCTTTTAATTAATTAATTAATTAGTTATTAGGTTTAACATTAATTAATTGCAAAAAGGACAAAATTCCATTCTTTTCTCAACAAGGGTCAAAACCCTAAAGACGTTCCTGATTCAATTTCTTTGCGCGCACTTTATTATTTTGATTATATTCATGTATCTGTTCCGAGAATGTAATAGATAATTAGGGCTTTTATCGCTTTCTTTAATTTTCTCGCATTTATTTTCAAGGGTTGTGTTTTTGGCGATGTAAATACCCGACTCGACGCCTTGTAATAGCGTAGATTTATTTTCCGCAATTTATTTCCCGCAAATTATTAACTGTTAATTATGCATGACAAGACTTGTATGAAAAATAAAATCAACTCGTAGCTCATCATGATGCATGTACAAGATAATATAAACTGAATTTGACACACATGCACATGCCACTCTTAGGGTACGCCTCACTTGGTTCCCTCGAGGTGGTCATCAAGTATAGGGTGTTTTAGAAGTCGCCCTCCTGTCTAAAGATCCAGTTGCCTCGAAACGGTTGCCTCGGATAAAAAAGGATCTATGACATTAGGGTTACCGCTAAGGCGTCATACTATTGCTTTGGTGACCATATTGTCCCTATAATCGAATTGACCCGAATAACTCCAACGACGGTTCTACCTACTTCTCTATAGTGGGATAGTACTGTCTAAAGGACTCTTACACAACTTAATTCCTTAGAGTAGGTAGATTTCTCCTGGGTACTTGCTCTTTCAAAAACAAAAACAACTTTTCGCACTTACACTTTCAAAAAGTTTTCAAACAAACACTTCATACACTCTTGAGGACAGATACAAGAGTTACCTAGAAGTTTTTCAAAACAAACTCTTCAAAATCCACATACACAAGAAAAGCAAACAATTTTTGAAAACATAGTGAGCAAGTACCTAAGAGCCCGTGGATAACCACAGATAGAAAGGGTGCTAACACCTTCCCTTTCTATAATCTACCTCCCGAACCGAGAAACATCTCGAAAAGGAATTTTGCTGTGCTTTTGTTCTTTCCATATTGGAGAACATAAAAGACGGTGGCGACTCTTGCTTACCGCGACATTTCGTGAACTAGCATTTCAAAATAGTCAGTTCTATTTCCACCGATCACAGAACTGGCGACTCTGCTGGGGATTTTATAAAAGTGATGTGTACCTTAGGATTAAACCACTCTTGTTTTCAATTGTATGCTTTGTTTTCTTTATTATTGTGGACTTGCATCGGAGTTTCATAGATCCTAACCCGGATCTGGGGGATACCTTTTAGAAGTAGCAACAAACTGTGAGGGAACTGTGCGGGGTATACCGACACGGTTGAAGCAGTTGCTACGTTGATGTGGCACTTTGGTGAGTACCGGTAACCCTTGAGTCAAGTCAAGGAGAGTACGGGGCCGCCGCGTGGTGTCGTGAAGCATCAACTGACCTTAGGAACCTTACTTGACCATCCTGGCCTCTTTAGGGGTAGTGAGATGACCGACTTTGGTGCAGTCCGAAGTTGGTAGATATTCGATACTACACTCATTGAGGGTTGTTTTCTTGGAATATTTTGGTCGCCAGTTAAGTGGCTAAATTAAAACAATGAACATAGAAAACAATCCAATGATATTGAGCTCCTTAGAACTCGGTTACTTTTGATAGGACAAGTTTTGAGCCAACTAACTTCAAGAGGGTAGTACCTAAACTTCATGCTGGCCTAAACTCTAAGGGTTGTCTTGTGTGACTTGTGTGCCTTCAAACTTGACTACTTGCACATTCTTGTTATTTGACAACATAAGTTCCTTGCAGGTTTTGTTTACAGTCCTTAATCTGGGCTTATAACAGGGTTTGCTTACATCACTCCATGCATAGCATAACATCATACCATCATAACATTGCATACATCCTGCATAAGGACTAACCCATTTCAAGGATCTCAAAGGTTTGTGATGCAGGTCATGATGAAACAAATGTCTAGCAAGGGGCAAAGGGGATTTATCTTCCTCTAGCCAAGGTGTTCGGAGATCAAAACATGATGACTTGAGTCAGGGGCTATGACCCACTCGATATGGTGAGCTTTGACTCTTGAAGAAGGACTCTCAACAACACGCAGTTCCTTCAATCAAGCTACCAGATTCAAATTCTAACAAGTCTCTTTGTTTACCCCACGAGATCCTTGAAAACATCGCATGCATACATACATATCATTGCATTACAGGTACCCTTTTTACAGGTCACTTACCTTCTTCGCTGTTTATTTCAGCAATCGTCATGTCTACTGAACCTTCCGCTGAACAAGCTATCAAGGCCCTCCAGGCCCAGAATGCCCAGTTCCAGGAGTTGGTTATGAGCCTAGCCCAGGGTCAACAGGACTTGAAAACTCTGATTCTGAAAGAGAGGAAGAAGAAGAAGAGGACTGTTTTGTTCAACACTAGACACAGATCTGGGAATGGATTACAGAATGAGGCTGAGCTGACTACCTCATTTGTAGGCAAAGACAGTCCCCAAGAGGGAAGGGTTCCTAGTCCCGTGGTCTCCGACAACGAGACAAATTATAATGACGAACATTACCCTCCTGCTGAGGATAGGTACAAACAGCTAGAGGACCGTTTAAGTGCTATGGAGATTCAACATGTGCCCGGGTTGGATTTTGGAGACCTAGGCTTATCCTCTGGGGTGGTGATCCCACATAAGTTCAAGGCACCTGCCTTTGCAAAGTACGACGGGGCTTCCTGTCCTAAGCTGCATCTCAGATCATATGTAAGGAAGAACCAACCTTACACTGCTGACAAGAATCTATGGATCCATTTCTTCCAGGATAGTCTTTCAGGGAATCAACTCGAATGGTTCTTTCAGCTGGATGGAGCCAGTATTCATAACTGGGAGGACTTGGCTACGGCATTCTACAAGCAGTATCAGTATAAATCCGACCTCGCTCCTACGCGTACCCAACTCCAGGGTATGTCACTAGGGACGGGTGAAGGATTTAAGGAGTACGCTCAAAAGTGGAGAGACCTTGCTGGAAGGGTGCAACCACCTTTAACTGACCGTGAACTTGTTGATATGTTTCTGGGGACCCTGTCTGGTCCATTCTTCAACAATCTGATTGGGAAATCTTCTGCTGGGTTTACAGACCTTATCTTGACTGGTGAGAGAATATAAGCTGGTATCAAGGCTGGGAAGATTCAAGAAGCTACACCTTCTGATGCTCATAAAAAGCCTTATAGTGGGAAGAAAGAGTCCAATGCTGTGTGCAGTCAAAAGAGCCGTCGTGACCAACACATAGGGGCAACCTTAATCTCTGGATCTGCGTCACACCAACAACAGAAAAAGGGAAATCAACGAAGGCCAGACGCGCCTAAAAGACAGTTCACCAACATCAACATGCCATTGTCACAAGCATTGCAGCACATGTTGAAGATGAATCTGATTTCGGTGATAAACCCTCATCCAAACCCTAAGACTTCTTCTCCTAACTACAATCCAGATGCAAGGTGCGCTTACCATTCCGGTAGCCCGGGCCATGATACTGATGATTGTTGGGCGCTGAAATACATGATCCAGAATATGATTGACGCTAAGGAGACCGAATTCGAGCCTTCTGAGACTCCCAATGTGATCACTGCTCCCTTGCCAAAACATGTCTAGGATTGAGAGACTTTTGTTCATTTGAATTCTGATATTGTATTTTTCTTTGCTTATTCAAACAATTATCATGTCAAACTCTCTTATTTCATTAATGCATTACACGTGTCTGTTTTGAAGTAATTGTATTCACTATATTCAAATTGCTTTCATTTTTATTTGTGATACTCAACTCTCGATTAAAAATTCTAAAACCTTTTGAGGGAGGATGACGAAAACGATACCACGATCTTTACAGTATGCCTTTGAACAGACCCCGCTGATGAGGTACAAGCATTGTTTCAAATCCTAAGCAATGGAGTCATAAGGAAGATAATCCCTCGTTAACCCCTTTGAGCCAAAGAAGTTGGAGTTTTTCTTTTCGAAAATTAAAACCCTTAATCATAACCTGGGGCAGGGTAGTTTTCTCAGTTGATCTAAATGCGCAATAAATGGTATCAAAGGAGTCCTTCCAAAACAAAAGATAGTGATGGTTCCGAATAATCATAAAGACATGCAGTCATTATCTCTCAAAATAAAAGCCCATCAAAGTCAAAACCTATGAAGGAGACTTGCAAAACTGGGGCATCCCGCTGACTGTAAATACAAAAAGAAATAGTTCAGGCAAAAAAAATAGGGATAACGAAATCAAAAAGAAAGAGGTCCTGCAAACCCTCAACAAAAAGAAATGACTGCCTGGTCAAAATAAACTATCAGTATCTGAACCATCACCGGAATATCAAAGCAAAGACTCAAACAAGGTCTAACGCACGATTAGCTGAGTTTAGGATCTAAGAACATCACGAAGAGCGGGTGGGTACAAATAAAATTTGAGCCTTTATCCTTTGTTTCATAAACCGTGAACAAGGCCACGTTATAACCCTTAAAAGTCCTAGCTGAAGCATGGGTTAGTTCGAAAGCATACTGTTACAAAAGGTATCCTGACTCCTGTAGGGCTTGCTGTAAAATCTTGAGTTGACATCACATTTTACAAAAAATTGCTTGTTTTACTGAAAAATGCATTTTCAAAACTTCAAGACAGACATAAGCTTTGCATTCTTAAAATAACGTTGTTTGCATATGACTATTTGTTCGAACAGCAGAGAAATTCGCACGATGAATATCCGGTGAACAAAAATCTTCTCAACAAAAGGGTCATCTCAAGTGGAAGAAACACTTCCAATCAAGGGGCACGGCATGATCATGGTCTATCATCCGGGACAGTCCAGTCAAGATTCAAGGAATCTCTCAAGGATGCCAAATATCCAGGGGCAAATCTCTGCCTGAATCATTGGGGGCATTGGACATGGATTCCCGTAACGAATCTTGCATGATCAAACGAAGATCTTCTGGTAGTATGGCAACACTACATTACTGACAGTGACAACTCCCTACACTCTGAGAATGTGGACATAGTCGAAAAAATACTACGCATAATCAAAGACCCGCTAGGTTGACACACTTGGGCAAAAATAAGAGCTTCCCGGCGAACCAAAAGGGTTCGGGCAAAAATAAGGGATGAAAATGAAAAATTTGTACACCCGGCAAGTTGAAAACATGAAAAGGCGGCTTGGGCAAAAATGGGTATCCCGGTGGACTGAAAACCCGAAAGGGCGGTCCAGGAAAAAGTTAGGGATCAAAGCGTACGACTATATCCCGTCATCTCGTCACTTGCCTACCAAAAGAAGATTGGTCAATCGGCAGGTATCAAGCACCTCATAGGCCTTCTTCTCCCGCAGAAACAGGGGAAATAATGAGTTGTCTAAGCAATCTAGTTGCTCTGTCCACCAAGGTACCAAGGTAGGTTCGGCTGAAAAACATGACCAGGATATCTTCACTCCCCGCAGAGTAAGACAAATCAGCAATACTCTCCCCAAGCAGAGTTAGGCTACTGTCAGCCTTAAGGAAGTTGGATATCCCCAGGAGATCTCAATATTCCCCAGCGGAGTATACAAATGTTCCTCAGCAAGCATCCCCGACAGTCTCAATATTCCTCAGCAGAAATATAAGATTGTTCCCCGGCGGAATACAGACACCCCAGTGGAGCCACTTCCCCAGTACAGTCCAAAAGTTTCCCCAGCAGAGTTGAATCAATATCCCCAGTAGGTTCTGGAAGCTTATCCCTAGTAGATTCTGGAAGCTTATCCCCCGCAGCGTGCAAAAGCATCTCCCCGGCTTTATTCAGAAGGTTATTCCCCACCAGAGCCTATAACTAGAGTATCCTCAGCTAATTACCACAGAAAGATCGTCCTCGGCGAAGTTCTTCCTATCCCCCAGCGGAGTTCATCAAATTCCCCAACATAACTTATCAATGGAATCCCCAGCGGAGTTCTCATTAAAATCTCAGCGAAGTATCTTTTCCCACAGAGTAATTCCCCGCAGAGTAATCTCTCCAACAAGTTTATTCCCCAACGGAGTCATCTTCTCCTACCAGTTTATTCTTACAATCATCATCCCCAGCGGAAACGAAGAACTCTACTCTTCAACATCAGCCCAGGATTTAACTCCCGGCATTCGTCAAGGATTTATTTTCACAGACGAAAATACATTCATAAACATATCACATTTCACATCTCCTATTTACATACATGATGAAGTGCATACGACACAATCTCATTTATTTTTGAGAACATCATGACATCATGCATTTCATACATCATGACATTGCATACAACTAATGTTTTGACTTTTCAGGAAAAGGTCAATCAAAAGATGATTACCATCTACCTTTGCAGTTCCAGATCAACACCTGTAACGAGCTAGGAAAATTTTGTGGACGACTGATCGTGGGTTAATACCTGAAACCAGACAGGACAATTATCTACTTGATCATCATCAGGAAACCCTACACCAGTTCCCTCTCAATTTCAGATGAAGTTTTACACGGACTCATCGTCAGGAAACCCTACACCGGTTCCTTCTCAACTTCAGATGTAGTTTTACACGGACTCATCCTTAGGAAACCCTACACCGGTTCCTTCTCAACTTCAGATGTAGTTTTACATGGACTCACCATCAGGCAACCCTACACCGGTTCCTTCTCAATCTCAGATGTAGTTTTACACGGACTCATCATCAGGCAACCCTACACCGGTTCTTTCTCAATCTCAGATGTAGGTTTACACGGACTCATCATCAGGCAACCCTACACCGGTTACTTCTCAATCTCAGATGTAGTTTTACACGGACTCATCCTTAGGCAACCCTACACCGGTTCCTCCTCCCTTCAAAGACGAAGTTTTACACGGACTCGTCCTCAGGCAACCCTACACCGGTTCCTCCTCAGTTCCAAGATGAAGTTTTACACGAACTCATCGTCAAGGTAACCTTACCCCGGTTCATCCATAAGTCTTACACGGGCTTATCTCAAAGTAACCTTACCCCGATTCCTCCAGAAGTCTTACACGGGCTTATCTCAAAGTAACCTTACCCCGGTTCATCCAGAAGTCTTACACGGGCTTATCTCACAGTAACCTTACCCCGGTTCACCCAGAAGTTTTACACGAACTTATCCCGAAGTAACCTTACACCGGTTCCTTCTCAACTCCAGACGTAGTTTTACACGGACTCGTCGTCAAGGAACCCTACACAGGTTCTCTCTTTCCAAATATGAAGTTTTACATGGACTCGTCACCCAGAAACCCTACAGAGGTTCTCTATTTCCAAGGATGCAGTCTTCCATGGACTCGTCATCAGTAAACCCTACACAGGTTCCTTCTCCATTTCAGATGCAGCTTCACACGGGCTCATCATCAGTCAACCCTACACAGGTTTCCTTCTTAATTCCCGATGCAGTTTTACACGGACTCGTCATCAAGAAACTCTACACAGGTTTCCTTCTCAATTCCCAATGCAATTTTACACGGGCTCATCATCAAAGTAACCCTACACAAGTTCCTTCTCCATTTCAGATGCAGTTTTACACTGACTCGTCATCAAGAAACCCTACACAAGGTTCCCTCCTTCAAAGGTGCAGTTTTACACGGACTCATCATCAGTCAACCATACACAGGTTTCCTTCTTTCAACTTACAAAGTTACAATTCAACAGACAATCTCCAGATGGCATCTATAAGCCCATCCCCGACAAGACTCTGTCACATCTCCAGATGGCATCTATAAGCCCATTCTCCTATCCACCATCTCTCCAAATGGCATCTGTAAGCCTATTCCCGCCATCACACTGCTGATACTACGCTATGTGAGTGCAAATTTCTGGGCACTCTAGTGTTCAATCATCTTCCACCTTCGGATCACGAAAGGCCCGCAAGCCAATCTACATCCTCAGGTTTAAAAAGATTGAACAGGGGCAACTGTTGTACCCCAAAATTTTCCCTCCCATATTCTTCAAAGTTTATCAAGAATCATCTTCAAATGGTTCAAGACTTCTCAAGGATTGCACAGTCCAAATGCCTCCTAAGCCAGTCAAAATTAGGGTTTTGGTTCTCTCAAGGAATTTGAGGTGTTTAATGGCTCAATCAAGTCACATGGGCCTATATACATTGTCAAGCATCTACATGTCAAGTTTCAAGACTCACAGAGCCAATTTGCACAGTCAAAGCTCCATTTGCTTCACAATCAACTGCAGGGGTAAAATGGTCATTTGGCAGTCAAAAGTCAGAATTTTTGGTCAACATCTTATTTTAAGGTCACAATCATCATTTGATCAAGTCTTGATCATGATTCCTCAAGCATGGCTAAAAAATTATCAAAGATGCAAAAGTTACTATTTTTGGACAGTAGAAAAGTCAACTGTATTTTGACCAGGGCATAACTTTTTCATGGTTCATCAGAAAAATCCCATACAATGCTCATTTTGAAGGGGATGACATTTCCTACAACGCATCTTCACATTCCAAGTCCAAGAAATGCTCTCACAAAAAGTTATCAATTTCTACATTATAGGTCAATTTCAAAAGTCAACAAAAATGCACTTTAAGTCAAAGACCATAACTTGATATTGGTAAATCCAAATGACATGGGACCACAGGCATTGGTTAGAGGACTTCAAGACCTTTCCAAAATGTCCAAGAACATGTTCATATGATCAAAATTGAGAAAGATATGCATTGGAGAAGTTGGGAAATTTTGGTGAATTTGCAAAAGTCAACTTTGCTCAAAACACCTTGTTTTTGCTAATGGGCCTCAAATTTCTTCTTGAATATTTATCCAAGGCTTATACACGACCCATTGAGATTATTTGAATTTATTTTCTTATTTTTGTTAATTAATTGGATTTTTAATTGATTTTTAATTCATTTAATTAATTTAAATTGTAGGAAATTCAAAGATATGGTTTTTCCAATCTTTTGTGAAGCAAACAAGCTCAATATATGCTGTCAAATTCGTGTGCCAATCAAGGGGACAAGAATCTCCAAAATTAGCAAGTTTTTCCAATCAAAAAGATTGAAAAATATTTGATTTTTCAATCAAATATACAAACCATAATTCCATGGATCTTTGGTCAAAGATTTAACCTAAATTCAGTCCATTATATATACAGAACTCAACCCTAATGCCACACACGTGAGAATTGCTGCAGAAAGCCATAAACAACATTGAAAAAATCAAGAAAAAAGCCAAAACTGTTTTCCAGGTTCCAGGCCCTTTCAAAGCAATTTGAGGATTCAAACACATTGCTAGAACTCCCAGAAACGTTTTGGAATCAAAACCAATTGCTAAGGCCTAAGAAATCGCTCCACACGAACTCACGGTTTGCTTGACATTTCCATAATCGTAACTCATGATTTATGCATAATTAAAATGTTCTAATCATTGTTTTGCATTGCTTGAGTTCATACAAAGCTTTTGGCATAGGTTAATTGGACTGAAACGCCCTGAATCACGAATCACCATGAACAGATATTAGGGTTCCGAAGCTTTGATTTTGGGGCTTTCCACATCCAGTAAAACAGAATCCCTAAGGCCTATGGTTGGATTCGTTAGGTTGAGACGATTTCAAATCATATGTCACGAACAATTTATATTAACCATAGGCATGTTCGCTATTTTTCGTCCTTGCAGGTTGTGGGGGTTAAAAACCCCCGCTATTTAACTTTGTTTTACAGGGAATCTGGGGAAGACGAAGGACGTGTTAGTTCCTGGTTGGACGGTTTAAAATGAGCGCGTGCTTTTTCATAATTCCCAGCACATTAATTGTTTGTATATATTATAATTAATTATCACTATACTAACAAAGCATGCAGCGTGGTGGAGTGGTTGGCCAGATGTTCAGCAAGCGTTGGGACCTGGGTTCGATTCCCAAGTCCACCCAAAATTCTCATAATATTTTTCATAACGTGTTCCTATGCAGGCTTCCAAGGGAATTCCATCATACACCTCAAACAATCAGGCGCCAAGTGGTCACCCTCACAGATCTGATGGCCCTGGGATGAGGAACACCATGTTTCCTGGTCAACAACACACTAGACCATCCAGAAAGTCAAAGCAGGCTTGTGTTAATGGGCCACCAATTTCCAGAACACACCTCCAAAAGGGCCCAGCACCCCCCTGGTTTTCTTTATTCTTTTTTCTTTTCTATTTCAATTTCTATTTAATTATTTTATTAATTATAGTTACTATTATTATTATTTAACTAACAAATAATTATTTTTATAATTAATTCAGAAAACAATATTTTTCTTATTATTATCATTATATATTAATTTCACTATTAATTATTATTTTGTAAATAAATACTAAAAAATTGATTTAGTTTAATTAGGGTTAATATTGAATATTTTTGCAATAAATAAAATTAGTCTAGAATTAGGGTTTTTCTTTTGACAATTTTAATTTCTTTTCTTTTATTTTGTTAAAACATAAAAAACACAAAAATACTTTCTTTTAATTAATTAATTAATTAGTTATTAGGTTTAACATTAATTAATTGCAAAAAGGACAAAATTCCATTCTTTTCTCAACAAGGGTCAAAACCCTAAAGACGTTCCTGATTCAATTTCTTTGCGCGCACTTTATTATTTTGATTATATTCATGTATCTGTTCCGAGAATGTAATAGATAATTAGGGCTTTTATCACTTTCTTTAATTTTCTCGCATTTATTTTCAAGGGTTATGTTTTTGGCGATGTAAATACCCGACGCCTTGTAATAGCGTAGATTTATTTTCCGCAATTTATTTCCCGCAAATTATTAACTGTTAATTATGCATGACAAGACTTGTATGAAAAATAAAATCAACTCGTAGCTCATCATGATGCATGTACAAGATAATATAAACTGAATTTGACACACATGCACATGCCACTCTTAGGGTACGCCTCACTTGGTTGCCTCGAGGTGGTCATCAAGTATAGGGTGTTTTAGAGGTCGCCCTCCTGTCTAAAGATCCAGTTGCCTCGAAACAGTTTCCTCGGATAAAAAAGGATCTAGGACATTAGGGTTACCGCTAAGGCGTCATACTATTGCTTTGGTGACCATATTGTCCCTATAATTGAATTGACCCGAATAACTCCAACAACGGTGCTACCTACTTCTATATAGTGGGATAGTACTGTCTAAAGGACTCTTACATAGCTTAATTCCTTAGAGTAGGTAGATTTCTCCTGGGTACTTGCTCTTTCAAAAAAAAAAACAACTTTTCGCACTTACACTTTCAAAAAGTTTTCAAACAAACACTTCATACACTCTTGAGGACAGATACAAGAGTTACCTAGAAGTTTTTCAAAACAAACTCTTCAAAATCCACATACAAAAGAAAAGCAAACAATTTTTGAAAACATAGTGAGAAAGTACCTAAGATCCCGTGGATAACCACAGATAGAAAGGGTGCTAACACCTTCCCTTTCTATAATCTACCTCCCGAACCGAGAAACATCTCAAAAAGGAATTTTGCTGTGCTTTTGTCCTTTCCATATTGGAGAACATAAAAGACGGTGGCGACTCTTGCTTACCGCGACATTTCGCGAACCAGAATTTCAAAATAGTCAGTTCTATTTCCACCGATCACAACAGGGATTTGAATAGGGCGAGCCCCAAAGATGACTTCCCACTTCCATATATTGATGTTTTGGCTGACAACACTGCTCAACACAAGGTGTTCTCTTTCATGGACGATTTCTCAGGTTACAATGAGATCAAGATGGCGCCTGAAGACATGGAGAAAACTACCTTCGTCACACAGTGGGGCACTTTCTGCTACAAGGTTATGCCTTTTGGGTTGAAGAATGCTGGTGCAACTTATCAGCGTGCCATGGTAGCTTTATTTCATGACATGATTCATCACGAGATAGAGGTCTACGTCCACGACATGATAGCAAGATCATAGACTGAAGAAGAGCATCTGGATCATCTACATAATCTGTTTGAAATATTAAGGAAGTATAAGCTAAGGTTAAACCCAAACAAGTGTACCTTCGGGGTGAGATCCGGTAAACTCCTGGGCTTCACCGTCAACGATAAAGGTATTGAGGTTGATCCCTCCATGGTCAAAGACATTCAAGAAATTTAGGCTCCTCGTACTGAGAGGGAAGTCATAGGTTTCTTAGGATGACTGAATTACATTGCCCGATTCATTTCTCATCTAACTTCTACTGGCGAGCCAATCTTCAAGCTACTAAAGAAAGATCAAGTAGTAAAGTGGAACGACGACTGCCAAATAGACTTTGATAAAATTAAGGAGTACCTACAAGAACCTCTAATTCTGATGCCACCAGTTGAAGGAAGACCTATAATCATGTACCTAACAGTGCTAGAGAACTCAATGGGGTGTGTACTGGGCCAACATGACGAGTCTGGTCGAAAAGAGAATGCAATATACTACCTTAGCAAAAAGTTTACCGACTGTGAAACAAGATATTCACTGCTTGAGAAAAATTGATGCGCTTTGGCATGGGTTTCTCGCCGACTAAGAAAGTATATATTGACTTATACTACTCTATTGATTTCTAAAATGGATCCCATCAAGTATATATTGGAGAAGCCATCTCTCTCCAGAAGAATAGCCTGATGGCAAATGGTCTTGACAGAATACGACATCCAGTACACCACTCAAAAGGAAATCAATGGAAGTTTATTTTCGGATCATTTGGCACAACAATCCGTAGACGACTATCGGTCTATGAATTTCGAATTCGCGGACGAGAACATTATGCTAGTCACAGATAGCGAAGAACCTGGGCCGTAAGAAGGTCCTGAGCCAGGATCCCGATGGATTATGGTTTTCAACGGAGCTTCTAATGCACTTGGTAATGGAATCAGTGCTGTAATTATCTCTCCTCAGGGTTGCCATACACCTTTCACTGCCAGATTATGCTTTGATTGTACCAACAACATGGCTGAATACGAAGTGTGCATTATGCGTATTAAAGCTGCTATTGACCTAAGAATCAAGTTCTTGGATGTATATGGTGTTGTACCCCAATTTCCCCCCCTAAGATTCCCCTATCACATCATGTTAACTTGATCATGACAAGATCATATTAGGGTTGGTTCTTCATCTTGCTCTATCTCCTATCTTTAAGTTTGCCCTTGAGGAATTTCCAAGCACCTTGGTTGTGTATCTTGTCTATGTGTTGATTAACTAACCTCTAATCAAAATACAAAAATATTTGTCTTTGTCCTTGCACAATTTGTGTTTTGTAGGTACCAAGTCAAAGCATCCAACAAATAAGCTCATGCAAAGTTGATTGATCCTATTGTGGCAAAAAAAAATCCAGCATGCATCGACCCATAAAGGTATGCATCGACTCATTTTGTTGTGCATAACTTGCATGTGTCGACACATGCATGTATGTATCGACTCATCCTGCTTGAAAAAACTAGCATGTGTCGACACATACATGTATGTATCGACTCATCCTGCTTGTAAAACTAGCATGCGTCGACACATACGTGTTATGTATCGACTCATGCAGTTTGTGTGGTTCTGTAATGAGTTGAAACAACAGTATGTATCGACACATAGAGGCATGTATCGACACATGCTGTGTTATGAAGCTAGGATGTATTGACACATACCATGTATGTATCGACTCATAATGGCAAAATGCACGTGTTTTTTGAAAAAATCCAGCAAATTCAAACTGTGATAATTTTGGCTCCAATTTTTTCTGCATAATTTGAAATTATATCATTAATTCAAATTTGGCTCCAAGAATCAATTACCAAATTACCACTAATCCCAATCCTAAAACTCTATAAATAGAGAACTCATTTCATTCAAATCACAAGCTTTGGACAACCAAAATCATCTTGCTAAAAAATCTTTCAATTCTCTCCATTTTACCAAATTCACTCAAAGCTCCATTTTCAAAAAAAAAAGTTAGTAAGCTTTGCATTGAAGTTTTCTAATCTTTGAGCTAAACCTTCATCCAAAATTGTTTTCTCCATTAATTCTCTACATCCAAACTTTGGTGATTGATTCTTGTTGTTGAATTGAAGAAAATTCTGAAGTTGTTTGATAATTTTCAAATTCTACCATTGATAAGTTGGATCATCATCTTTAACAATATGATCTCTTGTGGATTTCTGGTTTTGATTCATTAAGCATTATTTTATAACTCCATGAGTGCTATTTTCTCAAAATTTCTGGAATTTTCATGCTCAATTGGATCCATGATCATAAGGTGTTTGATGAAAAGTTGGAACAAGAATTTGATCCCAAAAATATTTTTCTGCCTTATTTTGGGGCTATTTTGACTCAAATATTTTTTCTGCTCACTCTCTTTGATTGTTAGTTTGGATTGCAATTTTGAATGTCCAATTTGTTTTTAAGTTCAATGGACTTTATAATGTAGATGAAGTTGGATAAATGTTCATCAATTCAAATCCACCTAAGAATGAATTATTTAATTCACTTTTGGTGCTTTGGATTAATGATATGTTTAGTTCTTTAATCCATCTAGAGGAGTGGTTGAATTTAAAGATGAAAGTATTTTGAAATGGTAATCCAAATTAGCTTATCATTCCCCTCCCTCTTCATCTTATCCCTTTCTTTTTTAATTGTACTACATGTTAAGGGGTGGTGATCTCTATATCATTTATCCAAACATGAAGTACATAAATTGCTATTGACCGACCTAAAAATAGGTGCGACTTCTACATAAGTCCACTTATGATTGCTTAACATAGCGCTAAATTTTGTCCCGATTCGAATAAATGATCATTCGTGGCCCAAACTTGTGATTGCAATCACAAGTATGTTAATTTAATCTCTTTGATCCAATAACCTTGAGATTCATTGTGTGGAGGCTTTGGTTCTACCAATCCTCTAATGAATCTACGATACTTTTGGTCATAGTGGATCACTTAAACATCGTTGATCATTACATGTTATTTGTGAGAATTCAAAAATGGATGATATACTTGAAAAAAAGCAAATGCAACTTGTTGTGTGGAGTCTTTGGTTCTACCAATCCTCTAATGAGTTCCAAATTCAAGTTTCAAGATGATCATCCAACAAACCACTAATTTATAATAGTTGACTTTACTTTATGCTTTATAATTTCTTATGCTTTATGCACCATTTAATTTAAGCATTTACATTTCATGTCATCTTTTTATTTTGCTCACTTGAGCATTTATTTTTATGTTATTTTTATTTTTGCTCACTTGAGATTTTCTTTTCCTTTTTAAAGATACCTAATAATCAACATGAACCATAAAAATCTTTAATGATATTTGGACTATTGGCTACTATCCTTGGCATTATGGAGCATTGGACTTCTTGGACTTAGGATTAGAGACTTTGGCCTATCTTGGTGACCTTGTGACCTTAATTCTTTATTTTGTCTGGAGTTCTTGAGGTTTACCTCGGGACATTGGGTTGTTTGCTTGTTTTGTGTGCAGGTCATTGTGATTACATACTTTGTTTGTAATCTGGAATTCACCCGTATACAGCCGTTACTCTGCCCAATTTTTGCGAAGACTTAAAACACTTGAAGTTTGTTTCTCTCAAGAGGTCTAATGTCTTTGATTGCTTGGTTTCAATCTAAAGAATGGGAATCCTATATTGACTCATAATGTCAAGTATTGGTTTCATGTTGGTTAGATGGTTCTTATCCCTAACTTTTACCTTATGCTTTAGGATAGCCTCTTCTTCTCCTTCTACCTTCTTTAATTTCAAAAAATCCTCTCCCTCTTTCTAAAAAAACTCTTCTTGTTTTGAAACTTGAAATATTTTTCATAATAAACTTGGACTTAGGTCCATGCATTTTTAATACATTTTCATAAATAAATTTCAATCAATTTAATAATACTTTGACATTTTTTTTGCGAGAAGACTAAAAGTCAATTAATCTCATTTCAAACCATTTTACCACTTTGGCTTTTATTTTAAAACTTTTCTCAAAAGATTAAACTCTTGTCAATCCTTGTAGTGATGCAAGCAACTATACTTCTACAATATGTAGTAAAGAGAGATATTTTCCACTTGGGTGTTGAGTGAGGCATTGTTGATTTTAAAATCCAAGACATATCCTCCACTTTGAGATGATGCAAATTCTCCTTTCTCATGATTGTGGGTAGTAAGTATGTTTTCCACACGGACAATGACGATGATGTCTTATCTCATAAAATTAACCGACACACTTGTGTTTCAAATTTTTAAAAGAGGAACAACGTTTACTATGATCCCCTATTGCATGAAAGGTGGTACGTAGGCACTAAAGGTTCGCAACCGCGGCGGGGGCAAAAATCATAAAAAAATATATTTCTTTTCTCACCTCTACCATCCATTTTATACATAACACATTTTTATAACCAAAATATACAGATTTTTCAAAGAGGTTCCTGCGGAGTCCTGTAGATGTTTAGGGTGCTAATACATTCCCTTTGAATAACCAACCCCCTACCTTGAATCTTTCCCCCTTTTTGGGTTATTCGCTCTTTTCCCATTCCTTTGGAAACAATAAAGCGCGGTGGTGATTTTGATTTTGATTTGTATAAAGTCTAGTCAATCCAATGGCTTAGTCTTGAACGTTTCTACTGCTACAGGAAAAATGGCGACTTCACTGGGGAAAGATTGACCTCTTGCTGGTCCATCCCTAAGTGGGTTGAGCCTATCTTTGTTTATATCTGTATATATGTTATTATGTTTATGTGTTATATTTTGTATATATATTTGTTTGGATTTTCCTGGTTTACAGGGTGCTTGGTGATTACTCATAAGTCCTATACCCGGACTTGGGCAAACTTTAAGATAGGACGTGCGGTATAGTCATGTTAACTTTGAGGGAGTAATCCCAAAAAAGGAGGCATGAGATCCCCCACTCAGTGGAGGCCCATTTGACTGTAGTGTCATTTACCGAGTAATCGGGAAGACATACTGCTTTCGACCTGGGAGCCTGCCGAAGCTGAGGACCATAGATTACCTAACCCATCTTGGCCTTCTAGGTGTAGTGCGGAAGCTATGACGGAGTAATCCGGAAGTAGTTGTCACGCGATACTATGCTCGGACGAGTCTTTCTTGAGAATATTACTAATTACCGAGTTAATCGGGAAGTTGGTAATATCCGAAGGAAGGATGTAGACTCTGGGAACCTCTTAGAACCTTGTTCGGCAGGTGATAAATTTTTAGACCAATACCTTATGGGTAATACCTTCGGCCTCATGCTCGTGACGTTGAACCTATGAACCCTATATGTGTGATTTTGTGTGTGATTGTTGCATCATGCATCCATGCACTCATAAGAATCTTTTGAAGAAAACAATATTTCAAGGGATTTAAAGGTTGACTATTTGTGAATATCTCAGGTACTTGTAGACCATGGATTCTGGAAAGAGAAAGACCGGGAAATACAGTTTCAAGGATCCCAAGATAGATGAGTTGATCAGTCTAATTCCAGAGATCGAGTGTCCTGCAGACTTTCGGAAGAAGTATGGATCCATTATTCCTCTCATGAAGTTGAAGATGAAGGAGGGTTTTCTCTCGACTTTGGTCCAGTTCTATGATTCAGTGTATCACTGCTTTACTTTTCCCGATTATCAGTTGATGCCTACACTGGAGGAGTATTCCTATCTATTGGACTTACCTATTACCGATCGTGTTCCTTTTATTGGTTTGGAGGGTGAGCCAAAATCACATGAGATTGCTGCTTTGATTCATCTAGGGAAGTCTGAGGTGGAAGCCCATATGACTACTAAAGGAGGGATTAGAGGATTACCAACTCAGTTCTTATTGGAGAAAGCTCGTTACTTTGCCAGGATAAAGAGTACGGTTGCTTTTGAGGACATCTTTGCTTTACTCGCCTATGGATTATTCTTATTCCCTAATATGGACAAGTTTGTTGACATTAATGCTATCAGGATTTTCATGATCAGAAACCCGGTTCCTACACTGCTGGGTGATGCTTATTACTCTGTTCATCTTCGGAGTTCCTATCATGGGGGAATGATTATCTTTTGCACGCCTTTGTTGTATTGATGGTTCATCTCTCATATGCCTCAGTCTGATGCTTTTTGGGATGTCAAGAAGGAACCCCGTTGGGCTCCTAAGAACATGGCACTTACTCACTCAGATATTGATTGGTATCGTCGAGCTTACCAGGATGTGGAGATTATTGAAAGTTGTGGTAGTTTCTCCAATGTGCCTCTTCTTGGTACAAAGGGAGAAATTAACTATAACCCTGTTCTTGCACGGCGACAACTTGGTTATTCGATGAGGGATAAACTAAACAATATTCATCTGAGTAGTTTCTTTCTGAAGGAAGGAGAGGACCACAGGGAAGCTAAAGAGAAGATTGCGAAGGCTTAGTGTCACATCCATAAGAAGAGTAGGAAGGATTTGGGACCTAGAGCTGTTGTTTCTTTGGAGCCATGTCTTCAGTGGGTCCGATCGAGAGCCATTCAGTTGAAGATGCCGTATACTCGGGAGACACCCATGCCTGATTTGTTTGTGAAGACTACTCCTCCTGTATTAGATGATCTGGAAGAGCTGCAACTTGCTTTGGTTAGGATGCAACATGAATGGGATGCTTGGAAGAACAAGTTCCAGACTTTATAGAGTTCCTACAGAGCAGACCTGAAGGAGAAAGATGATTTGATCGAGATCCTTGAGAGTCGAGCAGTGGAGTCTATGGAGAGGCAAGGGGATTTATTTTCTCCTAAGCCTCAAACAGGTGCTGATTATTCACTTCCTGCTTCAGATGATTGGAAGGAGGTTTCCATCATACAGGTGGAAGAAAACCAGAGGTTGAGGGCTCAGATTTCCAGGCTCACAGGGAAGCGCCAGCGTATAGATTGATCTCCATTAGTTCCTCTTCTAAGGATTTTAGATTGTATTCATATCTTGTACTTGGGATCATTGAAATTTGTAATCCATTTTGAAGTTATTATAATGAAAATTTTCAGTATTTCAAAAGCGTTATTATTTTGATGTTTGCAATATGTCTATAAATCTTAAATCCCTTGAAATATTAAATGATAAAATAATAATCATATGCATTGCATATCATGCATCATATTGCACATATTTCTTGCATTTTTTATGCATATCCAGGTGTCTTACTCAGTTTCTCTGCTTCACTCAGCAAGCTGACTCATCACTACAACACTCGGGGTAACTTCAAAAAGAAGATGGACAACTTAGAACAGGAGAATCGCGAGCTGCGCGAAGAAGTTTCCACTTTGAGGGTTGGCTTGGCTAACTTGACTAATCTGATGGAAGCTCTGGTGGCTGCTCAGAACCAGCCACCGAGTGTTCGACCTCAACCAACAGGGGCACATTCTGAAGTTCCTACTGTTCCTGTATCTGCTACTCTGGTTGTCATTCAAAATCGTATGCCTCAGGGTTATCCGCGGGGAATGCCAGAAAATTCTGCACCTGAAGGTTTCCATCTTGGCCCTTAAGATGCTCCAATGGTTCAAAATGTTGTTACTCCTGCACCTCGTGTGGTGCATACTGTTCCTGCTGCACCTCCTTCGGTGAATTTGGTTTCGTTGGTCATTGAAGATGTGTGTCGTCCTTTCCCTCCGCCGAGTGAAGACTTGGGTCTTTATGACAAAATAGATGAGTTCCAAGAGCAGTTTGATAGAATGCAAAAAGAGATGAGGGCTCTTAGGGGAAAAGAGTTATTTGGGTAGAATGTGAATGAGCTGTGTTTGGTCCTGAACTTTAAAGTTCCTGCTAAGTTCAAGGTCCCAGAATTTCATAAGTATAAAGGCAATACTTGCCCTCGTGCTCACTTGGTGATGTACGTGAGGAGAATGTCTACCCACACCGATGATCAGCGTCTACTGATTCACTTTTTTCAGGATAGTCTGGCTGGCGCAGCGTTGAAATGGTATATGAGCTTGGACAGTGCCAACATACATACTTTCAATGATTTGGGAGAAGCATCCATTAAACAATACAAGTACAATGTGTATATGGCGCCTGACCGTGACCAGCTTAGGGCCATGGTTCAGAAGGACAGAGAATCATTCAAAGAGTATGCGTAGAGATGGCGCAAAGTGGATGCACAAGTGATTCCGCCCATGGAAGAGAAAGAAATGACCAAGATTTTTCTGAAGATGTTGGGAGCTTTCTACTACGAAAGAATGGTAGCAATTGCCCCAAGTGATTTTACAGAGATGGTAGGAATGGGTGTCCGCCTAGAAGAGGCAGTAAGAGAAGGCAGTTTGATGAAGGGTGAAGGATCTGGAGGTGTGAAGAAACCATCTTATGGGTTTACCAAGAAGAAAGAGGGAGATACAAATGCTGTTATGCAAGAGAGAAAGGTAAAAGCTCCTAGAAAGAATTATCAGCGTCATCAGCAAGTCTCCTCGGTTACTCCTGTTATGAATGCTGCTCCGAATACTGCTGCTTATCAGAGGCCGTCCCAGCAGGGGAATCAAGGGTATAATCAGAGAAGGGAGAATTATGACCCTATTCCCATGAGCTATGCAGAGCTACTACCAGCATTGGTTCAGAAGAAGTTGGTCCAGACACGACCACCTCTAGTTGTACCATCACCATTTCCTTGGTATTACAAAGCAGACCAGACGTGTGCCTTTCATCAGGGAGCAACAGGGCATAGTGTTGATAATTGTTATCCTTTGAGGAACGAAGTGAAAAGGTTGGTGAAGTCTGGAATTCTATCTTTCAAATACGTGGGACCTAATGTGAAAGACAATCCTCTACCCAAGCACGGGGGAGTGAATGCTGTAAATATGGTGGCCGGTTGTCTAGGCGACTTTCGAATTATTGACATTAATCTGGTTAGAGGAGATTTGGTGAAGATGCACGCAGACCTCTGTGAATTCAGTTATTATACGCATGACCACGCCGGTTATGCTGTTTGCAGTACAAATATACAGGGTTGCGAAAAGATAAAGGCTGATTTGCAGGAGATGATGGATGAAGGTTTAATCCATATAATCAGGCCTAGGGCCGAATACGAAGAGGAATGAATATGGTTTCTGGATGTCCGGGTGAATTCAGAATTTTTGATGTGGATCATTTGAATGAGGATCTAGTGCAGTTGCATGCTACCTTCTGCCATACTGCTGGTCAAGTAGAACACCAATATGGATCTTGCATAGTTTGTTGTCAAAATCCCCGAGGATGTTCTATCGTGAGGGAAGGTGTTCAATTGTTGTTAGACAATGGAACTATCAAGATCACGGGTCAGAGAGATGATTATCATGAGATTGATATGGTTGAAGTTAGTTTGATAGAAGAAGAGTCAGAGGAAGAGTATGCCTCCGCGGATGAGTATTTCTCTTCGGACGAAGATTTTTTCACCGAAAATGACCTTTTGATGGCTGATTGTGTTGAGGAAGGGGTGAATGTCATTGTGCCTTGTTTTGGTGCACCCACTCATCTTGAGGTGGAGCACTATAGCAAACCAGCTGTTGCCCCATTGGTAATTAGTCTTCCAGGTCCTGTTCCCTATGAATTAGATAAGGTTGTTCCTTACAAATACAATGCCACGATCTTGGAAGATGGGGTAGAGATTCCCATCCATCCAATGCCAGATGTTGGAAATATAACTGATAATAGCATGGTGACCCGTAATGGTCGTATGTTTGCGCCGGTTATTCGAAAAGATGTTGTTGTTGGAAAGAAAATTGCTGAGAATGATGAGCCTAAGAAGGTTGCAGGAGAGACTAGTGGAGTTACATTAGAGAAAGAAGTGGATGATATATTGAAAATAATTAAGATGAGCGACTACAAAATTGTAGATCAGCTACTGCAGACTCCTTCAAAGATATCTATCCTAGCTTTGTTGATGAATTCCTCTGCTCACAGAGAATCACTGATAAGAGTACTTGACTAAGCTTTTGTGGATAATGACATGCCGTTAGATCAATTCACCAGCGTAATTGGAAACATTACGTCATGTAACAATTTGAGCTTCTGTGATGATGAGTTACCAGATGAAGGGAGGAATCACAACCTAGCCCTCCACATATCTATGAACTGCAAGAATGATTCACTGTCCAATGTGCTAATTGATAACGGATCCGCGCTGAATGTTATACTGAGGAGTACCCTCATGAAGTTAAAGTATCAAGGAGCATCTATGCGCCCGAGTGGCATCATTGTGAAGGCTTTTGATGGGTCGAGGAAATCTGTCATCAGTGAAGTGGACTTGCCCATCCATATAGGACCATATTTGTTCTTGATAACTTTCCAGGTAATGGACATTATTCCCGCATATAGTTGTTTGCTTGGACGGCCATGGATACACGAAGCAGGGGTTGTCACTTCAACTCTACATCAGAAGTTAAAGTTTGTGCGTGAAGGGAAGGTGGTGATCATAAATGGGGAGCAGGCATTGTTGATATCCCATTTATCCTCTTTCAGTATTGTAGAAGTGGATGAGGCTGCTATTGGAACCCAGTTCCAAGCCCTATCTATTGACAACATAAGGAGGAATGAGAATTCTGTGGTTTCGCTGAAGGACGCGCAACAGGTTGTGCGCAATGGTCATAATGCAGTTTGGGGACAACTGGTGGATCCACCCGTGAACAAAAATAGAATTGGTTTAGGTTTCTCTTCGAAGAATGGCAAAGGAGAAGGTTTGAAGTCAAAGTCTTCTGTGAACAGTTATCATGATGTCTTCCGCAGCGGAGGCTATCTCCATCCAATTGGTTCTGGAATTAATGTTGTTAAAGAAGATGAAGCAGAGTAGGAAATGCCGAATTTTGTGACGCATGGAGTCCGAGTTCAGAACTGGGTCACCATTGATGTTCCTTCTTGCATACATGTTTCAAAGTAATCTGTTTTGTTAATCTGTTTCTTTCTTTTGAAAAGCTTTCACTCTGCCCAAGGTGAAAGTATTGTATGGGCTTATCTGTTTGCTTTAATTGTTAAGATCATTAATAAAAGTTGTCTTTGCTTCCAAATTTATGTCTTTATTTTCTGCTTTTTCTTGGGAAATGGTAATCAAATAAAAAAACCTTTCAAAATAAATAATAACTGAAAATTAATTTGCATGATCACTTGTTATATGTGTCAGTTTCTAAAAGCAATCATAAATCACATGTGCAGATTAATTAAAAAACCTGTTGAATATAATGACCCTGGACCCTCTCCCAACTTTGATTGTCCTGTGTTTGGGGCCGAGGAAGAAGATTATGATGAGATTCCAGAAGAGGTCTCACGGTTGCTTGAGCACGAGGAAAATACCATTCAGCCATATAAGGAGCCTTTGGAAGTGATTAATTTGGGTTCAGAAGAAGATCCGAAGGAAATTAAGATTGGAGCATCATTGCATCCTGATGTGAAGAGCGGGTTGATTGAGCTGTTGAAAGAGTATGTGGATATTTTTGCTTGGTATTATCAAGATATGTCTGGTCTAGATACAAATATTATTGAGCATCATTTGCCGTTGAAGCCAGAGTGTCCGCCAGTTAAACAAAAGTTGAGAAGAACCCACCCAGATATAGCAGTAAAGATCAAGGAGGAGGTCCTAAAGCAGATTAATGTTGGTTTTCTTGTGACGTCAGAGTATCCTCAATGGATTTCCAATATTGTCCAAGTACCGAAAAAAGACGGAAAAGTCCGCATGTGCGTATATTACAGAGATCTAAATAAAGCTAGTCCGAAAGATGATTTTCCATTGCCTCACATTGACATGTTAGTGGACAGCACAGCAAAATTCATGGTATTCTCGTTCATGGACGGATTTTTCGAGTATAATCAAATAAGAATGGCTCCAGAGGACATGGAAAAAACAACGTTTATCACGCCCTGGGGAACATTCTGTTACAGAGTGATGCCCTTCGGGTTGAAGAATGCTGGTGCAACGTACCAGAGGGCTATGACAACCCTATTCCATGATCTGATGCACAAGGAAATTGAAGTATATGTTGATGATATGATTGCCAAATCCCAAACTGAAGAAGGGCATGTAAAAGATTTGTTGAAGTTGTTTCAGCATTTGAGGAAGTATCGTCTCCGCTTGAATCCAAATAAATGCACCTTCAGAGTTAGATCAGGGAAATTGTTGGATTTTATTGTTAGCGAGAAGGGAATTGAAGTTGACCCTGATAAAGTCAGAGCAATTCAAGAAATTCCAGCACCAAAAACTGAAAAGCAAGTCAGGGGTTTCCTCGGGAGTTTGAATAATATTTCCAGATTCATTTCCCACATGACTGCAAAGTGTGAACCGATCTTTAAGTTGTTAAAGAAAGATCAAGGTTGTGTGTGGACGGATGACTGCCAAAGGGAATTTGAGAGTATTAAAGAGTATCTGCTTGAACCTCCTATTTTTCTCCATCCCGTAGAAGGAAGACCGTTGATTATGTATCTAACAATGTTAGATAAATCCATGGGTTGTATTCTGGGACAACAGGATGAAACAGGGAAGAAAGAGTTCACCATTTATTATCTCAGCATAAAAATTCACTGATTGTGAGTCGTGGTATTCCATGCTAGAAAAGTCGTGTTGTGCTTTGGCCTGGGCGGCAAAGCGTTTGCGACAGTATATGTTGAATCATACTACCTGGTTGATCTCCAAAATGGATCCAATCAAGTATATTTTTGGGAAGCCTGCTCGTACTGGGGAACTGCCCGCTGGCAGATGTTGTTATCTGAATATGATATTGAGTACCGCACTCAAAAATCTATCAAAAGTAGTGTGTTGGCAGATTACCTTGCTCACCAGCCGGTGGAAGATCATCAGTCTGCAGAATATGAATTCCCCGATGAGGATGTGATGTTCCTGAAAGTGAAAGATTGTGATGAACCATTGCCTGAGGAAGGCCCCGACCCTGAATCTTGTTGGAGTATGGTATTTGATGGAGCTGTGAATGCTTATGGTAAAGGAATTGGTGTTGTGATCATCACTCCTCATGGATCGCACATTCCTTTTACTACAAGGTTACCGTTTGATTGAACTAATAATATGGCAGAATATGAGGCTTGCATCATGGGCCTTGAGGAAGATATTGACCTCAGAATCAAGATTCTAGATATGTATGGTGATTCAGCTTTGGTAATAAATCAAATTAAAGGAGAATGGGATACTCGTCACCTTGGCTTGATCCCTTACAAAGATTATGCTAGAAGATTATTACTCTTCTTCAATAAAGTTGAATTCCATCACATTCCTAGAGATGAAAATCAAATGGCGGATGCTCTGGAAACTCTGGCTTCCATGTACCAAGTAAATACTTGGAATGATATACCCCGTATTACAGTTTGACGGCTGGATAGGACCGCTCATGTGTTTGCAATAGAGGAGGTAGCAGATGAAAAACCTTGGTATTATGACATCCAGCATTTTCTTCAGACTCAGGAATACCCGATTGGTGCGTCGAGGAAAGATAGAAAGACACTGAGAAGATTGGCAGGCAGTTTCTTCCTCAGTGAAAATGTGTTATACAAGAGAAATTATGACATGGTCTTGCTCAGATACGTGGATAGACACGAAGCAGACATGTTGATGCATGAGATTCATGAAGGTTCATTTGGCACTCATGCTAATGGACATTCGATGGCTAAAAGGATGCTAAGGGCAGGTTACTATTGGTTGACAATGGAATCTGATTGTTACAAATTTGCAAAGAAGTGCCATAAGTGCCAGATTTATGCAGATAAGATATATGTGCCTCCGGCACTTCTCAATGTGATTTCCTCCCCGTGACCTTTCTCTCTGTGGGGTATTGACATGATCGGGATGATATAACCCAAAGCTTCGAATGGGAACCATTTTATCTTGGTAGCAATTGACTACTTTACCAAATGGGTAGAGGCTGCTTCTTATGCCAATGTTACCAAACAAATGGTTGTGCGTTTCATCAAAAACAATCTTATATGCCAGTATGGTGTGCCGAGCAGAATCATCACTGACAATGGCTCGAATTTGAATAACAAGATGATGACAGAACTGTGTGAAGAATTCAAGATTGTCCATCACAATTCATCTCCCTACAGGCCAAAGATGAATGGGGCTGTTGAAGCTGCTAATAAGAATATCAAGAGAATTATCCAGAAAATGGTTGTTACTTATAAGGATTGGCATGAAATGCCCCCTTTTGCTCTGCATGGATATCAGACATCTGTTCGCACTTCAACAGGAGCAACCCCGTTTTCCCTGGTATATGGAATGGAAGCTGTACTCCCTGTTGAGGTTGAGATTCCCTTGTTGCGTGTGATAATGGAAGCCAAGTTGACAGAGGCTGAATGGGTCCAGAACAGGTTTGACCAATTGAATTTGATTGAAGAGAAGAGAATGACAGCTTTGTGTCATGGGCAGTTATATCAAAAAAGAATGAAGAAAGCATTTGATAAAAAGGTCAAACCTCGTGAATTCAGAGAAGGCGACCTCATGCTCATGAAGATTATGTCTTTTAATACTGATTCGAGGGGCAAGTGGACTCCCAATTTTGAAGGCCCGTATGTTGTCAAGAAAGCCTTCTCTGGTGGTGCATTGATTCTTGAAACTATGGATGGCGAGGAGTTCCCACGTCCTATGAATGCTGACGTAGTCAAGAAATACTTCGCCTAAAGAAATAAAAGAACAACTCGCTAAGTTGAAAACCCGAAAGGGAGGCTTAGGCAAAAAGGAGCGTCTCGGTAGGCTGAAAACCCGAAAGGGAAGTCTAGGCAAAAATTAGAGACATAAACAGAATAAATTTCCCGCTAAGTTGAAAACCCGCAAGGGCAGCTTAGGAAAAAGTTAGGGATTTTTCTTGGCAAGTAACTACGTCAGACAAGACTTGATCGTTGAAGCAACAATCTTCTCGGATCCTCATCATACTTCAACAAAAGCTGCTGCTCAGGATTTCAAAAGTTGTTAGGGAGAATAGTGGTCATTGTATCTCAATGTATCTTTTCCATTATATATTACCATTTCCCAAACTTTGTAATCATCCATGGAGTCTCGCCATTTGCAGACTACCATTCTATTAATGAAATTCGAGCTTTTGCCCAATTCTTTATGTTCTTATTTTTATTTAGCTTGCAAAGACTCCATTTATTACTGATAATAACTTTCAAAGCAAAAAGATTAAAAAGCAAAATTGACTTTTCAAAAAGAAAGACATCTTTACAAATCAATTTACTTTGGGATTTGTGATGAAACAATGACAACAAAAATGGCGATCCCAGGAATGAACAAACTCCGGTTGTATTAAAAAGATTTACTTCCTTCATGAAGGTTTTTCTCAGGTCATTTTGATGGTATGTGCGCAATCTTTGTGTGTTTTCTCAGATAGTTGAAGACGATACTAGTGGGTGCAAGGTACAGTATTAGGTTTGTGATCCCCTTATCCCCGACCAAGTCTTGGTTCACTTTTGATTTTGGGTTTGCATGGTCAGAAACCTCTGTCTCAGATTCCCCAGTGAAGTTTTCCCTCATACGATGAAAGGTTTTATTCCCTCGGTGTGCTAAGATATCGCTCTTTTAGCAGTATTGGCATTAGTGTTGACTTCTTGATTTCCCAAGAAGACTATACCAGGGCATCTTTTGTTGGAATAGGTTGATATGAAGACTCAATCCAATATTCTCCAGTGAAGGCCTCGTTTATTTGATAGAAGTCCTTTCTCCCCAAAGAGGCTGGTGCAATAGTTACTCTCGAAGAACGTATCTCCGGTTTCCCCAGTGAATCATGTATCTCTGCTTTCCCCAGTGAAGCATGTATCTCTGCTTTCTCCAGTGAAGAACGTATCTTGGTTTCCCCTCGATGGTGTGGTTTTGACCTCCCCAATGAAGTCAGCATAAATCCCCAGTAGATGTCTCGATGATGAAGCATTTGTCTCCCTTAGTAGATGTCTTGATTTCCATCTGCCTTATTCAAGATCAGTATTGCAATCCCCAGTAGAAGTACGGACCGTGAAACATTTGTTTTCCCCATTGAAGTCTGTGTGTTATCCCCCGGGAAGGTTATCCCAGGGCATTTCTTGTTGGAATGAGTATTCTTGATAAAAAGTTTTCAATCCGCAGTTTTTTCTCTCTAGGGAAGTGGGTTTGAATTCCCCAGTGAAGTTTGATTGTCTCAGCGTCAGTCTTCTTTATTTGAGGCTGGTCTTGCAATCTCCAATAGGCGTATGTTACTTTTGGAAAACTGATTTCTCTAACGAAACTGGAAGAAAGATGTTCTATCCTGGTATCTGTTTGATTAGCCACATCCGGATTATGTTTCTCCTCAGTGAAGTTAGGACAGGAAATAGGTTTGGTTTCTGCAGTTGCTTTTACCTTTCTTGGATTGATCTTTCTGATTTAAGTTTAGTCCAATGTTGTTGGTACCTGAGGCGGTTTTGTCTGATTATGTATCCTTTTACCAACATATGCACGATATCACTCATACATTCATACATGCATCATGCATTGCTACAAATCATTTTTATTGACATTATGTTCTAACCTTCCTGCAGCGCTTCTTGCCTATTTGGATTTGGTTTTCCCTCTTGAGTTCATTTCTCAAAGGATGTATCTTCGTTGGCCGTCTTGCTCTAATTTGTTCCTAATTGGATTCGTGGTTGCATGACAATATTATTTACTTTGGATTTCTGAGAACTTTGAGTTTTGGTTTGTGCATTTATTTTGCACGAGAAGACTTTATCTCCTCAGCAGGAATAATATGGCATTTCCCCAGGAAGTCATATTTCCCCAAGAAGCCATATCTCTTTCCCAAGGAAGCCATATCTATTTCCCCAGGAAGTCATATTTCCCCAAGAAGCCATATCTATTTTCCCAGGAAGTCATATCTCCCCAGGAAGTCATATTTCCCCAGGAAGTCATATCTCCCCAGGAAGTCATATTTCCCCAGAAAGTCATCTTTCTTTGCAATTCCCCTTGACAATGAGTGGATGTCTCTTTATTTGAGATAAGTTTGCATATTACCCTTTCCAGGCAAAGTGCCTTGGTTAAAGAAGAAGTTGAGACCCGTTCCAGGTGAAACACCAGAATTTTGGGAAAACTTGATGATATTTTCAAATCTACCTTCAGTGAATGTTGGTAGTGCATCGGTAGTGAACGTTGGTGTTTATTATCTTTTTGCTATCATCAGTGAACGATGGTAGTTCCTCGTCAGTGAACGGCGATGGTGTGATATTTTCAAAATCTACCTTCAGTGAACGTTGGTAGTGCATCGGCAATGAACGTCAGTGTTTCTTATCTTTTTGCTATCATCAGTGAACGGTGGTAGTTCCTCGTCAGTGAACGGCGATGGTGTGATATTTTCAAAATCTACCTTCAGTGAATGTTGGTAGTGCATCGGCAGTGAACATCGGTGTTTCTTATCTTTTTTCTATCATCAGTGAACGATGGTAGTTCCTCTTCAGTGAACGGCGATGGTGTGATATTTTCAAAATCTACCTTCAGTGAACGTTGGTAGTGCATCGGCAGTGAACATCGGTGTTTCTTATCTTTTTACTATCATCAGTGAATGGTGGTAGTTCCTCGTCAGTGAACGGCGATGGTGTGATATTTTCAAATCTACCTTCAGTGAATGTTGGTAGTACATCAGCAGTAAACATTGGTGTTTATTATCTTTTTGCTATCATCAATGAACGGTGGTAGTTCCTCGTCAGTGAACAGCGATGGTGTGATATTTTCAAATCTACCTTCAGTGAAGGTTGGTAGTGCATCGGAAGCGAACGTCAGTGTTTCTTATCTTTTTGTTATCATCTGTGAGCGGTGGTAGTTCCTCGTCAGTGAACGGCGATGGCATGATATATATATTTTCTCTTCTACCTTCAACTATTGAATTGGTAGTTTACCGTCATCTGTGAGTCGGTATATCTTTTTCTTTCTACCTTCAGTGAACGTTAGTAGACATCGGCAGTGAACGTTGATGCTTGTTATCCTCCTCTCTGATTCATTTCTTTGGTCCACCAGTGATTTATTTTCCTGGTGGGGGTTGCTCCTGTGCTTCTTCATTTTTGTGGCATCCCCAGTGATACTTTGCATCTCTTGTTCTCTGTCCATTTGCATTCATAATCATAAGCATTGCATGACATCTTAGAGACAAAAATAAGGCTTGTTTTATATTTAAGTATCTCCAATCGCGTCGACACGAAGATTTCTAAACTTTGTATCTCCGGATAGAAGACACTTAAATAAGGGCAGTTGTTGTACCCCAATTTTTGCCCCTAAGATTCCCCTATCATATCATGTTAACTTTATCATGACAAGATCACATTAGGGTTGGTTCTTCATCTTGCTCTATCTCCTATCTTTAAGTTTTCCCTTGAGGAATTTCCAAGCACATTGGTTGTGTATCTTGTAGATGTGTTGATTGACTAACCTCTAATCAAAATACAAAAATATTTGTCTTTGTCATTGCACAATTTGTGTTTTGTAGGTACCAAGTCAAAGCATCCAACAAATAAGCTCATGCAAAGTTGATTGATCCTATTGTGGCAAAAACAAAATCCAGCATGCATCGACCCATAAAGGTATGCATCGACTCATTTTGTTGTGCATAACTTGCATGTGTCGACACATGCATGTATGTATCAACTCATCCTGCTTGAAAAAACTAGCATGTGTCGACACATACATGTATGTATCGACTCATCCTGCTTGTAAAACTAGCATGTGTCGACGCATACGTGTTATGTATCGACTCATGCAGTTTGTGTGGTTCTGTAATGAGTTGAAACAACAGTATGTATCGACACATAGAGGCATGTATCGACACATGCTGTGTTATGAAGCTAGGATGTATCGATACATACCATGTATGTATCGACTCATAATGGCAAAATGCACGTATTTTTTGAAAAAAGCCAACAAATTCAAACTGTGATCATTTTGGCTCCAATTTTTTCTGCATAATTTGAAATTATATCATTAATTCAAATTTGGCTCCAAGAATCAATTACCAAATTACCACTAATCCCAATCCTAAAACTCTATAAATAGAGACCTCATTTCATTCAAATCACAAGCTTTGGACAACCAAAATCATCTTGCTAAAAAATCTCTCAATTCTCTCCATTTTACCAAATTCACTCAAAGCTCCATTTTCAAAAAAAAAAAGTTAGTAAGCTTTGCATTGAAGTTTACTAATCTTTGAGCTAAACCTTCATCCAAACTTTTTTTCTCCATTAATTCTCTACATCCAAACTTTGATGATTGATTCTTGTTGTTGAATTGAAGAAAATTCTGAAGTTGTTTGATAATTTTCAAATTCTACCTTTGGTAAGTTGGATCATCATCTTTAACAATGTGATCTCTTGTGGATTACTGGTTTTGATTCATTAAGCATTGTTTTATAACTCCATGAGTGCTATTTTCTCAAAATTTGCTGGAATTTTCATGCTCAATTGGATCCATGATCATAAGGTGTTTGATGAAAAGTTGGAACAACAATTTGATCCCAAAAATAATTTTTTGCCTTATTTTGGGGCTATTTTGACTCAAATATTTTTTCTGCTCACTCTCTTTGATTGTTAGTTTGGATTGCAATTTTGAATGTCCAATTTGTTTTTAAGTTCAACGGACTTTGTGATGTAGATGAAGTTGGATAAATGTTCATCAATTCAAATCTACCTAAGAATGAATTATTTAATTAATTTTTGGTGCTTTGGATTAATGATATGTTTAGTGCTTTAATCCATCTAGAGGAGTGGTTGAATTTAAAGATGAAAGGATTTTGAAATGGTAATCCAAATTAGCTTATCATTCCCCTCCCTCTTCATCTTATCCCTTTCTTTTTTAATTGTACTACATGTTAAGGGGTGGTGATCTCTATATCATTTATCCAAACATGAAGTACATAAATTGCTACTGACCGACCTCAAAATAGGTGCGACTTCTACATAAGTCCACTTACGATTGCTTAACATAGCGCTAAATTTTGTCCCGATTCGAATAAATGATTATTCGTGGCCCAAACTTATGATTGCAAGCCCAAGTATGTTAATTTGATCTCTTTGATCCAATAACCTTGAGATTCATTGTGTGGAGGCTTTGGTTCTACCAATCCTCTAGTGAATCTACAATACTTTTGTTCAACGTGGATCACTTAAACATCGTTGGTCATTACATGTTATTTGTGAGAATTCCAAAATGGATGATATACTTGACAAAAAGAAAATGCAACTTGTTGTGTGGAGGCATTGGTTATACCAATCCTCTAATGAGTTCCAAATGTAAGTTTCAAGATGATCATCCAACTAACCACTAATTTCTAACAATTGACTTTACTTTATGCTTTATAATTTCTTATGCTTTATGCACCATTTAATTTAAGCATTTACATTTCATGTCATCTTTTTATTTTGCTCACTTGAGTATTTATTTTTATGTTATTTTTATTTTTGCTCACTTGAGATTTTCTTTTCCTTTTTAAAGATACCTAATAATCAACATGAACCATAAAAATCTTTAATGATATTTGGACTATTGGCTACTATCCTTGGCATTATGGAGCATTGGACTTCTTGGACTTAGGATTAGAGACCTTGGCCTTTCTTGGAGACCTTGTGACCTTAATTCTTTATTTTGTCTGGAGTTCTTGAGGTTTACCTCGGGACATTGGGTTGTTTGTTTGTTTTGTGTGCAGGTCATTGTGATTACATACTTTGTTTGTAATCTGGAATTCACCCGTATACAGCCGTTACTCTGCCCAATTTTTGCAAAGACTTAAAACACTTGAAGTTTGTTTCTCTCGAGAGGTCTAATGTCTTTGATTGCTTAGTTTCAATCCAAAGAATGGGAATCCTATATTGACTCATAATGTCAAGTATTGGCTTCATGTTAGTTAGATGGTTCTTATCCCTAGCTTTTACCTTATGCTTTATGATACCCTCTTCTTCTCCTTCTACCTTCTTTAATTTCAAAAATCCTCTCCCTCTTTTTAAAAAAACTCTTCTTGTTTTGAAACTTGAAATATTTTTCATAATAAACTTGGACTTAGGTCCATGCATTTTCAAAACATTTTCATAAATAAATTTCAATCAATTTAATAATACTTTGAAATTTTTTTTGTGAGAAGACTAAAAGTCAATTAATCTCATTTCAAACCATTTTGCCACTTTGGCTTTTATTTTAAAACTTTTCTCAAAAGATTAAACTCTTGTCAATCCTTGTAGTGATGCAAGCAACTATACTTATACAATATGTAGTAAAGAGATATATTTTCCACTTGGGTGTTGAGTGAGGCGTAGTTGATTTTAAAATCCAAGCCATATCCTCCACTTTGAGATGATGCAAATTCTCCTTTCTCATGATTGTGGGTAGTAAGTATGTTTTCCACACGGACAATAACGATGATGTCTTATCTCATAAAATTAACCAACACACTTGTGTCTCAAATTTTTAAAAGAGGAACTACGTGTACCCTGATCCCCTATTGCATGAAAGGTGGTACGTAGGCACTAAAGGTTCGCAACCGCGACGGGTGCAAAAATCATTAAAAAAAATTTCTTTTCTCACCTCTACCATCCATTTTATACATAACACATTTTTATAACCAAAATATACATATTTTTCAAAGAGGTTCCTGCAGAGTACCGTAGATGTTTAGGGTGCTAATACCTTCCCTTTGCATAACCAACCCCCTTACCTTGAATCTTTCCCCCTTTTTGGGTTATTCGCTCTTTATCCATTCCTTTAGAAACAATAAAGCGCGGTGGCGATTTTTATTTTGATTTGTATAAAGTCTAGTCAATCCAATGGCTTAGCCTTGAACATTTCTACCGCTACATATGGGGACTTATCCCTGGTGATCAGTCAGATTAAGGGAGAATGGGATACGAAGCACACAAATCTTATTCCTTATAAAGAGCATGTATTAACCTTAATCCCGTACTTTGAGGAAATCACCTTTGAGCACATCCCGTGAGAAGAGAATCAGTTGGCAGACTCGTTGGCTATGATGTGATCTATGTTTAAGGTCAGATGGGACAACGAGGCTCTCAGAATTGCCATTGAAAGAATGGATGAACCAGCACACTGCTATGAAATTGACCTTGATGGAGTAGAAGAAAAACCTCAGTTTTATGAAGTGAAGTGGTATCTTGAGGCTCAAGAGTACCCTGAAGGGGCATCGATTAATGACAAGAAATTCCTACGGAGGTTCTCGGCTAAATTTTTTTCGAGCAACAGAATCTTGTATAAGTGCAATCATGATTCAACTCTGCTTCATTGTGTGGACAAGAAAGAAGCATAAACGATTATGGAATATATGCACTAAGGTATCTTTGGTACTCGCTCTAGCGAACATATTATGGCCAATAAAATTCTGAGAGCATGTTACTATTGGTCGAATATGGAAACCGACTGTCACCACCATTCAAGAACCTGTCACAAGTGCCAGATCTATACTTACAAAGTACACGTGCCTCCTGTACCTCTGAATTTCCTGACTGATCCTTGGCCATTTGCAATGTGGGGTCTTGATATGATTGGAAATATTAAGCCTACTACTTCTAACGGACATCGCTTCATCCTTGTCGCCATTGACTACTCCATAAAGTGGGTTGAAGCGGCCTCATTTTCCTCTGTTACCAAGAACATTGTGGCCCAATTCATTTGGCATAACTTTATCTGTCGGTATCGCATCCCCGAGAGGATTATCACAGACAATGGTACTAACCTCAACAACAATATGATCATTAAACTCTACACGAAGTTCAAGATCAAGGACCATAACTCTTCTCCGTACTGACCAAAGATGAATGACACAGTGAAAGCCGCCAATAAGAACATAAAAAAGATTGTGCAAAAGATGGTTATAACCTATAAATACTGGCACAAGATGTTACCGTTTTCTCTTCATGGCTATTGCACTTCAGATAGAACATAAACTGGGTAAACCCCATTCTCCCTGGTTTATGGTATGGAAGTCGTCCTACCTGTCGAAGTTCAGATTCCCTCTATGAGAATTATGAAATATGCAGACTAGATTGGACCAGCTAAATTTTATTGATGAGAAAAGGCTCGCGGCTATCTGTTACTGTTACATGTATCAGAAGCATATGATCAAGGCATTTAACAAGAAAATCAAGCATCAGGTATATTAGACTGGTGACTTGGTAATAAAGTGCATCATCCTACCGCAGGGTGATCCCAGGGGAAAATGGACTCCCACCTATGGAGGGCCATTTGTAATCAAGAAGATATTTTTAGGCAGTGCCATGATACTAACCACCATGGACGATGAATATTTTCCGCACCATGGGAACGCAGACATAGTTAAAAGATACTACGCATAAAAAACGACCCGCTAGGTTAACTGGCCTAGGAAAAATAAGGGCATCCTAGCGAACAAAAAGGGCTCAGAAAATAATTAGGGATATATATATATATATATATATATATATATATATATATATATATATATATATATATATATATATATATATATATATATATATATATATATATATATATAAAGTGTACACCCGACAAGTCGAAAACCTGAAAAGGCGACTTGAGTAGAAAAGGGTATCCTGGTGGACTGAAAACCCGAAAGGGTAGTCCAGGAAAAAGTTAGGGATTAAAGCGTATAATTATATCCCATTAGATCACCTACAACAAACTTTATTACCAACGTCAAGTTCAAACAGTACAAACCAGTTCAGTCAACTTCTTCCGACAGCAAGGGATGAAATGCTTGAAGACTTAAGGGGCAATAATAGAGTTGAAACTCGACGAGATTATTTCCACATAGCTATATGTTTTGTTTTCAATTTGTACTCTTTTCATTTCATGACGATTTCCTCTTACTAGGATTTCTGTCCCTTTGTACAAAACCACTTGTTTATGGGCAAACTATCAATAGAAATACAAAATTCAAAATTCAAACTTTTGGTTTACCTTTTTCTGTTTTGTTTACAAAAACGTCCCATGAATAAATTGAATGAACATATGCATATGAATACGATTATTGTTAACAAGTACATGCATAAAAACAGGAATAAACATTTGCTCAAGACACTAGGAGTTGGGATAATGTTCAAGTCGTCCACGTATCCCCACAGAAGAAAAAAATCCTCACAAGATTATCCCCGCAAAACAACTTCCATGGTATTATCCCCACATAGTAGTCTTAACAAGCTCATCTTCAATGAAGATATATTTTACTAGCAGATCCCTCCAGTGGATAAAGGAATATGATCTTCTTCTTGGCAATGTCGCCCACCTACGTAGTCCCAATCTCCATCAAAGATCATGGCATCAGTACAGGTTATGGAAATTCTCTTCCCCAACTGAGTTTATCTCATGAACACTGTAAAATCCCCTGCAAAATTCCCATTCTCCAGCAAGAATCATATTCTCCAACAAAGCTCGTGTCCCTAGCAAGGGTATATCCTCAGTAGAGTATTCCTCCGCCAAATTTAGGGTTTATTTCCCCAAGAAGGGTTTATTTCTCCAAGTGGAGTTCAATCTCCCCAGCTTGAGTCTATTTCTCAGACTACAACAGATCACCAACAAAATTTCTCTCTCCAGTAAAGAGCAGTCTAGACCACTATCCCTAGAGAGTTTCCACATAAGGCCCGAATATCGTTTAACCTTATCCTCTCAAGATGAGTCGACATCCATATCAGAAACATGGTCGAACAACACTTCGAGAGGTTATCCATCTCTTTCATCCCTAGTCAGTGTATATAAGAATTAAAGTCCCCAATAGAGCAATGAACGACCAATGTTTTGGAACTCTTCTCCCCAAACAGAAATCAATGTTCCCCAGCGAAGTTTCCTCAATCAAAAAGAAGGAATCCCTATCAAGATTGAAGATATACATAATCTTCATACCCATCAACAATCATGGATTTATTTTCCTAGTCAAAGATACTACAAGAAGTTTCTAATACACTTCAACGACATCTCACATTCATACATCATAAATAAATATCATAGCATATACATACTAAATGCATACAACACACTCTCATTTATTTTGAGAATATCCTTACGCAATCCATTTCATTCATCATGACATTACATACAATTAACTTTTTATCTTTTCAGGTAAAAATCTACAAGCAGTTTCCTCAGAAGCTATATCTGAAAAATAGCTACTTAAACATTTCCCGTAGAAGGTCATGCTAAAAGAGAACCTCTCCTAGTTGAATTTGGGCGTAGAGATCTTCTAGTTCTGATGAAATCAGGTATAGGTTTCTTTCTGATACTTTTTTTGGAAAAGTCAAACATAGACTCTTTCTGGTACCTTTCCTAGTTGAAGTCGGGTGTAAACAACTTCTAGTTCGAATAAAATTAGGCATAGATTTCTTTCTGATGCTCTTTTTGGAAAAGTCAGACGTAGACTCTTTCCAGTAACTTTCCTAGTTAAAGTCAAGCATAGACATCTTCTAGGTCGGATGAAATCAGACGTAGATTTCTTTCTGATGCTCTTTTTGGAAAAGTCAGACGTGGAATCTTTGCGGTACCTTTTCTAGTTGAAGTCGGGCATAGACATCTTCTAGTTTGAATGAAATCATGCATATATTTCTTTCTGATGGTCTTTTTGGAAAAGTCAGACGTAGACTCTTTCCAGTAACTTTTCTAGTTGAAGTCGGGCGTAGACATCTTCTAGTTCGGATGAAATCAGGCGTAGATTTCTTTCTGATTCTCTTTTTGGAAAAATCAGAGGTAGACTCTTTCCGGTATCTCTCCTAGTTGATGTTGGATGTAGAAATCTTCTAGTTCAGATGAAATCAAGCGTAGATTTCTTTCTGATGCTTTTATTGGAAAATTCAGGCGTAGACTCTTTTCGGTACCTCTTCTAGTTAATATCGGGCATAGACATCTTTTAGTTCAGATGAAATCAGGCATAAATTTCTTTCTGATGCTCTTTTTGGAAAAAGTCAGACGTAGACTCTTTCTAGTACCTTTCCTAGTTGAAGTTGGGCGTAGGCATCTTCTGGTTCAGATAAAATTGAGCGTAGATTTATTCTGATTATTCTTTTGGATAAAGTCGTGCATAGACTCATTCCAAATACATCTTCTCAGACTAAGTCGATCGTAGACTTGGTCTGGTATTCTTATCAACAGTTATCCTGGATGGCATCTATAAGCCCATCTACGACGACTCTCCAATACCTCCCCAAATGGTATCTTTAAGCACTTCCCGGTACAATTAACCAACAGTGTTACTTGGTGCACGTGTGAGTGCAAATATTTGGGCACTTAAGTGTTCAACCATCTTTTACCTTCAAGTCACGAATGGCGGACATGCCAATCTAACTCTTCAGGTTTAAGAAGATTGAACAGGGGAAGATGTTGTACCCCAAAATTTGCCTTCCCATTTTCTTCAAAACCTTTTTCTAATGTTCTAAAAAATGCTCAAGGATACTCCAGGGTTGACCAGTCAAACCTCCTTCTAAGCAATGGGTCCACAACTAGGGTTTTGAGTTTCTCAAGCAAGATTTGGTTTTAGAGGTCTCAATTGGTTTCCATGATTCTCCATAGGTCTTCAAAAATGTCCATGTCAAGTTTCAAGTCTTGCATCACAAGTTTGCTCAGTCAATGACTCAGATAATTGAAAAACAACTGTATTGGGTAAAAAGTCAACTATGAGCCCCAAAAGCAAGGTAAGTCTTTAGCTCTTAAATATAACAAAAAATATGAACCTAATGTTTTGCAGGAAAAAGAAGAAAACTCTGGTGGATACTCATCATAAGAAGACGAACTATCTATGCTATCCAGAAGAGTCAATCATCTGTGGAAGCACAGGCAGAGGAAGTTCAGAACTTCCAGAAGAATAGGAAACCATTCTGAACCATCCTCTACATTCAAAAAATCAAGCAATAGAGATATTGTTTGCTACGAATGAAATGAACAAGGTCACTACAAAAGAGACTATCCAAATCTTCAAAAAGTGAAACCTAAAAAGAAGTTCTTTAAAGAAAAGAAGAAAAGCCTCATGGCAACATGGGATGCCTCAAAATCGTTTGAAGCTGAAACAGAATCAGAAGATGAAAGAGCCAACATAGTCCTAATGGCCAACGTATCAGATGACATTGGATCATCTGAATCAAAATCAGACTCATAGGTAGAAGAGGTATTCTCCAACTTTTCTAGATCTCAATTAGAAGAAATTCTATCAGAAATTATTGAAAGATATCAGCAACTTCGATGAAAAAACAACAACCTGAAAAAGGATCTAGTATCTGACTCTGAAGAAACTAAGAAACTGAAAACATAAATCTTTGAGCTTAAATAAACAATTTCTAAACTCAAAAATAAATTACAAAAGGCTCATAAATAAATTGACTCAGAAGTTTCTAGTACCTCTAATAAGATCATAAGAAAATATGATCATAGCTTTCAAAAATTTCTTGTTAAAAACATAGATAGGAGCAAGATGGCTTCAATGATCTATGGAGTTAGCAGAAATGGCAGAAAAGGGATAGGATATAAGGGAAAAGTATATCAACCTAAGAAATTTAAGGATATGGTCATAAAACATACACCCTTTTATTCTCACTTCACCTATGGGCATACACATGACATAAAGTATACCAGTAATGCTTTTTCTGCTAAACCAAAATTCAAACAGAATTTTGGTGAATCTAGCAAACAAGGACCCAAAAAGATATGGGTACCTAAGGACAAAATTTTCTATGTTGCAGATGTCTTTAACAGAAAAATTGAAACGCCAATCTTGGTACCTGGACTATGGATGCTCTCGACACGACGGGAAGAAAGCATATGTTCTAAAGCCTGTAACTTAAATCTGGAGGCTATGTAGGTTTCAGAGGCAATCAAAAAGGAAAGATTATTGGCTCTGGAACTATTGGTAACGATACACTTCCTTCTATAACTAATGTTCTGTTAGTAGATGGATTAATGTATAACCTGTTATCCATAAGTCAATTAAGTGATAACGATTATGATATAATCTTCAATCAAAAGCCATGTAAAGAAGTTAGTCAGAAAGATGGATCTATCTTATTTAATGGAAAGAGAAAGAATAACATTTATAAAATAAAATTTTTTGTACTAAAAATTCATAATGTAAAATTCCTAATGTTTGTTAACAATGAGCAATGGGTCTGGTCCAGAAGATTGGGGCATGTTAGTTTGAGAAGAATATCTCAGATTAACAAACTCAATATGGTCAGAGAACTTCCTAATCTGAAGCTCAGCTCAGATGCTCTGAGTGAATCTTGTCAAAAAGGCAAGTTTGAAATACCTTCTTTCAAAGAAAAAGTGTTGTTTCTTCCTTTAGAACATTAGAATTTCTGCATATAGATCTATTTGAACCAGTGAAACTTGCATCCATTAGTGGCAAGAAGTATAGATTAGTGATTGTAGATGACTATATCAGATGGACATGGGTAAAGTTCTTAAGACACAAGGACAAGTCACACTCTGTGATCTTTACTTTCTGTAACCAAGTTCAAAATGAAAAAGATCTTAGAATTGTTAAAGTCAGAAGTGATCATGGTGGGGAATTTGAAAACAAAATATTTGAATTATCTTTTAATGAGAATGGCATCTCTCATGATTTCTCTTGTCCTAGAACTCCTCAATAAAATGGAGTTGTAGAACGAAAGAATACAACTTTACAAGAAATGGCCAGAACCATGATCAACGAGACTAACATTGCTAAGAACTTCTATGCAGAAGCAATTAACACATCGTGTTATATTCAGAATAGAATCTCCATAAGACCTATTCAGGATAAGACTCCATATGGACTGTGGAAGAACATAAAGCCCAACATTTCTTATTTCTATCCATTTGGATGTACTTGTTTTATTCTAAACACTAAAGAACATCTGAACAAGTTTGACTCTAAAGCACAAAAGTGTCTCATGTTAGGACAATCTGAACGCTCAAAAGGTTATAGAGTATATAACACAAAAACACGGATTGTGGAAGAGTCTATCAGTGTCAGATTCGATGATAATCTTGGCTCCCAAAAGTCAAAGAAAGGTAAATTTTTTGAAGATATAGAAGTTCAAATTACAGGTACTGAAGATACTGCATTAGAAGTTCTCTATAAAGAATCACAGTCAAAATCAGAAGAGGATGGCATACATTACAGCAACATCTAAAGATCCCATACAGAAAAGACAATCCAGAAGTAGCTTAGCTCATTCGGAAAACACGATTCTGGGAAAAAAAGAAGATCCAATCATAATAATATCTACATTCAGAAATTCTGAAGAATCTCTCATGGGATTAGTGTCTCTGATTGAGCCAACTTCCATTGGCAAAGCCCTTCTGAACAATGACAGGATACCCGCAATGCAGGAAGAACTAAATCAGTTCACCAGAAATGATGTGTGGGATCTAGTTCCTAAACCAAAAGGATTTAACATCATTGAAACCAAATGAGTCTTCAGAAACAAGCTAAATGAACAAGGAGAAGTCGTCAGAAACAAAGCACGATTGGTGGCATAAGGTTATAGCCAGCAAGAAGGGATAAACTATACAAAAACCTTTGCTCCAATCGCCAGGTTAGAATCTATCAGACTTTTAATTTCTTTTGTAGTTAATAATGGCATCACTCTTTATCAAATGGATGTTAAAAGTGCGTTTTTAAATGGTTACATTGATGAAGAAGTTTATGTGCACCAACCCCCTAGCTTTGAAAATTCTAAACATCCAGAATATGTTTATAAACTTAAGAAATTACTATATGGTCTGAAACAAGCTCCCAGAGCATGGTATGAAAGACTAAGTAATTTTCTGTTAGAAAATGATTTTACCAGAGGGAAGGTGGACACAACCTTATTCTGTAAAGTATTTAAAAATGACATTCTGGTTTGTCAAATTTATGTAGATGATATTATTTTTGGATCTACTAAAGCTTCTTTGGGAAAAGAATTTTCTAAGTCTATGCAGGCAGAGTTTGAAATGAGCTTGATGGGCGAACTCAAGTTATTACTCTATCTCTAAGTCAATTACAAAAGTTACAATAATCATAAAACATTTTCATAGTCTATCTCTAATCTAAGCCTACAAATAGAACCTGAAAAATTTTCTAAAGGAAGAGGAAGAAATTTAGAAGAACGTAGTTAACAGAAAGGAGAAGAAAAGAAGTTTAGGGCTTAAATATCTAAAACCCTAAAGTTTTTCGCCGCTACACCACCATCACTTTAGTACCCGCAAACAAAAGAAGAAGAAGTAAGAGATCAGAAGAAGGATTCAAGAAATCAAATATACGACCAATATCACGACAGGAGAGGTAAACACAAATCACTTAGCTTTAGGGATCTCAATCATCTTTTTTTTAGGGTTAGGGTTATAACCTAGGGTTAGGGTTCTTAGATCCCAGGGTTAGGATTCTTAGGGTTGTTTGAAGATTAGGGTTAGGGTTCTTCATTTTTGGGTATTCTGGATTTTTGATAGTTAGGGTTCATCAAGAACCCTTAGGGTTCTACGAACCCAGATGAAGATTCACGGCGGAGGGTTTGAACGTTTGAAGTTTCCGGTTGAATATAAACCGGAAAATTGGGGAAAAGGGGTGCTTAGTGGTGGTTGAAGGTGGACGACACGGCCAGGGCGATTTCAGGCAACCTGAATTCTAGAGAGAGGTCAAAGCTTCTCTATCTAGGTTTTTGTTAGTGAAGAGAAGGAATTGTAGAGAGAGACGGGAAGAGAAAAAAATAAGAAAAATGACAAAGGATGGAATATATAATCCCTTTTTGATTCTGCATCCGCGTGTCTAGAAACCTTACCATGCACTTCCCACCACAACCTTCAGATCATCATCAAACGCTCCTGATTCGCACGTCCATTGTAACACCACGATCCCTCCCACATGTTACCTAAACAGGTCCCAGGTTGTTTGGGCCTAAACCCATGATATTCCCACCCCCAAGTTTGGCTATTTTTGCTAAGCCAACTTAATTCTAACCCACACCAGCCTAATGGGCCAATTCCATCATCTGGACTTGGACCCTTACTCCCTACACATCCTATTTTTACTAACCTGTTCCACAACTCAACCCCCACCCCCCCGCGCGTTTGGGCCTGAATCTAAAATCTGGATTCAGGGCCCTGCTTTTCATACCCCTCAAAATTACTTATAAATGTAAGATACACCTGGCTCTTTTTAATTAAAATTTTATTTTTATATTTTATAATATAGTTAATACTTAATATTTTATACAAATTCTGAAATTATATTTTATTATTATTAAATTCAAATTTCTTTTTTTTATTGACTCATTATTTTTTTTGAAAAAATTGCATTAAAACTTTTCTCGATGCATTAAAAATATTTTTTCTAAATATTATAACATACTTAAAAAAATAGGTAACCAAGATCAAACTATTTTTTCTTACTAACTTAAATAAATTAGGAATTATTTTCAAAAGGATTATGGAGATATTTTTCATTAAATGCGAACTTCATCTAACAACTCTGTAATTTACAAGTCCAGACTTGGTTCAAGAATTAATTTGAAATATCTTCGTAATTCATAAAAAACACCAACCAACAACTACGAACTACGAATTGGGACTCTGATTCCTCATAAGAGGATATGTAGGCATACAACTTAAAAACCATGGCGCGTTCCCCTAATTAAAAAAGTAAATCCCTATTCCTAAACCTTAAACCTAAACCCTAGTATCCTTGTGAAAAAGGTAGATGAGGGGTGCCTAACACCTTCCCTTTGTCTAAGAAGGAGTCCAAAAACATAGAATATCTGACCATATCAGAGTTATCCTTTATATTCCCTTCATGGGGTAAAAATTAAGGGTGACAACTCTCGACTTTAATCTGGTTATTACAGCTGGCGACTTTGCTGGGGAATGAACCCTAGGCTTAGAAGCCTTTCTTTGGATTTAGGGTTTTATGGTTTTTCTATTTTTGTTATTTTCTTGACATTTATTGATTTTGGTTTATTTATTTTTTATTTACTTTTCTATCATGCTATATTTATTTGTGATGGGATTTTATTATTTAAAAAAATATTTTTCAAAACCCTTAGAAAGAAGGTTCGTCTATTAGCCAAGGGGATACATTATCCCTATGAGTTTATGTGACAATTTCGCCTAGAGTCAGTGGAATTCTGCGAAAGAATACGTCTCAAGAGACATCCTCTTAGAGGGCATGACTTTGGAATGAAACCTCTGACTCTTTGTATAACCCTTGAACCAAAATCTCATGGTGAAACCTTTCATGATCTAGAGACGAATGTTTCGGTCTGTAATGTGGCTCCACTTAAGGGATGCCTTTGTGCCTTTCCCTCTAGTGTTATCCATGATATCCTTAAGGAAACCACCTTATGGGGAGGGTAGAATATACCTAGGAAAAAACTAGGACCCTACCTTCTAAAGGTACCTTTCATATAATCCTATTATTAAGCCCCACTGTAATACGGTGAGAGAACTGACTTGGTTTGCGTTTTATCATAAATGTTACAGATAGCAAGAGTCTCCACCGACTTTTCTTTTATCCAAAAAGGAAAGGGTGAAAAGAACAGGAAATACCTTGAATATTTTGAGTTCGGGGGGTAGGTTATGAAAAGGGAATGTATTAGCACCCTTTTCATCCGTAGTTATCTACGGGCTCTTAATCGCTTAGCTCACTTTGAAAATTTTGCTTTTTTGTGTGTGTTTTTGAAACCATTTTGAAAAGTTGTCAATGTAAGGCAAAACTTTGTAATCACTCTCATATATATCCTCGAAAATGCATACAAAGTGTTTGTTTGAAAATATTTATTGAAAAGTGTGATTGTTAGAAATTTTTTTGTTTTTTTTTGTGAGCAAGAGATTATGATCTACCCTACTCAAGGTTATTATTGTATTTTCCTCCTCCTTTAGATAGTTCTATATGTACCATTAGTTAGTAGGAAACCCTATCGTTGGATGTGAAGGATATTGCGAAATTCATCATACAGTCATTGAAGGCAACTAGTAAGGATGCTTTAGAAATTTTTCGTAAGGGACTAGATCATTTAATGAAAGGAAATGTTGAAGGGTCATCGAGGGACTATGATAATTGTATCGAGGGACTTTTCTAAAGCGTCCCCACATTCGAGGGCATGACTATTTTTCAAAGGCGATAAGGGAGGTTACCCTAGAGGTGTAAGTGTGCGAATGTATTGGTTTTCAGTTATTTTGTCTTGAATTATAGTTTTCTAACGATTCGTTTTAGTCTTTTCATTCAAACCCTAATTACTAAGAAGTAAATAGAAATTATATAAAACTGTAAAGGTGCGGAAAGTAAAAGCGAAAATGTAAACCCTAGACTATTACATCGCTTTGGGGAAGTTACATAATAGAAATTGCGGAGAATGAAAACCCTAGATATTACATTCCGGGAAACAATTACACAATCAAGGATAACGCAAGAAGAATAAGCTATGCAAGAAATGTAAGAATAAGAAAAAGGATAACAAAAATGTTTTTTGGGAACTTTTGATGAAAAAGGTTTTTTTGATGATTAATTAAATAAACCTTAAAAAAGTCTAACTAATTCTAATTAAAAAAGTTGATTAATTAAATTAAATAAAACCTAAAACCTAATTTGATTAGGGTTTATAAAAAAATGGTTTTGAAAAAAATTGGTTTATTAAAAAAGGTCTATGGATTTATGAATTTAGGTTAAAGCCCTTGAAGAAAGGTTAAAGGATGTGGAGGGTTACGATGCTTTCAATGTTGACGCTCTAGAGATGGGTCTAGTTCCTGATGTGGTGATCCTGCCAAAATTTAAAGTGCCTGAATTTGGAAAATACAAGGGAGTCGCATGTCTAATTAAACATCTATACATGTATTGCTGGAAAATGCATGCCTATGCTCAAGATTAAAAGTTGGTGATCCATTGTTTCCAAGATAGTCTGAGTGGGGCAACCCTGGATTGGTACATAAAGTTAGAATGGGTTCATATCCAGACATAGGAAGATCTTGCTAATGCTTTCCTAAAACAGTACTAATATAACTTGGACATGGAACCTACCCGCAATCAACTCCAGAACTTGTCTAAAAAAAAAGGAGTCTTTAAAAGAGTATGCTCAGAGATGGAGAGAAATGGCAGCCTGAGTACAACCACAACTTCTGGAGAATGAATTAGTCGATATGTTCATGGGAACATCACAAGGGTTATATTATGAAAAGATGGTAGGAAGCGTCTCTTCTGAATTCTATGACTTAGTAACTATTGGTGAAAGGATTGAAGCTGGAATAAAAAGCGGAAAGATACAAGGGAGATCATTTAGTGCCCCTTATAATGAAAAAAGACATGTTCCTAACTTCTCGGAAAAAAAGGAGGGATACATTAATTTTGTAGTCTCACAACCAAGGGCACAACAACCATTAATAATTCCACGAGAACAACAACAAAATAGATTTGAAAGGCGTCCAAGAAAGTTTGACCTGTTCCCTATGTCACACAGTCAATTATTGCAACTCTTGGTCAAAGCATCTTTGGTAGAGCTAAGACCTCTAGCTCTTCCAATTAGGGCATCCCCACCAAGGTACGATGCCAATGCTAGTTGCGAGTATCATGCTAATTCTCCCGGGAACATTATAGAAAAATGTTAGGCCTTCAAACATAAGGTTCAAGATTTGTTAGATTCTCAGGATATCACTTTTGATAAACTAAATATCAAGTTAAACCCCATGCCTCCGCATGGCAGACCAACAATAAATGCAATTGAAGTAGTCACTGACTTTGGGGCATCCGGACGAGTAAAGGCCCCAATAAATTTCTTGAAGGAATATCTGTTGGGGTGTGGGTTCCTCTTGGAACATAATGACGCTCTTGAGAAGATAATACAAAAATTGGTGTATAAAAGGATAGTCCAATTTGGACCATACCCTAAAGAAGAATATGTAGCTACAATCGAGGGAAGTACAAAGAAGCCATTTGTAATTCCTTACCAAGGGCCAAACCGTAATAAGAAGACTCTTGTGATTCCATGGAGAGAATCAACAGAAACACCAGTAATGGCACCAAGACAAACTCTGAGGATACCAGTAGTTCCAAAGACTACGATGGTAATTAGTGGACCATCTCCTACCCCTTAAGAAAGTGACAAATAAGTACCATGGAGTTATGATTATACTATATACTTCAATGGTTTAAATAAAGAATGTGAACCATCGACAAGTCAAAGACCTTCAATCTCAAATATAGCAGGAACAAGGGGCATGACTCGCAGTGGTCAAATATTTGGCTCCAAACTACAAAAGAAGAATGATGTTATGGTAAAAAATAAAAATTATATGTTGGTGAAAGATAAAGGAAAAGCAGTGGTGGAGGCAAGTCAAGAACAAGAGCCTTCGAGCAAAAACTTTACTGATCAAGAGACAGAATAATTTTAGAAAATAATCAAGATGAGTGATTATAGGGTGGTGGATCAGCTTCACTAAACCCCAACAAAAATTTATATAATCTCATTGCTCATTAATTCAGAAGCGCGTCAAGACTCTCTAATAAAGGTTTCGAGTTCTGCTCATGTCGCAGAGGAAATTACTGTAAACCAATTTGACAATGTTGTAATAAATTTGACGTCTGGATCATATCTGCATTTTTATGATAGTGAGTTTCCTCCGCAAGGCCGAGATCATAACAAACCATTGCATATCTCTATTTTGATAGGCACCACAAGCTTGTCCATGGTACTCACTGATACTAGTTCCGCCCTTAATGAGTTACCAAAATCCAGCTTGATGAAGTTATCACTAGATGGTGTTGTAACAAGACCAAGTTCTACGATAGTTAAAGCTTTCGACGATTTTTTAAAAAACGGTATTCGGAGAAGTAGAACTTACTATCAAGATCGTTGCACATATGTTCTATATCACTTTTCAAGTCATGGATATAGAAATAGTGTATATATGTTTACTTGGACGACCCTGGATTCATGCAGCAAGGGCAGTCACTTTAACTTTACATCAGAAACTGAAGTTCTTTGTTGAAGGGATATTATTCATAATAGATGGCGAAGAGGACATATTTGTAAGTCACATAGAGCCCTACATGTATATCAGTGCTAATGAAGACTGTATAGCCACACAGTCTTAGAGGTTGCCTCAATGTTAACCCTACCGGTGAAAAAAATAAGGAAACCTATTGTGACTTCATGGAGAGATTTGCAAGTAGCTATGGAAAGTGGTATCTCAAAAGGTTGGGGTAGACTCCCAAAAATACCTGAGAAGAAGAATCATTTTGGTTTGGGCTACGAGTTATCAAAGCATACTCCGAAGGGAAAAATATGGTTTTCTCCAATACATAATACCTTCGTCAACAAAGGAGTAGAGCATGGTAGATAAGTGGCAATGATATCTGACAAGGGAAATATTAAGAAGGCATCCAAATTCATCCATGAATGCGCCCCAGGCGAAGAACTCAAGAATTATATAGTTATGGAGATTCCGGAGATCTTTTTCTTTCCAAAGTAATTTTTCTTGTTTTGAAAGAACCTATGTTAAGCCTGAGGCATAGGGGCTGCTTGTAAGGGTCCCCCAATTTGTTTCAGACATTATTCATAATTAATAAAATTTATATTTTCACATTCAATTAAGATCCTTATCTTTCTATTGCATTTATCTCTTATATTTAAAAATGGCAATACTTTTGTTCATATGAATTTTCCAAATTCACATACTAAGACTTCACCAAAACATGATAAATGCACATATCCATTCCTAAAATCATCGATAATATTACTCATGTTATCCGATATAATTTTGATACACCCATAAACCAAGCGGAAAAGGAAAATGATGAAGATCTTGAACTTTCTAAAGAATTGGTGAGGGAGATAGAGCAAAAAGATGACAATATAAAACCATACCAAGAATCTATGGAGACCATTAACCTTGGCACAGAGGAAGATCCGAAAGTGATCAAGCTAGGGGGAAAATTGGATAAAAGCGTTAAGGAAAGACTGATCAAGTTGCTACATGATCAAGAGGTACCTTGAGAAACAAGAATACCCAGAAAATTCCTTTATCATTGACAAGCGAACTACGTGGAAGCTAGCCTTAAAATTCTTTCTGAGTGGTGACGTGTTATACAAAAGAAACTACAATATGGTAATACTCATGTGTGTGGAGAAATAGGAAGCAGATACACTTATGAGAGAAATCCATGAAGGTGCTTTCGGAATGCATACAAATGGACATGCCATGGCTAGAAAAATCCTGCGAGCAGGTTATTATTGGCTGATGATGGAAGTCGATTGATACCATTATATAAAGATATGTCACAAATGCCAAATCTACACCGACAAAATGAATTTTCCACCAACTCCTATGAATGTCATGACTCTCCCTGGCCATTTTTTATGTGGGGGATATGATAGGCATGATATAACCGAAAGCATCTAACAAACACCGGTTCATACTAATTTCCATTGATTACTTCACCAAATGGGTAGAAGTGGCATCCTACGCAAATGTGACAAGTCAAGTGATTACTAAATTCATAAAGCAAGATCTCATATACAGATATGGGGTCCCAAATAGAATCATTACGGACAATGGGTCCAATTTAAACAAATAAATGATGAAAGAATTATGCGATAATTTCAAGACCGGCATCATAATTCCTCACCGTATCAACCCAAGATGAACGGGGCCGTTGAAGCTTCCAATAAGAACATCAAGAAAATCATCCAGAAAATGGTAAAGACATACAAAGATTGGCATGAAATGCTTCCCTTCCCTTTACATGACTATTGAACTTCCATACATACATAAACAGGTGCAACTTCTTTCTTTTTGGTATATGGAATGGAGGTAGTACTCCCAATTGAAGTAGAAATTCCGTCACATCGAGTTCTAATGGAAACAAGGCTTAAAGAAGCAGAGTGGGCTCAGATGCGACTTGATCAGCTTAACCTCATTGAAGAAAAGCCCTTGACAGCTTTGTGCCAAGGTCAGTTATGTCAAAAGTGGATGAAGAAAGTATTCGACAAAAAAAGTTCATCCTCGAGTGTTTAAAGAAGGGGATTTGGTGTTCAAGAAGATTCTTCTACATCGCCTTAATTCATGTGGTAAATGGAAACTCAACTATGAAGGTTCATATGTGATAAAAACAGCATTCTCCGGTCGTGGTCTCATCCTCACAACAATGGATGAGGAAGAACTACCACATCCGTCAAATTCAGACGAAGTAAAAAAATACTATGTATAAAAAGCTCTCTAAGTTCGAACCCTAAATGTGAGACTTAGGCAAAAAGGAGCGTCCCAGTGGATTGAAAACCCTAAAGGGCATACACACAAAAAAATTTCCCGGTGGATTGAAAACCCGAAAGGGAGGTCCAGGTAAAAATTAGAGATTTTATTCAAAAATAAAGAACAAAAAGACTGTGATCTAAGAACCATGGTTGCAACCACAAAAGGAAGGTATTGATACAAATTATTTGACTCAGAAGCAAAAGAGATTGGAGCTATCAAAAGGACATTGGAGAAACAGTAGTAACCATTATCATTTTCATTGCCATTTTTCAATTTTAAAAAGTTACTTTCTGTAATTACCTCTTTCAAGGAATTGCATCTTTTACTCTCGTCTTTTCAGAGGCATATTTATCAATAAAACATTGAATTTTTCAAATCTTTTATGTTTTTTTATTTTCAGACTTGTTTGCAAAATACTACAATTATTTTTGTGAATACTGCGCCGAAATCACTTTGGGGATTTGACAAATAAAAGCATTTGAAATAATATCAAAAAGCATTTCGGTTAGAAAAACATCAAAAGAAAATCAACGTATATGTCCATCTCCATGCCTACGTCCATGTCTACATCGACGTCAATGACTACATCCACGCCTGCGTCCACAACTCCGTCGACGCATACACCTATGCATGTGATACAATATCAATATATTGATGATACCTTTCATTTGGCTCAAATAAATTCAAATATACCACAACAACGTAACATTGGGGTGTTGGTAACACAAAACCAATGGTTTAAAATGATAGAGTATAAAAAAAACATTTTTCATTGCATTTTAGGGTATATGCACACATTTGGTGCATGATTAAACATTTGTGGCATACGCAAAATACTCAATGCATATATATTCCGGGTTCCTTATCAATCTAGGGCATTATACACATACATCATACATGGCATTTTTCAAAACACGCTTTTAGTAAAACCAATATCTTGGGGCCCTTTGTCAGTGTAACAAAACAAGAAATTACCTTGGTTGAGAACATATACAATTGATAAAACTCTGATCTCATATGTGATCCAGTTATCTAAGATTCGATCACCAAATTTTTTTCAATCATCTAGCCCCTAAGTTATGGTAGGTGTGCGAATTACCAGGTTCACATTATTCATCCCCTAGGTTGTAATGAATATGTGAATCTATCTTTGTGCCGTTTATCCCCTAGGTCGTGGTAAACGCATAAATTATTCAAATATTTATCCCCTAGGTTGCGATAGGTATGAGAATTTTTAGGTTTATACTATTCATCCCCTAGATTGTGATTAATAACATAAGCCTATCCATGTTGTCTTTTATCCCCTAGGTCGTGATAAAAGCATAGGTTCATCTGTGTATTGTTTACTCTCTAGGTCGTAGTGAACATAACGAAATCTTCATAATTCACTGCGTCAGTCTCCATGTAGCAATGTGTTATCAAAATTTGTTTTGTTTATCCCCTAGGTTGTGATGAATAGACAAAATTTTCATTATAAACTTACTATATTAGTCTCAAAGCATTAGTAAGTCAACTTTTTAAACTATTATTTATCTCTTAGGTTATGGTAAATATGCAAAAATCTACGATATCTTTTAGATATTGACGAGTTATCTGCATCGTCGTATATAAGTTAAATAAACTTTATGTTCAAACTATGGTGAGATGATACATCATCATTTATGCCTATTCCTTTCATACTCTGAGAAATGTTGTACAATGTATCCTCATAATCTTGTGGTCAAATTTTAGGGTCTTCTCTTATTTAATAACCCTCCGACTCGAACATGTGAGACTTGCATATTCTCGCACCCTTAAAATGAAGAGTAATTAAATAAGGGGCAACTGTCATACCCTAAATTTGTCCTATCAATTTAGACGGTCGCATTATCATTATGTTGTTGAATCTCTAATTATTATGTTCAATTTGTTTCTAAAAGTGAGCATACGAGGTGTATAAAACCAATGGGGGAGTGTATTGTCCTAAATGGACCAGCCAAATCTGATGGCCCATTAGGATAATTTTGTTTGGCCCAGTTAAAAGAGAAATAGGTTTAAAGCCCATAAGAGGGGTGTGTTTTAGTAAACAGTTATTATGCTGGCCTAATAAACTGAATGATCTATTTCAAGGGGGTATGATCAGTTGGGCCTTGCCAAGTCATTACCATGCTTTTATAAAAGGCCCATTAAGGGTTAATATGTTTTTAGCAAGGGAAGGAGGTGTGATTGGTCTGGTAATTTGGTCTCTTCAAAAAAATTATTGGGGTTTTCTTTAAGGCCCATAATTTATTTTTTGGAAGCCCATTATGGTTGGCTAAAGACAATATTTAGTTAAATATTATTTACATTTCATTTTTTGTTTAACTTGATTATATATTTGTTAATTATTAATTTATTATTAAATCTTATATTATTATTATTATTATGGTTGTTTGATTAATTTTGACCAAAGTTAACGTAAGGGTTTTGCAACACTAATTACCCAAGCCCAAACATGTACTGTACACATCTAAAGAAAAGAGAAAGCGCATCTTGAATCACATACAGAGCTAAAACAAAATCAAATCAATTTCAATCATATCTTTACATAAAAGTTTGTACAAAATCGTCCAAAAATCTTACAATACAGAATCAATGACAACAAATCAAATCCCTAAAACAGAATAAAATCTTCTAATGCCTAACAGAATCAATCTACCCTAAGTAAATTATAAAAGTAACGATAATCATAAAAAAATTTCCTAATCTATCTCTAATCTAAGCTTATAAATAGAACCTAAAAAATTTTCTAAGGGAAGAGGAAGAAATTTAGAAGAACGCAGTTGACAGAAAGGAGAAGAAAAGAAGTTTAGGGCTTCAATAAGTGAAATCCTAAAGTTCTTCGCCGCTACACACCGCCACCACTCTGGTACCTGCAAACAAAAGAAGAAGAAGTGAGAGATCAGAAGTAGGATTCAGGAAATCAAATATACGACCAATATCACGGAAGAAGAGGTAAACACAAATCACATAGCTTTAGGGTTCTTAATCATTGTTATGATGTTTGCATGATTGATGATAGAATGTTGCACTTCTAGAAATTTTGGGTTTTTTAGGGTTAGGGTTCCAACCTAGGGTTAGGGTTCTTAGATCCTAAGGTTAGGGTTCTTCATTTTTGGGTATTCTTGGTTTTTGATAGTTAGGGTTCATCATGAACCCTTAGGGTTCTACGAACCCAGAAGAAGATTCAAGGTAGAGGGTTTGAATGTTTAAATGTTCCGATTGAATATCAATCAGAAAACTGGGGAAAAAGGGGTGGTTGGTGGCGGCAGAAGGTGGACGACGCGACCAGAGCGATTTCTGGCCTCTTGAATTCTAGAGAGAGGTCATAGCCTCTCTCTCTAGGTGTTTGTTAGTGAAGAGAGGGAATTATAGAGAGAGATAGAGACATGAAGAGAAAAAATGAGAAAAATGACAATAGATGGAATATATAACCCCTCCTTGATTATGTGTTCGCGCGTCTAGAAACCTTACCATGTGCTTACCACCACAACCTTCAGATCATCATCAAAAGCTCCTGATTTGCACGACCATTGTAACACTGTGATCCCTCCCACACATTACCTAAACGGATCGCAGGTTGTTTGGGCCTAAGCCCATGATATTCACACCCCCCAATTTGGTTATTTTTGCTAGGCCAACTTAATTTTCACTCCCACCAACCTAATGGGCCAAGTCCAACATCTGGACTTGGACCCTTACTCCATACACACCCTATTTTTACTAACCTATGCAAAGACTTACCCACCCTGCGTTTGGGTCTGAATCCAAAATTTAGATTCAGGGCCCTGCTTTTCATACCCCGTCAAAATTACTTATCAACATAAAATACACCCCCTGTCTCTTTTAAATTAAAATTATATTTTTATATTTTATTACATTTATTTATTTGATAATATAGTTAATACTTAATATTTTATACAATTCTGAAATTATATTTTTTATTATTATTAAATTCAAATTTCTTTTTTTATTGACTCATTATTTTTTTGAAAATATTTCATTTAAACTTTTCTCCATGCACTAAAAATATTTTTCCTAAATATTATAACTTACTTAAAAAAATAGCTAACCAACATCAAACTACTTTTTTCTTACTAACTTAAATAAATTAGGAATTATTTTCAAAAGGATTATTGAGATATTTTTCATTAACTGCGAACTTTGTCTAACAACTCCGTAATTTACAAACTCAGACTTGGTTCAAGGATTAATTGAAATATCTTCATAATTCATAAAAAAACACCAACCAACAACTACATACTACAAATTGGGACTCTCATTTCTCATAATATAATACGTAGGCATACTACTTAAAAATCGTGGCGAGTTCCCCTAATTAAAAAATTAAAGCCCTATTCCAAAACTTTAAACCTAAACAATAGTATCCTTGTGAACAAGGTAGATGAGGGGTGCCTAACACCTTCCATTCTTCTAAGAAGAAGTCCAACAACTTAGAATCTCTGACCAAATCAGGGTTATCCTTTATATTCCTATCCTAGGATAAAAATTAAGGATGAAGACTCTCAACTTTAAGCCGATTATTACACTTATCTGCTCGACAATTCAATGAGTTGATGTAGGATGAAGCTCAAGTGTTTTTGTTGATGGCGTCTTTATCTATTAAGTATCAGTTTGTGATTGATGAGTTGCAGGTAGTATCTGATTTCCCTAAAGTTTTTCCAGATGATATTCCGGTTGTGCCTCCAGAAAGAAAAAGTGGAAGTTTCAATTGACCTTGTACCTGGTACCAGACCTATTTCTATGGAACAATACCGGATGGCAGCATTTGAATTATCAAAGTTGAAGAAACAATTAGAAGACTTACTTGAAAATATGTTTGGTTGGCCAAGTGTATCACTATGGGGAGCTCCGGTGTTGCTTGTAAAGAAGAAAGATGGTAATATGAGATTGTGCGTTGATTATCAATAGTTGAATAAAGTGACAATAAAAAATAAGTATCCATTTTCAAGAATAGACGACTTGATGGATCAATTGGTGGGTGCGTGGTGTTTAGAAAGATTAATTTAAGATTGGGTTATCACCAAATTCGAGTGAAGAATAAAGACATTCAGAAGACAACTTTCAAAACTTAGTATGGACATTACGAGTATTCAGTGATGCCTTTCGGTGTTACTAATGTGCCAAGAGTATTTATGGAGTATATGAACCGTATCTTTCGCACTTATTTGGATCGGTTTGTGGTAGTATTCATTGATGATATCTTAATATATTCCAAATCATAAGAGGAACATGTCGAGCATTTGTGAATTGTATTGCAAGTGTTAAAAGAGAAGAGGTTATATGCCAAGTTATCAAAATGTGACTTTTGGTTAAAAAAATTAGTTTTCTTGGTCATGTTATTTCAGGTAATGGAATTGTGGTGGACTCATCCAAAGTGTACGTAGTGTTACAGTGGAAAGCTCCAAAATTAGTTATGAAGATTAGAAGCTTTTTGGGCTTGGCGAGCTATTACAAAAGGTTTATTGAAGGTTTTCTATGTTAGAACTTCCGTTAAATCAGTTTACTTGTAAAGGTAGAGCATTCGTATGGGACAGCAATGTGAAGAAAGTTTTGTTGAGCTAAAGAAGAGATCGACGACGGCTCCAATTTTAATATTACCCAATCTTGAAAAATCATTTGTGGTGTATTGTGTTGCTTCTAAATTGGTTTTAGGTGGTGTGCTTATGTAGAATGATAAAGTAGTAGCTGATGCATTGAGGAAATTGAGGATTCATGAAAGGAATTACTCTACTCATGATATAAAATTTGTTGTGGTGGTGTTTGTGTTAAAGATTTAGAGGCATTACCTTTATGGTTCCAGATTTGAAGTGTTTAATGATCATAAGAGCTTAAAGATTTGTTTGATCATAAGGAATTGAACATGAGACAAAGGAGGTGGTTAGAATTATTGAAGGACTATGACTTTCGCTTGAATTACCACCCTGGTAAGCTAATGTTGTAGCCGATGCTTTGAGTCGAAAGACTTTACATATGTCGTCTATGATGGTTAAATAATTAGAGTTGATCGAGCAATTCAGAGACATGAGTTTGTATGCAAAATGACACTGCAAAGTGTGATATTGGGAATGTTGAAGATTAACAATGACTTCTTGGATAATATTAAAGAGGCTCGGAAATTAGATGTGAAGTTGGTAGACTTCATGGTTTGGAGTAACCAATCTGAGGATAACGATTTTAAAGTAGATTCCCGAGATGTGTTGAGATTCCACAACATAATTTGTATTCTTGATGATGCAGAGATGAAAAGGATGATTCTGCAAGAAATTCATAGGAGTAACTTGAGTATTCATCCAGGAGCTACCAAGATGTATCATGACTTGAAGAAGTAATTTTGATGGTCCAGATTAAAGCAAGATGTAGTGTGCTTCGTGTATGCATGTTTGACTTGTCAAAAGTCAAAAGTGGAACATCAGAAAACTGCAGTATTGTTGGAACCATTAGAGATTCCAGAATGGAAGTGTGATAGTATATCGATGGACTTTGTGATGGTGCTGCAAAGTAATCCAAGAGGACATAATATGATTTGGGTAATTATTTATAGGTTAACAAAATCAACTCATTTCATTCAAATTAATATCAGTTTTCCAGTGCCGAAGTTGGCAGAGATTTATATCCGCGTAATTGTGAAATTATACGGTGTTCCATCACGTGTTGTATCTGATAGAGATATGAAGTTTACTTCTGATTTTTGGAAGAGTCTGCAAGACACGTTAGGTTCTAAGCTGAGATTTGTGTATAATCCACAGATAGATGGTCAGTTAAAAAGGACTATTCAGTCGTTAGATGACTTGTTGAGAGCTTGTGTTCTTGAGCAGGGAGGTATATGGGATAGTTATCTTCCACTGATTGAGTTCACTTATAATAATAGTTTCCTTTCTAGTATTGGAATGGCACCTTTCAAGGTGTTGTATGGTCGGAGGTGTAGAACACCTTTATGTTGGTAAGAATCTGGTGAAACTGTAGTGCTCGGACCTGAAATTATGTGAGAAACTACAGAGAAGGTGAAATTAATTTGAGAGAAGGTGAAATTAATTTGAGAAAAGATTAAGGCTTCGCAGAGTAGGAAAAAGAGTTACCATAACAAGAGGAGGAAGGATCTTGAGTTTCAAGAGGTAGACCACATATTCTTTAGAGTATCGCTGGTAACCGATGTAGGTCCTGCTTTAAAGTCAAGGAAGTTGACTCCTCGGTTTATTGACCCATATCAAATTTCAGAAAAAGTGGGGATTGTTATGTATAGAGTGGCCTTTCCATCTAATCTGTCAAATTTGCATGACTTATTCCATGTGTCGCAACTCCGAAAGTATATTTCAGATTCGTCGCATGTGATTCTAATGGATGATGTACAAGTGCGGGATGATCTTACTGTTGAAGTCGTACCTGTGAGGATGGAGGATCATGAAATAAAGAAGTTGAGGGGAAAAGAGATTTCTCTAGTGAAATTAGTTTAGAGAGAAGCTACTGGAGAGAATGTGACGTGGGAATTAGAGAGCAAGATGCGAGAGGCTTATCCAGAGTTATTCGCCCCAAGTAATTTTCGAGGACGAAAATATTCTAAGTGGGGGAGAGTTGTAACACCCCGATTTAGTTAGAATTATTTTATTAAAAATAATTAAATGATGTGATGTGTTTGTATGCGTTGGTGAATTTTATGATGTATTGTGATGTAATTTTGGGAATTAGAGGCTTTATAAATTATATAAGTTAAGGGATAGGGGTGTATGACCTAAAAGTGAAGAAACATAAGGGTGTGAGGAATAAATAAGTTTATTAGCATTATTTGGATTAAATATTTAACTAATTATTATTTTGTGATAATTAAATAATTAATCTAGTAATAAGAGGATGAACATAGTTGGGATATTGATTTAAGGGTCCAAAGGTTAGATAAGTCAAAACAAGAGGAATAGAGGAGTAGTTATTTTTGATCAATCCTGGAAACGAGAGAAGAGCTGAACGAGAAATAGGAAGAACTAGGAAGACAGGGAATCCATTATTGAAGCTTCTACAATATAAGGTAAGGGAGGGGTTCCGACTCTCTACTAGGTGGTATAATTATAGGTAGATGATGATATTAAATGTTAGGTTTTGGGGTAAATTGTTGTGAAATTGATTGTTGAATTTGATTGTGAATGGTGAAATTGGTGTAATGTTTTTGTTAAAATTATTGGGTATAATGTGTGTTGATGATTTCATGAACTTACATGTTTCAGTGTGTTTACAAAAATGATTTTGGGTGAAAAAGGGTGAAATTTCGTAGCAGGAAAAAATAGCAGATTTTTCACTCTTCATGAAGTATACTTGGATACTGCATATAAGGTATTCAGGTACCCTATGTATTTTTTGGAAAAACTGGGCAAAAGGTGAAGGTATAATCAGTTACTGCATATGTAGTAACTGGTTACCCAACTGGACAATATCTTGTATTTTTTAATTTTTGAGGTGTAACCGATTACCCTATATGCAGTAACCGGGTACAACTGAACTCACAACATTTTTGGAAAACTTGAAATATTTATAAATTCGCCTCGGGTGTCTGTTGGACATACCGTTTGAACCGTTGGAAGATAAAATTTTGTTCTACAATATGAAACTAATTTTTATGGCCGTAGACTAATATTTTATAGGAAGAATTATGATGTATGTGTATGTTGTATGTGTTGTAACATGAAATGTTGTGATTGAACGTGTCGACGTTGTATAAATGATGTATGAAGGAATTAAAGGTGGTATTGAAGTATGAGGATGTTGTTATTGGCCTAGAATGGAATAGTGTTGGGGACTCATGTCCTATGTTCTGCATAGTTGTATTGTTTCATGTTGCATACATGAATCGTTAGGGGCTTATGCCCTATTGTTGGCTTGGATTGGAATGTTGAAGGCTTATGCTTTGGCCTGTATTGGAAAAATGTTAAGGGCTAATAATTTGGCCTTATATGGAAATTTTGAAGAGGGTTTATGCCCTGATAGTACCACATGCATTCTGCATCAGTGTCTGTTGCATTTCATTTTTTTATTTGTGGATATAATAATAAAGTTGAGTTACATATGTGATTATGTTGTATGATGGGTGATAACAATTAAGTATGTATTTGTATAATTATTTTGAGCTATAATTCATGATTGTTGAGCCTGAAATCTTGCATGACACATCTGTCATATACTTATTATTATATAACTTATTATATTGTTGAGATATCTCACCCCTTCAGTTTGAAGGTTTCCTCTACGTGGGTAATGTGCATGTGATCCACAGTAGACGAGGTTATTCATCATTCATTTTCGAGTCGGTGTCGTGCTGTGATACGTAACACCAAAGGGATGAACGCTTGCTTGCTTTGCTTAGTTGTTGTTTTCATTTGAATAATTGTGGGAGTATTATAGACTCTCTTTGTTTGATTTAAAACGTTGTTTTATGATGAGCTGAAGATGTTGAAAATAATTAAGATTTTTTTTTGTTTCACAAATAATGTTGAAGTTTGAGAACCATGATAATATTGTTGTCGATTCATCTGAAGTGTGTTATGTATCTGTTTAATTATACTTGAAAAAGTTTTAATATGTTGAAAGATGTAGCATCCTATTCTTGGTATTTTGTGGCAAATAAATTAATTTACTCTGGTTTTTATTTAATTTACCGAATAAGGTAATAGGGTGTTACAATGTGCATTAGAGATTACATCTTTTGTTAGTTTGTCGTGATACTTGAGCATGTTATATTGATGAGATTGTTTGAGGCTTCAAGTTCATGATGGATACTTTAAGAGGGACTTAGCTACTGCCCCATGACCTACGAGTATCACCTTATCCCATTTGATCTTTATCAATTTTATTTGGTTTAAGACAAGTGTTATACATCCTTGAATAATTTTATTCATCAATTGTTTGACTTTATCTTATGTATGAAGTTTCATCTTTTTACATTTTTACTCTTGAACCTCATCTTGAGTTAACTTATTGTACAAGTCACACATTCCATATTTCTTCAATTATACTTTCATTATTTGATCTTTACTTGTTTATGTTGAATACATTTGCTTGTATCCTTTGGTCACTTTCCTTGTGTGGTATTTATGCAGCTTTCTCCCCATGCTTGTGATGTTTGAATGTATGACATTAGAGGTCATTTTCTAATGAGCTATATGATTTGACACCCTGTAATCATGTTCCCTCTTCATATACCCTTTCTTGTGCTTCACTTGCCTTTAGGAGCTTGTTGAGGTGTGGTATTGACCAATTCTAGCACTAACTTTTTATGTGCTTTTTTAGTGATAACTTAGGGATGTTTATAGGTAAATGGTGTATGTTAACCCCTAGTTTTCTTATGACTTCACTCATACTTTACACATTATGCCATGTTCAACTAATCACACACTTGTTTCCACTTTACATCACAACTGTGATTGATGCTAGTTTATATACTTTGTTGTTTGAACCATGTTTTCAATAACTAATTGAACCTATTCTTGACCATGAGTTTTGTGTTAAGTTTATTACATGTATATGTTTACCTCTTCTTCTTCACATTACCACTTATTTTCCAATTTGTTTGCCTGTTAGCAATGAATGAGGAATTATGTCCACTTACGGTTGATTGTGATCCTTTCCTTGTATGATTTTGATGTGAATCTTTCTCAAGTGTGTTTATGTGATAATGATGAGTTTCTCATTTGTTCAGTTCTGACTTATACACTCACTCATCCATTTCACATGACCTCAATTCCTTATAACATGCTATGTTAGGCACTTGGCTCCTAAGTCTTCACTAGCTAATGCATTTGCCTAATTGTTCTTTTTTATGGTTCCTACATTCATACCCTTGAAGCATGAACCATAGGGATGTCTCCACATATTCTTTATATCCTCTTGATTCCATATAATTTGCTATCTATGGTTTTCCACTTACTTGAGATACAAGTCTTATCTTGTCACTTATCTACACTTCATCTCTTTCTACTATGCCTACTTGTTTGTTTAAGAGGATGTTTGTTAACATGTAATCTCTTGATAATAATTTGTGATGTCTTGAAGCATGTTTAAGCTTAGGTATCCAACTCTTGTCTTTAATTTGATTGATTCTTTTGACATGTGTTTAAGTTGTCTTTTAAATGCACACTTGCACTTATACTTGCTTAGTTAAGTAAATTCTTTTACTTCTTGACCCATGTTGCTATTCTTAGGGTAGTATAAGGTGTACATCATGTTAGGACCAGAAATAACACCCTACTTTGATATGATTTTATTCCATTCTCATTTGATTGATTATCATTTCTTTCTTACCTTCCTTCTTCACTTTTTCAAGTTTGTTTGTGAGATTTCCATTTCTTATGTGTTCTATCACATTGACTTGTGTGTTTAGTGATGTTTTATCATCCTTATCTTTTCTTTGAGACTTGATTTTTTGTAATCTTAATACATGTATGCTTGATGTTTTACCATTTATCCCTCTTCACCTCCTACTTTAGTGTGTTACCATCATTATTCTTCTTTTGATACTTGATGTGCTATCATTCTTGTTTGATGTTTTATCATATCTTCTCCCACTTGCTTGCTTGTTTAGTTATCCACATATATGATTGCTTACTTGAGGTTTCCATTTCTTCTCTACTTGTCTAATTGATGTGTTGCCATCTCTTCTCATACTTTATTGCTTGCTTAGGTATCTACCCTTATGCATGTATACTTGATTGATGTGTTTCCATCTCTCTTCCTTCTTGATTGCTTATTTAAGTATTCACATATATACATGATTTTTTGTGTTTTACTTGCTTATCTAAATATGTATGCTTTAAGTATATTTCCTAAGTACTTAATTGTGATATTAACTTCCTTTCTCTCTTACCTAAGTGTATGATTGCTTGTTTCTTCATTTTCTTCTTGTTCTTCTTCTTCTTCTTCTTCTATTTTGTGATATTTGCATGTTCCCTATAAGACCTTTAGTTCATTATTCTCTAAGATTGAACTAAATAAATCTTAGGTTTATTATCAATGCATGAAAACATTAGGTAGATCTCCCTCTCATCCCAACTTTAGGTCCACAACCATGACAACTTATTAGATTGAGATCCCCTTTTGTTTAGTCTTTCTCTTTTGCATCCATGTTAAAACTAAAACTTATTTCTTAAGAAAATGTCAAAACACTTAACAATAACGATGCGAACACGAGCCTTAAGACATTAGGAGGAGCATGAGGGGATGCATTCCTGAACCTTGTGTTTCTTTCAATCATAGTCTTTAATGTAATTCAAATCACAAATCCTTTTCAAGGTAAAAAACACAAACAAATGAAAACCTTTTTGTCTTCAAACTTTTTATTTTAAAACCTTTTTAAAAAGGACATGCTTCGCTAGCATTGTTCATAAAAAACACACAACAAAGCAAAAAAAAACTTTTTAGGTGAACTACGAGTGCCGTAATCCCCTATTGCATGAAAGGTGGTACGTAGGAAAAAAGGTTTGTAATTATGGCGGGCACAAATAATAAAAACTTTCTTTTTGCATATACTTTGCATGCATTCCCTTAGCATTAAGCTTTAGATTTTTTACACACCCTTAGATCATAACAAACTTAAGTGGATCCTGTGGAGTACCACAAATGTGAGGGGTGCTAATAACTTCCCGTTGCATAATCGAATTCCTTACGCTTTTCTTTTGGTCGTGAGACCATGTTCTCTCCTTCTTTTGGTTTACTAGGTGTTTCATTTCCCTCTCTTGGGATAAATAACATTGATGGCGACTCTTCTTTATGCCTCATTTACGCTTCGATGAAAATCCCAGGCGTAAAAATTTGCATATGTGCAACCTCCAAAATAAAATAATGACGCCCTGGCTAAATCCAATGGGAAGTAGATTGTAAACACCAACAAAGGGAAGAGTTCTTCCTGAGACACATCCTCGTTATGAGAGGTTGAGTAACTCCTTAGAATCATAAAGAAAAACGATTATCGAGTGATTGACCAACTCAACTAAACACCCTCAAAGATATCAATTTTGCCTTTATTGTTATGTTCAAAAGCACATCGTAATGCACTAATGAAGTTTTTGGGTGCATACCATGTTCCTCAATAAATAAGAGTAAATTAATTCGAGGGAGTTGTGGCTAACATTTGCTCAAAAAATTTCCTTGGGTTCAATGGTAATGAATTTCCTGCTGAAGGAAGAGCCCACAATAAGGCATTGCATATTTCAATCAAATGTGCAGACACTGCTCTATTAAGAGTCTTGGCTGATACAAGGTCTTCCTTGAATGTATTCACCAATGACTCAAGTCCATACTCAACTACAAGTTGGTAGTTGTTGATGGTAAAGAAGACATAATAGTGATCCATTTATTATCCTTCACAAATATCGAGGTGGAGGGAGAAATCCATGAAAATCCTTTCCAAGCACTCAATATAGAAAATGCTGTGATGACTCCTCTCCCCAAAGAAAGCAAGAAGCCTCAATTCTCTATGACCTCCTGGAAAAGAGCTAAAACAGTAGTAGAGGCCGGCTGTGATACGGTGGGAGAACTGACTTGAAGTTTTGCGTTTGTGTTCGCAAATGTTTCGGTTTAGCAAGAGTCGCCACCGACTTTTTATTTTATCCTAAGGAAAGGTTAAAAAGCATAGGAAAGACCTTTGAGATGTTTTCTTGGGTTCGGGGAGTAGATTATGAAAGGGGAAGGTGCAAGCACCCTTTTCATCCATGGTTATCCATGGGCTCTTAGTTACTTGTTTAGATCACTTGCTTTTGCTTTTCAATTGTTTGAAATGGTGCCTTGTGTGTGGTTTTGAAAGATGTTTTGAAAAGAGGCCATCGTCGTGGCAAACTTTGTAATGATTCTTGTTTGAATGTATACAAAGGTGTTTTTGTCTTTTGAAAAGATTTCAATGTTTGAAAGTTTGTTTTGGGAAATGTTTTGAAATTGTGTTGTGAAGTGTGTTTGAAAATAACAAGGATGTTTTGCAAGCTTTTGATCAAGTAACTAAGAGTTATCTACCCTATTTTACTCAAAAATCTTTCCTAATGTTTTTAACCCTTTTGACAGTGTTGTTTCATGATTGCATTTGGTGAACAACCTTGTGTTAGGATGTTAAACGGGACAGATGCGGGTCATCGTATAGACCATGATAGCAATTGTGTTAGGTTCTTTGGCAATTTTCCGAGGGACTTGATCATTTTTTTATGCAACCAAGATAGCGTCATCGAGGGACTATGATCTTTTGTTTTGTTTTTGTTTTTCCAAAGTACTCAACATGCATAACAAGACCCATTTTTTAGGCAACAAGTGGATTGTAACCCTAGGGGTGCAAGTGTGTATTGTGCTTGATTTTCATGCATTTTGTCTTTGATTAGGTCAAGCTACTTGTTGATTGGGATTTTGCATACAAACCCTAATTCTCTAATCATGGCATAATTGAAAGCGTAAAGTACGAGAATTTAAAAGTCTAAGCTATTACAACATGATTATGGGGATGGGGGTACAATCTTTGAATGGGGGTATTTGACAAGAAATATAAACCCTAATTTACTATTACATCCAAATTGAATTCACAATGCATAAATATTAAATGGACAATATTTAAATAAACAAAAATAAATAAATATATCAAATAATATGAATTATGCAAAAAGGGTTTTTGTTTATTTATGCATGCAAAAATATTTAATGTAAAAAAAAAGAAGTAAATAAAAAATTTATTTTATTTGGTTAAGGGGTAAAACCCTAATTTTCTTTAAGAAAATAAATATGTTAATTATTTTATTTATATACAATAAAAATAAAATTTTATATGTAAAAAAGTAAAAAGTTATTTATTAAGTATATTTAATAATAAAAATAAAAGTGTAATATTTTATATTTTTCATATATATATATATATATATATATATATATATATATATATATATATATATATATATATATATATATATATATATATATATATATATATATATATATATATATATATATATATATATATATATATATATATATATATATATATATATATATATATATATATATATATATATATATATATATATATATATATATATATGTATACTAATTAAATATGTATAATAAATAAAATATATATATAAAAATAAAATATATTTAGAGTAATATTTTTAGTATGAATAAAAATAAAGAAATAAAAAATAAAAGTATAATTTATATATTTTTTAAGTTTTGTATAAATAAGATAAAAGTATTTAAAATGTTTTTTATGTTAGAAAAATTAAAATAAATGCAAAAATAAATGTGAAAAAATTATGAAAATATTTTTGAGCATTTTTTATATTTGGAAGTAAATAAATAAAATCAGAAATGAAAATAAAAATGCAAAAATATAAGAATACAAGAAATTGGGCCAGGGGGTGCAAAAAGGAAAAGGGGAGGTGCCAATAGTGAGCCAGGCCAGGCCCAGCCCACCACTTCATCTTCAACCTCCAGATTTTGAAAAAAAACGTGCGCGCCTGTTATCCAACATGAACATCCTACATACGAGCTCTATTGCAAAAACACATAACATCAAACTTGTAGAGAATTTCAAGACGATTCCAACCATATAAAAAACTAATCCTAACTCTCAAAGATCTGAGAGAATTTCTCTGGCCCTAAAATCTGACATAGTTTTTTCAGCATGTTCATGGATGAAATTCTCTTAGCACACTTAATATAAATGAAAACTGAGCGTATGTACAATTTCATGGAAATGAATACTACATTTCTTATTCACAAACCTAAGGCTAAATGTTCCTAAATAGAGATATAGGAAGTTGGGAAAAACCTGTTTCAGCTGACTTCGTGTAGGGCAATGCAGAGCTTTTCAACAAGGCTTGAGATGTTTGAGAGCTTGCTTGAACTTCACTTTACCTTTTCCAATAATTAGCTTGCCTTGAATGTCCTTGAATCAACCTGTAGAACTCAACCTGCACAAGCTCAAAGTGAAAATGGAAAACACTGTAAATGGAGTTACAGTTGGTATTTCAAGTTTGGGATAGCTTGGGTGAGTTGAATGGAAGGTGTTTGAAGCAACTTGGGGCAAAACGCACGAGCCAAATGAGCTATGGAACTCAAGTTGCAGAACCTGCCCTGTTTTGCCAAAGGAATGTGATTTCTGGCTATGGGGTGTTTAGAGGCGCAAGAAATCGTGTTTCTAGCTCAAAGGGGTGTGAGAAAGATGTTCAAACTGTTTGCATAAGTTGGTATTGGCTGGTTTTCAAAATCTAAGGTTTTGGACAAGTTTCTTGTTTTTGAAGTAAGAATGTGGAAGTGATTGGAACAGGCCTCTACATGCTATCAAATACCTTGTAACTTCTGCTCTTGGCCCCTCTAATTTGTGGATTTGTTTTGCTGCAAGAGATCTTGGACCAATGCTCAAGAATTATGGTTTGATATAAAGCATACTTAAGCAAAAATGGAAATTTGCCTTTTTCTACTTATGGCTTAGTTTTGTGTACAATGTCCAAATGACCAAAACAAATGCTTAGACTGATGGATTTGCATTTAATTATGTAGTGTGAAGTGGTTTAGAGGCTTGTAAACTAGTGTAAGGCATGCTGACTTGAAATTGCAACTTGCATGAACATGAATATGCCATGGATGAAAAGTGAGTTTTTGCCAACTTCAAGCCTTCGATTCTCCCTAACCACAAATGTGTTTGAGGAGTTCTTGGATAATTTGGAAAGCTTGAAACATGCTATATAATCCATCTTTGAAATGAACTTGATATTCAAAGTGGAACTATGTGAAAAATGGCCAAGAAGATAGGTTAAAATCCTGCCTAAACTAGGGCAAAATTTCACTAAGTTAAAAGTTTTAGGGACTCTTGTTCCAAAAATCATAACTTGAGATCCAAGCTTCTTTTGAGAAAACATTGTGAATCAAAGTTGTAGAATTTGTGGAGGAATACAACTTTCATGTTGGAGGTTTTGTTTGAATCCAAATGCATCATGGTGAAAATGTTGGGCAAAGTTAGGAAAAATTAAGAAATTTTCATAACTTCGAAAAAATTCTAAGTTATGAAAATTTTCAATTTCAAACCCTAATTTGCAATTTTGGGTTCTTGATGAACAAGTTTCATATTTTGACACGTCTTGATGAAAAATGACCCTTGGTACTTGATTTTGACAAAAAGGTCAAAGTTTGACTTTTCAGTGTACAGTCAAATTTTGATTAGTTGACTGAAAAATTCATCTGTCAATCCAATGCAATTGAGGTCTTTTGAACTTGTTGAATAGGTCAAGATGATGTCATTGAGTCCTTTAGTCCATGGTTGAGCCTAATTTGCCATTGGCTAGGTCAAAAGGTCAGAAATTGCCTTTGTATAGTCAAAACCCTAAAAATGACCATTTTGCCCTTTTGGTGATCTGATCAAATTTATTGTGTAGTTGTGGTCCAAACTTTATCAAATGGTTCAAATGAGTTCATAATGTTGATGTGGGTTAAAATTCATGAGGTTTGACTGTAAATTGGCCACAATTGACTTTTTCCCCAATACAACTGATTTCTAGGTCAATTGTCCAATTGACTGGGCAAAAATTTGATTCAAGGCTTGAAACTTGGTATGGACAAACTTATGAGTCCAATATGAAGTATGAAAGTCATTTTGAGCATTGAAGGTCCAAAAATCCCTGTGCAAACTCAAACCCTAATTTAGGTCATCAGTGTAAGGAGATGTCTTGAGCAGTGCAAACCCTAGCTTGGTCTTGAGTCCAAAAAGCCTTGTGATGAGAAATGTTGATAAAAGGAGAGGGCGAATTTTGGGGTACAACACCAGCCAACCCGAAGGGTGGGGGAGGATACTTGAGCTACCTTCAAAGAAAGATCGATCTGGAATATGGTATCAACCATCTTTGGTTATTAAAAAAAAAGACCCCAAAGGGAGGAAATGGACAAGTTATTCCACTTCTAGAAGCTTTCACAAGTGTTGGACACCTCCATAAAGGCCAGATTCCCTTAGTGGGTGGCGAAGACTGATCCATTGTCGTGCACAGATAAAAAACGAGTAAATTTAAAATATGGTTACGGTAACGACAACTCGAGTATCATATCACGAGGATTCTTGTATTATTGTTAACTAATAGGAATTGAATTGGGGGGAGGTTTGGTTTTGGGGTCGAATTATAAAAACAGATTAAATAAGTGATTATTCAATAAGCTAAAATTGCTAATCCTACTGATTCGGGTTCTGACTTATCATTGGTTATGATAACACCAATCCTTAAACGACTTCGATCCTTTTTGATTATGAGATCAATCAAACAAGCGCTTATTAAAATCATACAAATTATTTTCCTGTTACCGGATTAAGAAAACGGTTAAGAATATGACGAGTTAGCGAATTAAGCAAACGATCACACGCAATTAAATTTAGGAACATGCATACAATCAAATTTAATCAATTCTCTCTTATGAACAACAATTGAATTAAGCAAATAATTGAAATCAAATTAAGAAAATGATTTCATAGAGAAGAATTGAACAGAAATTGAATTTAAATTGGTATTAGAATAACCTCAAAGTAATGGAACCCGTAAGCATCAGGATTTGCCTTAGGAAATTAGTCCTCCATGGAAAGCGTACGAAGCCAAATATTTTTCGTGAATAATTTGTAACAACTTCTCTAGCGGATGAAAGCCTTATAAAATAAAACAAGGGTTTCCAATTACAAAACGAACCGGGTCAAAAACATAACCCTAACCCACTAAAAAAGACCCAAAACAAAATGTATCTAATGCTTAAACTTCAATGAATTATTCAAGCCTGCTACAATCTGAATTAGCTTCTGGCTCCAACATAAAATTTGTATCTATTTCTCTTAGCTTTTCAATGCATATTAGAATGCCTCGATCTGATTTATGTAGCTTCAGTTATGGATTTTTCAATGAAAGCTACCAATACTGAAAATTAAATACGAAAATCAAATTAAACCAAAAGCTAAATTAGAAAAATATTATAAAACATAAAAATAAACAAAGTAAAATACAAAAATGCTTAAGTACAAACATGGAAGAATGTGCATCAAAATGCACTGATCAAATTCCCCCATACTTGAACTTTTGCACTCCGAGCAAAATAAAATCAAAAGAAACACAAGAACATCATCAGCTACTCATTCCAGGCTACAAACTCTTCTTTGGTTAAGGTTGCATCGATAGGTACTAATCTTGCACACTAAGGATATCGTAAGAATACTACTCCACAATTGTGCAGTAATAAGCCTCCTGAATATACAATCCAATTTGAATTATGTTATTATGCCAAATCCAAACGTACTCATCCTCCTTTTTGCTCCCTTTCATTCTGGCACAATCACATTAAGCTTGTTATCTCGATACAATCATAGTAAGACAACCGTTTAGTGACTCTTATCCTTTTTGCATAGGGTTCTGGTAACTAAGTGGCATAACCCCTTATTTTCCCAATTGTAGTTGCAGGGAATCGGACCGTAATCCGCCCTACCATGTTCAATACCCGAAACCTCTGAACCAACCAACAATGGATCTCATTATTATGTTTTTTGTAGGTTCCGCAACCATTAGAAGATGCATTCCCTATTTTTTCAATTAAATTTTTGGATCACTCACTCATTTTCACCGGCTTTCCTACATAGAGCGTATGTGAGATGGTGCCGACTGTTAAGATAAACTACTAAAGAGCAATTAAAGGATGAGAAGCATTCAAATTGATTTCCATATTCAGGAGACTTAAGGTGTTAAGATGATACCGATCTTGTGAACTTTTTCCAAGTCTCCATAACTAACCTCGGATTAATCTATAGCCCAAAATTTTCCAAAAGATGCTTTTTTTTAAATAACTGAATACAAAACAATGAACAAAAGCAAAGAAAATAAAACAAATTTATGATTCCCTCCCCCACACTTAAAGCACACATTATCCTTAATGAAAGAAACAAGCATAAATTAAGAGAGAGGAGAGAGAGGAAAGAACACACCCGAGAAGTCAAGGCGGATAGATGACCACATAAGTAGCCTTTCCCAACGAGAACTCTTCTATAGTTTCCTATTCCAACGTGGGACTCTCATGGAATAGCTTGAGGATGTGTCCTTTGACTTTGCAATTTTTATCAGTACCTTCACTTTTTATTCCTGGATCAAAAAATGTTCTTCTTAAAGTAAAAGTGTCAAATGGGCACGTGAACATGATCTCATCTTCACAACATCAAGGATCAAAAGGTTATGGGGCTGTCTCACTGCTTTTGCTACATCTTCAAGTGAGATCCTATGCATGCACATGGACGGATTAATATCATAAATATCATCCAAGGTCCATCCAATTATTTTCTTATGCTTCTTCAAAACCTTCAAAAATTTACTTTCTTGATCAAAACAAAATTTAGAAGAAATTATAACCGGGAGTTTTTCATTCATCTCTAAATAAGCATATTTAAGGTTTTCAGAAATTGGTTTCAACTCTTGGGAAGGTGGTTGTTTGATAGATGGTTTGTTTCGGGCAGCCAGAGTGTCGAGAGCTTCATCCACATGAACATCTTCATTTGCATCCTCATTTACAGTAAGAATATCAACTTGCAAGATAACCTCAATTTCAGCACAAACAAAGCAAATTTTACAATCAGTACAAACATCACAAGAGTAAACATCATCAAAATCAGATAACGATGGAAAAAAAACTACAAACATATCAGTAGAAGTATCATCAATAGTCTCAGAAAGAAACTCTATTGGAAAAACAAAATTATCTTCCAAAGGTTATTGGTTAGATCCTTGAGCTTGTTGCATGGCATTCAACAAAGAGGCAAGTATTTCAATCTGAGTTTGCAAAGTCTAGAGAGTATAATATATTTATTGTTGAAACTGGAGATTATTTGTAGTGAATTGTTTGAAAATGTCCTCTAGTGAAGGCCCAGAAGGTGCAGAGCACACAACCTGGAATTCCTTCATATGCTTATGCGGATCCTCACCTACAAAACCATTAAACTTGACAACAAGTGTATTAAATCAGATTTTACAAAAGGTGCATCAGCAATAGGATAGTCAATATATAAACCATTATAATTCACATTAGGGACAACCAACTGCCTAAAAGTTCTTTGTCCAATCATTTTATCAACAAACATAGCAGTATCAACTATGTCCCAAACAGGCAGAAACAAATACAAAGAAGGAAAATGATTAAAATAAATTTAAAAAAAAACAAAAACATCAAATTTAATCTAATTAACTGAAATAAGAATTTTGAGAATTTTTTTAGATTTTTTTGTAATTCTGAAAACAGTAAAAAATTAATTAAAAATAGAAAAAAAAGGAATTTGCGATTTTGAGGGTTGAAATCGACTAGAATTATATTTTAAAGGTGTAGTGTTCTCTGATTTTTTTGTGAACTTCTGGAAAGAATTCGGAGCAAATCGAAATAGTAGCTTTCAAACTTACCTGGTAGGCTGAAATACTTACCATTATACTGCAACCTGTATTACAACTCTGAAAACCAACAAACACAAGAAAAAAATAAGAATAAAAAACTAGCAAGAATACTAAACATATGACTCTAATATCAGTTAATAATAACAAGAGTCCCGACAATGGCGCCAATTTGATCCACTGTCGCGCACAGATAAAAAACGAGTAAATTTTAAATGTAGTTACGGTAATGACAACTCAAGTATCATACTGCGATGATTCTTGTATTATTATTAAATAATAGGAATCAAACTGGGGGGGAGGGTTGGTTTTAGGGTCGAATTATAAAAACAAATTAAAATAAGTGATTATTCAATAAGCTAAAATGGCTAATCCTACTTATTTGGGTTCTAACTTATCATTGGTTATGATAACACCAATCCATAAACGACTTTGATCCTTTTTTATTATGAGATCAATCAGACAAGTGCTTATCAAAATCATACAAATTATTTTCCTGTTACCGGATTAAGCAAACGGTTAAGAATATGACGAGTTAGTGAATTAAGCAAATGATAACACACAATTAAATTTAGGAACATGCATACAATCTAATTTAATCAATTCTATCCTATGAATAACAATATTAAGCAAACAATTACAATAAAATTAAGCAGATCATTTCATAGAGAAGAATTAAACAGAAATCGAATTTAAATTGGTATTAGAATAACCTCAAAGTAATGGAACTCATAAGCACCAGGATTTGCCTTCAGAAATTAGTCCTCCATAGCAAGCGTACAAAGAAAAATATTTTTCGTGAATAATGTGTAACAATCTCTCTAGCGGATGAAAGTCTTATAAAATAAAACAAGGGTTTTCACTTACAAAACGAAATGGGTCAAAAACATACCCCAACCCCACTAAAAAGACCCAAAACAAAATTTATCTAATGCTGCAACTTCAACGAATTTTTCAAGCCTGCTACAATTCGAATTAGCTTCTGGCTCCAACATAAAAGTTTTAGCTCATTCTCTTAGCTTTCCAACGTATATTAGAATGCCTCGATCCAGTTTCTGTAGCTTCAGTTATGAATTTTTCAATGAAAGATGTCAATGCTGAAAATTAAATACGAAAATCAAATTAAACAAAAAATAAACTAAATTAGAAAAACATTATAAAATATAAAAATAAATAAAGTAAAACATAGAAATGCTTAACTACAAACATGGAAGAATGTGCATCAAAATTCACTGATCAAAGACAAAAATAATGATATAGCAAGTCTTGTGTACAAGAGCGCTCAAGGCGAAGAACTTAATAACTATACTTATGTGGACATCCATGAAGTCGTTTTAATTTAAAAGTATCTTTCTTGTTTGTTTTAAAATCGCTATGCTCTTCCTAAGGCATAATGGAAACTTGTACGACACCCCTGTTGTTTTCAATCAAAGTTTATCATTAATAAAAAATACATTTTGCATTCAATTTTGTTCCCTGACTTTCATTTTTTATTTTTAAAATATGGCAATGTTTTCATACGTTCCCTCCTCCATCATTCTAAAATAAATCATGAATCATAAATCATGCAGATGCACCTCAGATTCCATTGATAAGGATACTGTTATAGTCCATTATTGTAAGTACGAAGTGCGCCTAAGAGTGGGGGTGATGAATTAGGTACTTTAAATTTTTTTAGTTTTAGTGATGATGGATATTATTTTCTGGTTTATGGTGAGTTTATGAAAGAGTAAAGTGCAGAAAAATAAAGAGACATAAGAGATATATCTTGGTTCCCCTCATAGTCCGAGAGTACTCCAGTCCCCTTTCAACATGAAAGAGATTTCCTTATTGTGGCAAATTTAAACAAGAACTACCCAAAACTAAGAACAATCCTCTTGGACCAAGAATAATCCTCTTGGATTTTCACTATGTCAACAATGAGAATAATCCTCTCAAAGTGACTTTACTTATATCCAACAATCCTGGAAAAACAAGATTAAAAAACCACTTGAACTTATTTTCAACATTCCTGAAAAATAAGCAAGTATATAGCAATATTTGATTTGATTGAGTTTGTGTAGCAATGATCACTCTGAGTGATTTTATCAATTAATTGATCTTCTCTTCCAATGACAATAGTATACAATTACTCAAGATATATAATACTCAAAGTTTTCTGGTTGACAATATGTGAAAGTGTCCAGAAAACTTGTGTATGAAAGTGTATAAAAGCTTGAGTTTGATTTTTGAAAATTCAGAAAATATGATTGGAAGAGGTACTTTAAAGGATTTTGAAAATGATTATTTATATGTTCATAGCACCCTTTTGAAATAGCATATAATTCTGCAAATGAATCATGAACAATTTCCAAGATTGAGTGAAAGGTTTCCATGAAATGGTGTTATGAACAACCATAAGTAAAGCTACTGTTTTTCAAAATCGTTCAGCATGCAATTGATTGCACCCTTGTGTAAATCGATTGCACGGGGTTTCAACAACTAGAAATTCAAATATTTTGAGTGAGCAATCGATTGCACAAGTGTGTAAATCGATTGCACTTAAAGTCAGTAGAAAAAATTGATTGAGAGTAATCGATTGCACAAATATGCAAATCGATTGCACTTAAAAATAGTAGCTAATGCTTTGAAAACATGAAGCATGCAATCGATTGCGCCAATATGCAAATCGATTGCACCCAAGTAAAAATTGAATTTTTGCTTAGAAAACTTGATTAAAAGTTTGGACAAGATAAAATATTTCTTTTGACCATTGAGCATCTATGTCTTAAGTTCAAAGTAAGTATTATCATTATACTTTGAAATTTCTAAGTGCTTGAACCAAAGATTTTATCCACAAATGCATTTAGCTTGATCAATAATCTTTGCCTTCTTGTCAAAATGGTTTGTCTTCCTCATATTAAAAGTGTATTTGAGAAGCTTGATTTTACAATTATGACATTGATAATTAAATATACCATGTCGATGATGATTGTGAACTCCCAAAGGAGTTGGCCAGATTATTATAGCAGGAATAAAAGGTTATTCAACTACGCTAGGTGAAGCAACTAGGAAAATCATAGAGAGAAAATCAACGAAGTCACCATCGAGTATTTATTTATCCCACAGAAGGAAAAGGAAAACATCAAAGAAAACCTGAGAAGGGAGAAATAGCGGTCTTGCGACTGTGAGATAGAGTACGGGAGTCGATTATGCAAGGGGAAGATATTAGAATCCCCACGACTGTGGTACTCCACAGGATCCACTCTTTTTTCTCTAATCAAAGGGTGTGTTCATATCTAAATATTACGAGCTAAGGGGAAAACGCATGTATGTAAATTGTATATACAAAGAAAAGGTTTTATTAGTAGTGCCTTGCGAACCTTTAATGCCTATGTATCACCTTTCATACAGTAGGGGATCAGGGCACTCGTAGTTCTCCTAGAAAATAATGGTTGGTTTGCATTTTTAAGCAAATAGTATTACATTTGCACTCCAGCAGTTGACATAGTTCCACCCGACATTTGGGGAATTACGCGCCATTTGTAAGGAGAGGAAATAATACATCATTTTAGAGAAAAGGTTTTCAAAGAAAAGCCCGAAGGAAGCCTGAAGGTAAAAAAGTTTGAATTGGTTGGTGTTTTTGGTGGGATAACAGCAATGGGATCCCACGTGAGGGACACTCACTACTTTTCCTCTTATTTGCAAAAAGGTTTACGATTTGAATCGTAATAAAGTCTGAAAGTGAAAGAAGAGCAAGATTCAGTCTAGATCGATTCGCTCTACCCCACAAGACTCAACTACATATGATTCCCATCTTCCATTATTAAGTGTTTTGAGTTTTCTTAAGAAAATAAGTTTTTTTTAATTATGCAAAAGGGGAATGAAAAACTATAAGAGAGACTAACAATCCTAATTCTATCATGCAATGTTGGTCTTAAATTTTGGATACAAAAGGGAAACATATGCCTAAGTTAGAATGCATGGATTAGAATCCTAATGTCTACCTTGATACTAATGAATTTCCAAGGATGTGACAAGTACCACTTGTTCTTTTTCTATCAGTTTTACAACCTCGATATTTTGTAATATCAATGGAAACACCTGATTTATCTTGATCAACATATGTACCAGAACCCATTGGTGTAGACATTGCCTTACAGTTATTCATGTCAAATCTTTTCAATAGTTCCTTGCAATACTTGAATTGGTTGATGAAGATGTCGTCCTTTAATTGCTTGATTTGAAGTCCAAGAAAATTATTCATTTTACCCATCATGGACATCTCAAATTCTCCTTGCATCATTGCTGAAAATTATTCACACATTTCTTTATTTGAAGAGCCGAAAATTATATCGTCAACATAGACTTAAACTAGAAAAGTGTCACCTTTGATTTTCTTGATAAACAATGTCTTGTCAACTTTACCCTTTTTAAAACCTTTTTCGCATAAGAAGTTACTTAGACGATCGTACCATGCCCTTGGTGTTTGTTTCTAACCATAGAGAGCTTTTCTTAATTTAAATACATGAGATGGATTCTTGAAATCTTCGAACCCCGGGGGTTGCTTAACGTAGACTTCATTAATATATCCATTCAAGAATGCGCTTTTGACATCCATTTGGAAAAGCTGAAAATTTAATAAACAAGTATAGGCAAGTAAAATACGAATAGCTTTTAACCTTGCAACCGGAGCGAAAGTTTCTTCAAAATCTATTCGTTCTTCTTGATTGTAGCCTTGTGCTACCAACCTTGCTTTGTTCCGAACAATTATTCCATTTTCGTCAAGTTTGTTTTTAAACACCCATCTTGTTCCAGTAATGTGTTTGTTGCTTGGTCTAGGGATAAGTTCCCAAACTTGATTCCTTTCAAATTGATTTAACTCTTCTTGCATAGAAATAATCCATTGGTCATTGCCTAAGGCCTCATCAACTTTGGAAGGTTCAATTTGAGAGACAAACTCCATGTTTAGACAAGCATCTTTGAGATTTAGTCTTGTTGTCACACCTTGACTTATATCACCAATTACTTTATCGATAGGATGATCTCTTTGAGTTCTACATTCTTTTGGTAGATCATTAAAATTTGATTCTTGTTTTGGTGATTCTTCTTGTTGAATTGGTGATCTTCGGAAGTATTTTCTTGAGGACCTTCTAGTATTTCATCATCATCATCATCATTACCAACAATATTATCCTCCTTTGAGGGGTTAGATTCATAAAAAGATACATGCAATGATTCTTCAATTGTTAAAGTTCTTTTGTTATAAATTCTATATGCGTTACTAGAAAGAGAGTAGCCAAGAAAAATACCTTCATCGGATTTTTCATCAAACTTACCAAGGTTATATTTGTCGTTGTTTAAGACAAAGCATTGGCAACCGAAAATGTGAAAGAAAGCAATGTTTGGTTTCCTCCCTTTGAAATTTCATATGGATTTTTCTTCAAGATTGGTATTATGTTAACTCTATTGCTAACAAAACATGCCATGCTCACCGCATCCGCCCAAAAATGTTTTGAAAATTTGAATCGCTAAGCATCATTCTTGCAAGCTCTACAAGAGACCTATTTTTTCTTTCCACCACTCCATTTTGTTGTGGAGTCCTTGGTGCCGAGAAGTTGGGATATATTCCATGTTCTCCACAAAATTCTTCAAATAGAGCATTTTGAAATTATCCGCCATGATCACTTCTTATGGAGGAAATTGTTAGAGACTTCTCATTTTGAATTTGTTTAGCATACTTCTTGAACGCCTTGAATGCATCACTTTTCTACACTAAAAAGAATGTCCAAGTATATCTAGATAAATCGTCAACAATAACCAAAGCATATATGTTACCTCCAAAACTTCATGTTCTTGATGGACCAAAGAGTTCCATATGCAACAATTGTAGTGGCCTTGTTGTAGACACCACATTCTTAGATTTGAAAGTTGATTTTGTTTGTTTCCCCTTTTGAAAAGCATCACAAAGTCTATCTTTGACAAAATTTTCTTAGGCAACCCAATGACAAGATCATGCTTGATTAGTTTATTCAAGTGTTCCATGTGAATATGAGCAATTATTTTGTGCCAGAGCCATGAATCATCGTTGTTCGCCATGAGACATTTTACCTTTAAATATGGATCATCAAGGGATATCATAAATATATTATTAATTCTTTTACCTTTAAGTATAACCTCATGTGTGACTTCGTCTTCTATCAAGCATTAATCTTTGGTGAACTTGATCTTGAATCCTGTCACAAAATTGGCTAATACTAAGAAGATTGGGATTTAGTCCTTCAACATAAAGAACATCTTCAATGGATGTGAAAGGTGGAGCACCAACTTTTCCTTTTCCAATAATTATTCCCTTATTATTGTCTCCATAAGTGACAAAACCATTGGCCTTTAGTACTAGATTTGAAAATGGGTTTAAGTCTCCCGTCATATGCTTTGAACAACTATTATCAAGATACCAAAGATTGTATGTGGTCTTCAAGCATACCTGCAAAACAAATTTGGTTTTTTTAGGTACCGAAGTTGCTTTGGGTCCTTAATTAGTACCTTTCTTTACCCACACATAATGCCCACTTGCCACACTAAAGTTTCTAACATAGAAAGCATTAGGTGTATGGCCTTTAATACCACAATAAAAACAAGTAGGTTCAAAGTTACTTCTATATCTAGAAGGATAAGATTTCTTCTTAGGAAATGTTTTCTTTTTAGGATAGTTATGAACCACTTTAGGTTTGTTCACTTTCTCTTTGGATGATTGATCACTAGCCTTAACAAAGATAGTTTTATTAGAACTTGGTTTTTAAAACTTTGAATATCCAAGTCCACTTTTATCATTGGAATATCTTTGTTGGCTAAGAACACCTTCCAATCCAATTTGACCTTTTTCATATCTTTCAATAAATTTTTTTAATTGGACAATTTGGAAAGAAAGTGATTCACAATTTTTGCATACAAAATTATGTTTTTGTTCATCACTTAATTTTTGTTTTTCTTCTTTGAGATCTTTTTCCATAATTTCACATTTTTCTTCTAAAGATGAAATTTGTTTCTTTTGAGATGAAATAGTTTTATACATAATTTTGCATTCATTTAATAGTTCATTTATATAACCTTGTGCATCACTATCAAAAAGAGAAAATTCATTACTAACCTCATCATCTTCATTATCGGAATGGTGTGAGGCCATCAATTCTAGATTTTCACTTTCTTCACTATCGAAATCAGACGAAGAACTTATTTTATTATCCTCCCATGCAACATAGGCCTTTTTGTTCTTAAATTCCTTTTTGCTTTTGTAGCCACCTTTCTTGGAGAGTTTTGGACAATCCGGCTTGATATGACCTTGCTTACGGCATTCATAACATGTGACTTCTTGTGTTGATGTGGAAGCTTCCCTTTTCTTAAATTGTTTCATTCTTCTGGCATGAGAAAGGGATTTGTCATTTCTACCAAAAAACTTACCAAGCCTTTTAACAAGAAGCATGGAATTTTCATCTTCTTCCGGATTGTCTTCCTTTTCAACTTCCTTGGAATCAATCTTTAAGGAAATATTCTTGGATTTCTTCCCTTGATTTTCATGCTTTTCAAGTCTTCCGAGTTCCGTTTCATATTCTTGAAGTTTTCCAAACAACGTTACCGAAGTCATTGAAGAGAGAATTTTCTTTTATGAAATTTTCGTTACCTTTGGTTGACATTCCCTAGTTAAGGATCTAAGTACTTTTAGATTTAGTTCATCATTCGTCAAAGTCTTATCAAGAGCACTTAGATGATTTGTCAAGTGCACGAATCTCTTTTGTAAGTCAAGGATGGTTTCTCCGGGCTGTATTCGAAATAACTCGTATTCTTGACTCAAAGTATTTAGTCTTGATCTTTTAACCTCAACAGTTCCTTAATGAGTTTATACCAAGGTATCCCATATTTCTTACGTTGTTTTGCATGCAGATACACATAAGAATTCATCCATACTAAGTGCACCTTGAAGAAGATTTATTTCCTTTTTATCATAGAGAACCTTCTTCTTATCATCTTCATCCCATGCAGCTTTTGGCTTTGATGAGCCAGCACCATTGATTACCGTTATAGGAATAAATAGACAATTATCGACGACATCCCATATTTCTTATCCTTGTGCTTCTAGATGTGCCTTCATGCGTATTTCCCAGAAGTCAAAATATTCACCACAAAATAGAGGAGGCTTGTTGTTACTACCACCATCTCTGAAAATGGGATTTTGATTTGCGGAAGCCATTCTGGATCTTTTAGGAATAGGTTACCTATAACCTGCTCTGATACCAATTGTAAGTACGAAATGCGCCTAAGAGGGAGGGGTGAATTTGGTACTTTAAAATTTTTCTGGTTTTAGTGATGATGAATATTATTTTCTGGTTTATGGTGAGTTTATGAAAGAGTAAAGTGCAGAAAAATAAAGAGACACAAGTGATATATCCTGCTTCCCCTTACAGTCTGAGAGTACTCCAGTCCCCTTTCAACATGAAAGATATTTCCTTATTGTGGCAAACTTAAACAAGAACTACCCAAAACCAATAACAATCCTCTTGCACCAGGAACAATCCTCTTGGATTTTCACTATGTCAACAATGAGAACAATCCTCTCAAAGTGACTTTACTTGTATCCAACAATCCTGGAAAAACAAGATTACAAAACCACTTGAACTTATTTTCAACAATCATAAAAAATAAGCAAGTATATAACAATATTTGATTTGAGTGAGTTTGTGTAGCAATGATCACTTTGAGTGATTTTATCAATGAATTGATCTTCTCCTCCAATGACAATAGTATACAATGACTCAAGATATATAATGCTCAAATTTTCCTGGTTGACAATATGTGAAAGTGTGTAGAAAACTTGTGTATGAAAGTGTATAAAAGCTTGAGTTTGATTTTTGAAAATTTAGAAAATATGATTGGAAGAGGTACTTAAAATGATTTTGAAAATGAGTATTTATATGTTCATAGCACCCTTTTGAAAATCATATAATTATGCAAATGAATTATGAACAATTGCCAAGATTGAGTGAAAGGTTTCCAAGAAATGGTGTTATGAACAGGCATGAGTAAAGTTGCTATTTTTCAATATCGTTCAGCATGCAATTGATTGCACCCTTGTGTAAATCGATTGCACGGGGTTTTAACATCTAAAAATTCAAATATTTTGAGTGAACAATCGATTTCATAAGTGTGTAAATTGTTGCACTTGAAGTCAGTAGCAAAAATTGATTGAGAGCAATCGATTGCACAAACATGCAAATCGATTGCACTTAAAAACAATAGCTAATGCTTTGAAAACATGGAGCATGCAATCGATTTCACCAATATGCAAATCGATTTCACCCAAGTAAAAATTGAATTTTTGCTTAGAAAACTTGAGTGAAAGTTTAGAGAAGATAAAATATTTCTTTTGACCATTGAGCATCTATGTCTTAAGTTTAAAGTAAGTATTATCATTATACCTTGAAATTTGCTAAGTGCTTGAACCAAAGACTTTATCCTCAGATGCTTTGAGATTGATCAATACTATTTTCCTTCTTGTCAAAATGGTTTGTCTTCATCAAAACAAAAGTGCATTTGAGAAGCTTGATTTTACAATTATGACATTGATAATTTAATCTACCACATCGATGATGATTGTGAACTCCCAAAGGAGTTGTCCAGATTATTACAGCAGGAATAAAAGGTTATTCAACCATGCTAGGTGAAGCAACTAGGAAAATCATAGAGAGAACATCAATGAAGTCACCATCGAGTATTTATTTATCCTACGGAAGGGAAAGGAAAACATCGAAGAAAACCTTAGAAGGGAGAATTAATGGTCTTGCGACCGTGAGATCGAGTACGACAGATATTAGCACCCCCCACGTTTGTGGTACTCCACATGATCCACTCTTTTTGCTCTAATCAAAGGGTGTATTCATATCTAAATATTACGAGCTAAGGGGAAAAAACATGTATGTAAAGTGTATATACAAAGAAAAGGTTTTATTAGTAGTGCCTTGCGAACCTTTAGTGCCTATGTACCACCTTTCATGCATTAGAGGATCAGGTCACTCGTAGTTCTCCTAGAAAATGTAGGTTGGTTTGCATTTTTAAGCAAATAGTATTACATTTGCACTCTAGCAGTTGACATAGTGCCACCCGGCCTTTGGGGAATTACGCGTCGTTTGAAGGGAGAGGAAATAATACATCATTTTAGAGAAAAGTTTTTCAAAGAAAAGCCCGAAGGTAAAAGAGTTTGAATTGGTTGGTGTTTTTGGTGGGATAACATCAAAGGGATCCCACTGGAGGGACACTCACTACTTCTCCTCTTATTTGCAAAAAGTTTTGCAATTTGAATCGTAATAAAGTCTGAAAGTGAAAGAAGAGAAAGATTCAATCTAGACCGATCCGCTCTACCCCACAAGACTCAACTGCATATGATTCACATCTTCCATTATTAAGTGTTTTGAGTTTTCTTAAGAAAAGAGCTTTTTGTTTTAATTATGCAAAAGGGGAATGAAAAAGTATAAGAGAGACTAACAATCCTAATTTTATCATGCAATGTTGGTCTTAAATTTTGGATACAAAAGGGAAACATATAACTAAGTTAGAATGCATGGATTACAATCCTAATGTCTACATTGAATCAAAGAATGAAACAAGTGATCCAAAGGGAACATGCAAAGGTGAACCTAAAAAGAACAAGCAAAGGTGCAAGAAAGTAAAACAAATAAATTTTCTAACAAGCATCAAACTGAGCTATTTATACATGAATCAAAGGTAGAGCAGTCGAAAGACCATTCTTCCACTAGAATAGCTTAATCAAATCGAGTAACAACTCGAAGCATTAACGTTAAGAAACATAAGATAATATTACAGAAGAGATGACAAGGTGTGGGGGATGATTGTGATCCCTTTCCACTTTTATTTGACTCAAGGACAACAGACGAACAATTCAAAGCAGCAATGTACGATGCAAGCTAAGAATGATAAAGGGACTTGAAAGTGTGAGGGCTGATTGCGAGCCCTATTGTTCCACTTTTTATTGACTCGATGGTAAGAACAATGTAAAAGGGGAGGGGAATTTCCTTCTTTGAGGACATTAAAAAAATTTCCTTTTTTGAGGACTTTAAACAAACACACAAAGTTACCCCTTTTTGAGGTCTTTTGCACAAACAAGTAATTGCCCCTTTTTGAGGTCTTTTTGCAAACAAGAAATTAAATAGTCTCACAATGCCTACAAGGGTAGGTCTTCAGCACATGCACCTTTATTCCCATTTCTCAAGGCAAGGAATTTAAAAGTCAATGTGGAATATAAACAGAATGGGAAAAATACTAAAAGTATCAAAAAGTCCATAACAAAGCGTATCAAAGCAAGAAACCTGAAAATCTTCGCGAAGCTTCACCAATCAAAGAAAAGAAGCCATAAATTTAATGCTCAGAATAAGTGTCGAAGCATCATTGATGTGAAAATAAATCACAATCGACATCTGAATATCGAACAAATAATCAAGCATAAGATATATGTCTCAACGAAACAAAAGTATATCACAAGTCTCATGTACCAAGACAACTTCAGAAGCTTGCACAAGTTCACAAGATGAGTTAGTAATAACAAGAAACGATAATTGAAGTTAAGAATTCACATTACAACTCAAATTGAAATTAAATCATGAAGAAACAACTTCCAAACAAGTATCAGAATCATAAAACAAAGTCCTGGGTAGCAACCTTTTCTCTCATGAAAGGCTCAAAAAGTCGAATTAAAATCAACTAAAATTGACACTAATGTAAATCACTCATCCAATTAAAGCCAACCATGCATCACACACAATTAAATCACATTCCATATGCATTTTTAGAATCCGGACAACATTGCATTAATTCATGAAACACTTGAAATAATTAAAATCAACAAAACTCATCAAAAATAGCCAACAATCATCAAGTGAAAGCTAAACATGCATGAACTGATAATTAAATGCAACATTTACACATATTTGTAAATTCTTGGCGGCATTGTTCCGTGTATCGATGTCCACCAAAAATCAATCGCAAAATAACATTAACCCGCAAAATTATCGCACCTTGATACTTGGAACACTGCTCGAAATTTACAAATAAGTTGTAAATATTAAATCAATACCGGTACACGGTTTCAAAACATCGAAACAAAAATTATCAACACATCGATATCGAATAATCAACTTTAAAATAATCATCAACTCATGAAATTCCATAATTATCAACAATTATCGAATCGAAATCAAGCTTCCACACGTAAAATCAATAATCAGCAACACTTAATGCATCAACATTCAAGAAGTTCAAAAAATTAAGCAAATGCTCAATCGATTCCATAATTCTCCATAACCAAAATTCAAGAATCAATTAATTCCAAACAATTCAAGAATTCAACTCATGTAAGATCCACAAATAAGCACTTAATTTAAAATCAATTAAATCAAGAATCACTTAAATCAACCAAGCTCAAGAATTACCGAATCAACGTGAGGAGGAGATAGAAGAATTGATCGAAAGAGAAGTGCTCGCCGGAAAAAGAGATTGGACAAAGGGAGTATGATGGTGCGGAAACTTGGAGACAGGGATATCGACCACGAGGGAGTATCGAGCGTGGAGGAGATTGTCGCGGACGGGGCTGGGCGGATGGGCGGTGCTAGGCGCGGCTTGCCGCAGTTCCGATGATCATACGAAGCTGGTTGGTCGGTTCGTGGAAGCGGAAGGGTGGTCTAGTGCAGAAGAGGTTGGACGGAAATGGAGGAAGACAGAGGAGAGCTCTTGAGTTCTTGACTTGCACTTGAGTGAGTTTCTTTGTTCTTGAGTGTGTTTTGTGAAAAATGAGAAAAAAGCCCTTTCAATTTGAATTGAAATCAATTTATAGGAAAACCTTAAAGCCTTGTTTGGAAAAAAAATTTTGAAGTCAAATTCTATTGTTTTCAGGATGTGCAGATTTTTTATCATAATTCCATGTACAATTCGAGATGCGAGCCGCAAACAATAACTTTAGGAGCATAATTCAAACCTGACTCTTGAAGCAAAAACGTAGATGACAAAATTTGCAACATTGCGCTGAAAGAATCGTCCGATATGATAAAAATCAAGAGACTTATGATTTTTACAATACCGAGAAAATTGGAGACAAAAAACTCTCTATTTCGAGTTACGCGACTTTTGCGTCATATTTCAGTGTTCAAATTTAGAAACAAACTGTAAACTGAAGTCTTATGATCATAATTTGAAATTGGACCTAAAGAAAACTTGTAGATAAAAAAATTTGTGATATCATGCCGAAGGAATTGTCCTGAAATGTTAAAAATCGATAATTTATTATTTTTGCAATATTGGGCGATAGTTAACCGTAAATCCGCTTCAGCGTACGATTTTCAACATATTTCAAAATTTCAGAGATCTTCTTCACAAACTTAGCTTTCGACCCAAACATGTGAAATTAAGAGTATGTTGAGATGATTTCAAAGCCCAAAGACCCACTAAAAAATAAGTTTCCAGACGGAAGTTATGAATTTTTGAGCATAAACTGCAAAATGTTAATTTTTAGTCGAAACCATCTCAAATCATTTGAAACGCTTGATTTTCTTTGCAATCGAAGGCATGATAGAAAACCTGAGAACTTGGCATGATGGTGACTTGATGACTCACTGATTGAGTAGCTCGGAAAAAATATGCGATATGCACTTGAATCTCGAAATCCTTGAGTTTCTGCTTTGCTTTACTTCCTGATGGGACAATTGTTTCTGTAACCTAGCTTAGATAAATGTCTTGATCCCTTAACCATGGAATCGATGATATGAATGCATGAGTATGTTAGAAAAATAAGCTAATTACAGTTAAAATGATGAGGGGGAATTTTAGGGTGTAACAGTTGCCCCTATTTAATCAACTTAAACTTGAGGGTGAGATTGGTGCTAGCCTTTCAAACAATCGAGGTAGAAGAGGATTGAATACTCAAGAGAACCATACAATTCGTACTCTAAAGAACCGGAAAAAATCGGGTATTTTTGTTTTTTCAGTGTTTTCTATTTTTTGGTTTTGCTTTTGTGAAAAGTGGTTATTAGGGGGTGGAATTATTTTAGAGAATTATGTCAGGTCAAGATTAGACACACAAAAGAAAGAGAGATTAGATATACATGTATGGTAAGGATATTGGACACATACGAGAAAGAGACCGAAAGAGGACTCTAACAAAGATATCAAGAATACATGTCTAGTATTGGTATCTGACACATATAAGAAAGAGACTGACTGAAGAAGGCTCTAACAAAGGTATCAAGAATACATTCCTGGTGTTAGTATCAAACACATATAAGAAATATACCAGAAGAGGACTCTAACAAAGATATCAAGAATACATGTTCGCTGTGGTATCAGACATATATAAGAAAGAGACCGAAAGAGGACACTAATAAAGATATCAAGAATACATGTTCGATGTTGGTACCATACACATATAAGAAAGAGATCGAAATAGGACTCTAACAAAGATATCAAGAATACATGTTCGCTGTGGTATCGAACATATATAAGAAAGAGACCGAAAGAGGACACTAATAAAGATATCAAGAATACATGTCCGATGTTGGTACCATACACATATAAGAAAGAGACCGAAATAGGACTCTAACAAAGATATCAAGAATACATGTTTGGTGTTGGTAACATACACATATAAGAAAGAGATCGGAAGAGGACCCTAACAAATATATCAAGAGTACATGTCTGGTGTTGGTATCGGACACATATAAGAAAGAAACCGGTAGAGGACTATAAAAAGAAAATCAAGAATACATGCCCGATGTTGGTATCAGACACATATAAGAAAGAGACCAGAAGAGGACTCTAATAAAGATAACAAGAATATATGTCCGGTGTTGGAATCATACACATATAAGAAAGATATCGGGTATATGCCAGGTAGAATTAGACATATACAAAGAAGGAAGAGACCGGTCAAAGAAGGCTCTAACAAGGAATAATAACTACAGATAGACTCCTGGGGAAAGAACGCTGATCAAAGACGAACTTACTGGGGATACAGATAAATATCGACTTTGATAGAATGCTAAACGAAAGTGAACTTTCACCAAAGAAAGAGACCAACCGAGGAGGGTACTCTAACAAGGGTTTCCAAGGATTATCTAGAGAAATAGAAAACACCACAAGACCTGATTGGGGATAAAAATCACAACAGACTCCATCGGGGAAGCAGGATGGGATAACCCTAGTGATAAGCTGCGAGGGATATTTATCTCTGTGTATAAAAAATTGGTTACTTCGAGTAAGCAACAAAATTGGCTTTTGTTTCAATGCATGTTTGAATATATTCTTTTTTAGCGTAATGCTCAATTTCAATGGAAATGCCACGCATTTGGGTAGATGCAATGTAATGATACATGTTAAAATGATTCAGTGGGGAATAGCAATATCAAAAATGATCTGCCGAGAAAACCAGAAACATCTGAGAAATCATCCTTGGGAAATTAGACTTCTATAAAGAATAACCATTGGAACCGATAACCAAATGGTATAAACTGCAATGTGAGGATACTGCAAAAATATATTTCAGTCCAACAAAAAGAAATCATCCTAACTTCAAACAACTCTTAACCTCCTAAGGAGAAGATCCATTATCTTCCTGCTTAAAATAAGGAATGCTTCGCTGGGGGGGAAAGATTGTCTTGTGTAGAGCTCTGGATGAAAGAAACTTCTACCGGGCATGACAAGAATTCTTGAACAAAATAAAATCGACAAAGAACTCTGTTGGGGAATGAATCTTCAATTGGAGAGGAAAACGTCTCGAGCAAGAACTCCTTCATGCTGATTTTCCACTGGGGATGATACAACACCTTCCATCACTGGGGAAAAAGAGAATTATTAAGAGAAATCTTTAAAGTGCGAGCTATATTGGGGAAGCAAACCTCGGAAGGCCTTTAACCAATCACAAATTTGTTGCGGAGACAAAGATGACTTCTTGAACAACATCACTGGGAAGAAAGCATCAAGTGCAGACTCCATTGGAGAAAAGCATACCCATACATACCTCGATGGGGCACAAATCCTTACTTGGGGAGAAAAGGAATCTCAAACCAAAAAATATTGAAGTTTAACTCCACTGGATTTAATATAAACTCTTATGTTACTAGGGGATAAAAGAGTTCTTAATACTCACATCAATATTCCCAACACTGGCGATGCCAAACTTGTAAGACATCCATTATTGCATAATCTTACTGGGGAGAAAACTCGTTCCACTAGGGAAAAGTAAAAAACTTCATGGGGATAAGATAATGATCTCTTGCCGGTAATTCTTACAAGAATATTTAAGAGATGCAAACCACACTGAGGGGATAAATTCCAATCATACCGGGGAGACAGATGCACACCACACCGGGGAGATGGGTTAAAACCTCACTGGGGAAATAGATACAAACTTCATTGGCGATATAAAACTTCATTAATGAGATGACAGTGGTATCAACCCTCACTAGGGAGATAAATGTCGGTACCATACCTCATCGGGGATACTCTTTTAGGAAATATATTTTCCCTCTAGAACCTTGACTTTCATTTTCTTGCTCGTACCCTGCTTGTCATGAGTGAACACAAGGTACCTACAAAATGAAATCACCACACCATGTCCAAGGTAGGAATTGGAAAGTTTTAGCCATCACTTCAGACACCCGAAATCTCAAGTAATTTCAACTGTTTATATCATGAATTACGTAGCCTCAACATTGTTAGATGCAAAAGTTTATCAAAAATATTGGACGTTTTTGCAAACAAAACAGTAAACGTAAAAAATGCCACTTTTGGATAAAAGATAATTTTTATTGGTTGACTGACCTGTAAATAGGCATTTACATCAAGAAGCAATTCTTAAAAAGAGGTAATTTCGTATAAACAATAAAGGAGGTACAAATATGGCAATGTGAAGACGGATTTTGATCGGGTTCCGACTCTGCTATAACTCTTATAACCTCAAAGTTTCTTAATATCTTACTTTCTGAAAAAGCTGATTGGACTGATTCCTTATCTTTCCAAGTTAACCATTGTGATGTGAATGGTGTTAGGGATGAAACAAAGACCATAGTAGTTCTCTTTAATTCTATAACTTTTTCTTGGACCGCCCTTTTGGGTTTTCGATCCACCAGGATACCAATTTTTTCCTAAGTCGCCTTTTTCAGGTTTTCAACTTAGAAAGTGTACACAATTCATTTTTATCTTCTTCTTTTTTGTCCCTAATCATTTCCGGAACCTTTTTTCCTTATATGGTTCACTAGGACCCCTTTTTTTCCTAAGCACGTCGGCTTAGTGGGTCTTTTCATGCGAAGTATTTTTTAACTATGTCTGCATTGACGGGGTGAGGGAACTCCTCTCCAACCCTAGTTGCAAGCATCATGGCTCCTCCTCCGAAGACTTTCTTGACAACATATGGTCCTTCATAATTCAGAGCCCATTTTCCCCGAGAATATGTATTATTGGGAGGCAAGATCCTTTTCAGCACCAGATCACCAACTTGGAAATTCCGAGGACACACTTTCTTGTCAAAATCTTTCTTCATCCTCCTCTCGTATAACTTCCCATGGAAATTATATTTCAATCTCTTCACATCGATGATATTCAACTGATCAAGCCTATTCTTAACCCACTCAACTTCATCAAGTTGTACATCTTTCATAATCCTTAAAGAAGGAATCTCCACTTCTACGGGTAGGACTGCTTCCATGCCGTATACCAAGGAGAATGGGGTTTCCCCAGTCGAAGTACACACTGAAGTACGATAACCATGCAACGCAAATGACAATATCTCATACCAGTACATGTAGGTCACAACCATTTTCTACACGATCTTCTTAATGTTCTTATTTGCTGCATCAACAACACCATTCATCTTTGGAAAATATGGTGAATAATTGTGATGCTTTATCTTAAAGCTTTGGCACAACTCTTTCATCATATTATTGTTGAGATTTGATCCATTATCAGTAATGATCTTCTCGGGAATCCCATAACAAAAAATTATATTTTCTTGATGAAGCGAGTAACCATTTGCTTGGTGGCATTGGCATACAATACAACTTCGACCCATTTGGTAAAGTAATCAATGGCAACTAGAATAAAAAAATGCTTATTGGAAGCAGTTGGTTCAATCCGTCCAATCATATCAATGACCCACATTGCAAAGGGCCAAGGAGAAGACAAAACATTTTGTGGATTGGGAGGGACATGCATTTTATCAACATAAATTTGACACTTGTAACAGATTTTAGAATGATTGTAATAATCTTTTTCCATGGTAGACCAATAATAACCCGATCTCAAGATTTTCTTGGCCATGTTGTGCCTAGTGGAATGTGTTCCGAAGTAACCTTCATGTATCTCTTCTATGATATTATTTGCTCCGTGCTTATCCACTCATCTAAGAAAAACAGAATCATAGTTCCTCTTACACAAAACTCCACCATTGAGGAAAAACTTAGATGAGTAATTCCAAAAAGTCTTTTTATTTGTAATATATGCATCCTTTGGGTATTCTTGTGTTTTAATATACATTTTGATATCATAAAACCAAGGTTTCTTATCAGTTTCTTCTTCTATCTCATAACATAATATTGGCTTATCAAACCTCAAGATGGTGATAAAGGGGGCTTCAATTCCCCATCTAACTTTAAAAATGGATGAAAAAGTTGCCAAAGTGTCTACCAAGTTATTCTCCTCCCTCGGGGTGTGCTTGAAGGTGATTTCATCGAAGTACGGGATTAACTTCATAACATGCTCTCGGTACGAGATCAAATTAGGATGACGAGTCTCCAAATCTCTGTTGATCTGACTGATTACTAGAGCAGATTCCCCATACACTTCTAAGATCTTGATTCTCAAATCAATAGTAACTTCAATCCCGAAAATACAAGCTTCATACTAAACCATATTATTGGTACAACCAAAGCAGATTCTGGCAGTGAAAGGAATATGGAAACCTTTAAGAGAAGTAATAAAAACACCAACAACATTACCCAATGAATTCGAGGCACCATCGAACACCGTCATCCATCGCGATCCTGGTTCGGGTCCTTCCTCTGGGTCGGGGATGTTACAATCCCATATGTACATGATGTCTTCATCTGGAAACTCAAACTTCATTGGCTGATAATCATCTTCCATAGGCTGGTGAGCAAGATAATCTGTCGGTACTTTACCTTTGAAGGCTTTCTAGGTAGTAAACAGGATATCACATTCAGTTAGAATCATCTTCCAACAGGCTACTCTTCCCGTGAGAGTTGTCTTTTCAAAGATATAGTTGATCAAATCCATCTTAGATATCAAGAGAGTAGTGTAAGTCAGCACATACTGTCTCAGACGCTTTACTGCCCACGCAAGTACATAATAAGTATTTTCTAGAAATGAGTACCTTGACTTGCAATCAATGAATTTGTTTCTCAGGTAGTAAATATCATGTTCTTTCCAACTTGTCTCATCATGTTAACCGAGTACGCAGCTTATAGAATTTTCCAATACTGTCAGATACATTATCAAAGGCATGCCTTCCATAGGAGGCAAAAGAATTAGAGGTTCTTCTAGATACTCTTTTATTTTATCAAATGTCGCTTGGAAATTGTCATTCCACCTGACCACTTGATCTTTTCTTAATATCTTAAAGATTGGTTCACACATGGCTGTAAGATGGGAGATGAATCTAGCAATGTAATTCAATCTCCATAGGAAACCATGAACCTCTTTTTTGGTCTCGGCTCAGGCATCTCTTGAATCACTTTTATTTTAGCAGGATCAACCTCAATTCCTCTTTTGCTTACCAAAAATACCAATAACTTCACTGATCTCACCCCGAATGTGCACTTGTTAGGGTTCAGCCTCAATCTGAATTTTCTCAATCTTTTAAACAATTTTAGCAAATGGACAAGATGTTCCTCTTCTGTTTGAGATTTAACTATCATATTATCAACATAGACTTCAATCTTTTTATGTATCATGTCATGAAAGAGAGTGACCATAGGATGCTGATATATTGCCCTTGCATTCTTCAAACCAAAAGGCATCACTTTGTAACAAAAGGTTCCCTAAGGTGTAATAAAAGTTGTCTTCTTCATGACTTCTGGTGCCATCTTAATCTGATTGTAACTAGAGAAGGCATCCATGAAGGAAAACACTTTTGAATGAGCAGTATTATCAACCAGAATATCGATATGAGGAAGCGGAAAATCATATTTAGGGCTTGCTCTATTCAAGTCCCTATAATCCACATGCATTCTTGCTTTCTCATCTTTTTCGGCACCGACACAATGTTTGCAACCCAAGTTGGATAATAGAAAACTATCAAGAATCCCATATTAAAATATTTTTGAACCTTCTCTTTAATCTTCTTAGACATCTTTGAATGAGTTCGTCGAAGCTTTTTCTTAATTATAGGAAAATCTTCTCTGAGAGGAAGCTTATGCACGACAATATCTGTATTCAGCCCAGTCATGCCTTCATAGGATCAAGCAAAGATGACAACATACTCTCAGAGCATTTTAATCAATATTTGATTCACATTTTATTCCAAAGCGGCCCCATTCTTGACCTCTTTCTTGACCTTGTCAGTACAAGTTGATCACTTCTAGAGTCTCTTGGTGCGGTTGAAGAACCCTTTCCTATTGCCTTAATATTCTAGCCAACTCTTCAGGGAGTTCACAACCTTCCTCACCTTCTTCTTCGGCTTGATATATCGGATCATCAAAGTCATAGTGAGCCATAGCAAAATCATTATCAATGAAATCCTGGATGGATGGAAGATTGTTTCTGCATGATTGGTGATTTTATTTTTAGTTTAGTTTAAGATTTAAAAAGAAAAATAAAAACACATTGCCAATTTTGAAAATAAAAATAAGAGGAAAAACAAGGAGTGAAGTATTTGAGTTCAAAAACATCCTTTATTAATGATAAGTTTTTGAAAATAAAAACATTGTGGCCCCATAAATATGTTCACTATGTCTTGGGTAGAACATATGAATTATTGTATGACTTAAACATAAGAAAAATACTCTTGATAATGCATAACTGTGACTATGTCCTCAGAAAACCAGTTGGAAGGCTCTTGTCCTGGAACAGTTGGACGAATCCAATTATCCATATCACAATCAATGTCGCCTTCATCACTCACATCATGGGCTTCTTCATGGATGATACCACCGCTGGTAAACTTGATCGGGGTAGGAGTACCTTGGACCTTGGGAATGGTAATCAGCGCACTTCATCCTACCATGAAACCCAGTCCACTTTTATCTTTCTTCATCATAAGATCCAAAACTTTGCCCTAGCCTTTTGGGGTGTTTCGATTCCACAATCGCTTGAGCTTTCTTATAAGATGTCATGGAGACCTCTGGACGAGGGGTTTTGATAACTTTTACAGTTTCAAAGGCCTAAAATTTAGTCTCATGCACGTCTCCTTCGACTTCCACATATCAAATGGTGGTCAAGTTGCTAACCACATAGTCTTCTTCACTACAAATGGTGACAACTTTCTTATTTATCAAGAATTTCAAATTTTGTGCAGCGTGAATGTCACAGCACCGACGCCATAAATCCAGGGGCGTCCTAGGAGACATCAGTAGGAAGGACTTATATCCATGATGAAGAACGTTTTTTTGAAAGTATGAGTACCTATCTTCACATGGAAGTCAACTTCACCGAATACCGATTTCTTCGATCCATCAAACGCTTCCACAACTAGATCACTTAGCCTTAGCATAACCCCTTAGTAGTCCAACTTCAGAAGGGCGAACTTTGGCAAAATATTCAACGATAAATCTGTGTCAACTAGTGTAACACAGTGGGAGAACTGACTTGGGTGTTTTGCGTTTGATCGCAATTGTTGCGGTTAGCAAGAGTCGCCACCAAATTTTCTTTTATCCAAAAGGAAAGGTTGAAAAGAACAGGAAAGACCTTTCGAGACATTTTCTTGAGTTCGGGGGGTAGATTATAAAAAGGGAAGGTGTTAGCACCCTTTTTATCGGTAGTTATCTATGGGCTCTTAGTTTCTTGCTAGATCACTTGCTTTTTGTTTGAAAGTGTGTTTGTGATGTGGGTTTCGAAAGTATTTTGAAAAAAGAATGTCTTTGTAATGGTTCTCGTTTCTATAAGAACGCGTATAATGTGTTTTGTCAAAGTGAAGTTATGGGTGTATAAAATGTTTTTTGTTGTGAGCAAGCGAGCAACTAAGGGCAACCTACCTACTCAAAAGTTCTCAAACGTTCTTTTCCTCCTTTAGATGTTGTTATTTTACCATTGTTTTGGTAAGAAACTCCATCGTTGGATGTGAAGGGATGGGCACGGGGTGTTTGTATAGTCATAGAAGGTAACCTATGAGATGTTTTAGCAATATCGTTTAGGGACTAGATCGTTTACCGGAGGCCACACTGAGGGTCATCAAGGGACTACGATCTTTTATCGGGGGTCTTTTCTAAAATGCCCATATTCGAGGGACATGACTATTTTCGGAAAGGCAACAAAGCGGGATTACCCTAAGGATGCAAGTGTGAACAGTGTGTTTGATTTACATGTATTTTGTCTTTGATTAGGGTTATCTATCTGTTGATTTTATATCTTACCAGACAAACCCTAATTACTAGGATTTATATTTGAAAGCGATAAATTACGGAAATGTAAAGTCTTATGCTATTACATCATTTAGGGATAGGGGTACAAATTTACAAATGGGATTTGAAAGAATTTTGAATCCTAATTATCTATTACAACCATATTGAATTGTATAATATAAGAAAAAGAAAGGACTTGTTTCAAAAATGGTTTTTTCTCTTAATAAATTAAAAGGAAAATAATCATTTAATAAAAAAATATTTTTGATGTCTTTTTATAAAAATAGTTCTAAGGCTAAAAAAGATTTAAAAAAAATAAGAGAGAAAAAGGAGAAATAATAAGAAATAGGATCAGCATGTTACTGCGAACAAAAATAAAGGGGAACAAAAGTTCTGATGCCAGGCGTGCTGTGGTTCAGAATTAAATGTCATAGGTAATCAAAAGTTCTGGGTTGATGCACGCAGGAGCCCTGAAAGAAACATTAGAGGGAAAGAGCAGAAGTTCTGGGCAGCTACGCGCTGAAGTTCTGAGTGTTAAAATAGTGAGAAAAATCGTAGATGTTTTGTGTGAGTTAAAACAGTGAGAAAAATCCTAGAAGTTCCGTGTGTGTTAAAATAGTAAGAAAGCCTAGAAGTTTTGTGTGTTAAAAACAGTAATAAAACCAAGAAGTTCTGTGTGTTAAAAATAGTAAGAAAGCCTAGAAGTTTTGTGTGTTAAAAACAGTGAGAAAAATGCTAGAAGTTATGTGTGTGTTAAAACAGTAAGAAAGCCTAGAAGTTCTGTGTGTTAAAAATAGTGAGGAGAACTCAGAAGTTCTATGTTGTGCTAAAACAATAAGACAACCTAGGAATGATGGCGCTGTGTCTAAAAATATGAAAACCTAGAAGTTCTAGTGTGTTAAAACAGTAAGGAGAACTCAAAAGTTCTTTGTTATGCTAAAACAGTGGGAAAGAAAACCGAGAAATTCTGTGTTACACTTCACCTCCTTCCTTACATTAGTCAGAACATCTGCAACTTATTAAGTTCTTAACAACAGCAAATCAGAAAGATAAAAGCACGACAGTTTATAGAAGTTCTAATCCTAATTCTGAGCCTAACTTTATTCAAGAAGTTCTGATCCACAGTTTTTCTTACTTATGCAATGATATGGACATCATCAATACTATGATATTTACATATTTAATGATGTTTTGAATGAAAAGATGCAAAGTTAGAAATACTTACCTTGAATCTTAAGCGTGTGTTTGGGACTTGAGCTTCTGAAGTTAAGATGTTTTGGGGTTAGCAAGGAATGGAACAAAATGTTATGTTCTTTGATTCAAAGGGAAGAACAAAGGTTTGGTGTTATTTGGGAATTTTGAGTTTACGAATGTTTGACTGTTTTCTCATCTTTTTTTTATTTGATAATTCTCTCTTTCCAAAAGCCACCCCCCTGTACGTGTGATGGAACAACTTATTTATAGGTGAATTTATTGTGGTTTTGGGGGGAAAAACAAATGGGATTTAAACCTTTTTAGCATATTGTTCCATTGCTTTTTAATCACATCTTTTTTATGCTAATTTGGTGCAATCATGGGGTTTGAGAAAGTGCAAGCATGGACTAGATCAGCAACAATTTGGAGCATTGTGGCAGCTGGTTGAAGGACTATTCTATAGCAGTGCATCAGGCTACTCAAACGAGGTTTTGGGATTTGGTGATGTTCTGATCGCAGAAGAGCAGAGTGAGATTCGAAGGGTGAGGCTCTGATCGAAGCATAGAATGTAGCCTCCATATGCTGAAGAGTCAAGTTCTGATCGAAGAACACAATTTCCATATGTTCTGATTGAAGAGTCGTGTTCTAAACTGTCTTTGCAAATTTTGATTGTGCTTGCATGAAATCTGGCCCAAAAGTTCTAAAATTGCTATTATTTCTTAACACTTAGAAATTCTTCTAAGTGTTTTAAAAAAAAGATTTTTTCAAAGTAATTTCTGATTTTAGATTTCTTGATGAGCCAACCTCTTGTCTTGATGAAATATGATCGTTGAAACTTGACTTTGATCAAAAAGTAAAAGTTTGACTTTTCAGTATGCTTTTGACCATTTTTCCCTTGTGAATTACTTTCTTGAAAAATTGTAATCCAAGACTTGAAACTTGATAGAAGAAAACCTGAGGGTCTACGATGATCCCTTGTGAATGACTAATTCTAAACTTGAGATTAATGTCAACACATGTTCTTTGTAGGGGATGAGATTAGGGTGTTTCGTGTCCCATTCTCCTTTGAACTGACTGATGACTAAGGCTGAATCTCCAAATACATTTAAGGATTTGATTCCCAAATCTATGGCAGCTTTAAGACCCATAATACATGCTTCATATTCTGCCATATTATTGGTATAGTTGAAACACAACCTAGAAGTGAAGGGAGTATGGCAACCTTCAGGGGATATGATCACAGCGCTTATGACGTTGCCGAGTGCGTTGGAAGCTCCGTTAAAAACCAAGGTCCATCGGGATCCTTGTTCAGGTCCGTCATATGGTCTAAGTTCTTCACAATTGTTTAACAACATGATGTCTTCGTCCGGAAATTATAAATTCATGGATTGATAGTCATCCATAGCCTGATGAGCAAGGTGATCAACTAACACGCTTCCCTTTATTGCTTTTTGGGTAGTGTATTGAATTTCATATTCAGTCATGACCATCTTCCATCTTGTTATTCTTCCAGAGAGGGAGGGCTTCTCAAATATGTATTTAATTGGATCCATCTTGGATATTAATAAGGTAGTATGGGTCAACATGTATTGTCTTAGCTGGAGAGCAGCCCATGCCAGAGCGCAGCAAGTTTTCTCGAGTAGTGAATATCTGGTTTCACAGTCGGTAAATGTTTTGCTCAGGTAGTATATTGCATGCTCTTTTCGGCCAGACTCATCATGCTACCCCAACACACACCCCATTGAATTTTCCAAGATAGTTATATACATGATCAAAGGCCTTCCCTCGATTGGAGGCATCAAAATAGGAGGCTCTTGAAGGTACTCTTTGATCCTGTCGAAAGCGTCTTGGAAATCGTCGTTCCATTCCACTACTTGATCTTTCTTCGATAATTTGAAGATTTGTTCACAAGTAGCGCTTAGGTGGGAAATGAATCGGGAAATGTAGTTTAGCCATCCTAAGAACCCCCATGACTTCCTTTTTAGTGCGAGGAGCTGGAATATCTTATATTTCTTTTACCTTTGCAGGGTCCACATTGATACATTTTCCGTTGACAATGAAGCCTAAGAGTTTGCCGGACCTCACTCCAAAAGTGCATTTATTCGGGTTTAGCCTTAGTTTATATCTCTTCAGTCTTTCAAACAGTTTCTGAAGGTGGTCCAGGTGTTCCTCTTCAGTTTGAGATCTGGCTATCATGTAATCCACCTAGACCTCTATCTTGTGATGGACCATGTTGTGAAACAGAGCTACCATCGCACGCTGATAGGTTGCCCCAGTGTTATTCAACCCGAATGGCATAACTTTGTAACAGAATGTACCCCACTATGTGATGAAGGTCGTTTTTTCCATGTCCTCAGGTGCCATTTTGATCTGGTTGTATCTGGAGAAACCATCCATGAAGGAAAACACTTTATGCTATGTGGTGTTGTCAACTAGAATATCAATGTGGGGAAGAAGGAAGTCATCCTTGGGGCTTTCCCTATTCAAGTCTCTGTAGTCCATACACATACGTACCTTACCGTCCTTTTTAGGCACTGGAACAACATTGGAGACCCATTGTGGATAGGAGGTGACAGCTAAGAATTCGGCGTTGAACTGCTTCATGACTTCAGTCTTGATTTTATTTGACATTTCTGGTTGCATGCGACAAACTTTCTGTTTTATCGGAGGACAATCTTCTTTTGTCGGTAGACGATAGACCATGATATCGGTGTCGAGTTCTGGCATGTCTTCGTATGAACAGGCAAAGACCTCAACATATCCATGTAGTAACTGAGTTAAGCGCTTCTTAACACTAGGTTCTAGGCTGGCACCTACCTTGACTTGTTTCTTGTCCTCTTCAGTACCTAAGTTAACTGTTTCCACTGGCTCTTTGTGGGGCTGTATGGTCCTCTCTTCCTGTTACAATAACCTGGCTAGTTCTCTTGGTACCCCACAATCTTCCTCACCTTCGTCTTTGGCTTAGTAGATAGGATTTTCAAAATCATGATAGGCCATAGCAGAATCGTTACCCATGGGATCCCGAGTGGATGTGGATCTGGATTTTCAATGTGAGTGTGTGTAAGAGCATAGCTATCTTTGATAAAATAAAAGGTAAAAAAATAAGAACAAAGAGCGTAAAATTTTCATGCAAAAACTTCCATGATTTATTGATGACATATGAAGATGAAGTAACAACCCTCACAAATGGACCGTTGTGCCTCAGGTAAGACATAAGATTTTAAAGTCTAAATTTCTTAATTATTACAAGTCTGACAAAAAATTAAAAGACAATTACTCTTGGATAAAAGTAATAGGGACAAATTATTTGGCCTCCCAGTTGTTGAGTCCTCCGCTGACGGTTTAAAAAATCCACTCGTCCAGGTCACATCTGCCATCACTGTCTTCCACTGCGTTGACTCCCTGATTGCTGATACGTAAAGGTGGCCCCCTGGAGCGAGTTTGTCGAACAGCTCTTTGTGCTTCTAAGGTAAAACCCAAACCAAATATTTTGGATTTGTAAGGAATATCTGGAAGTTTTCCCCAGATAGTGCATCCACCTTCTTCGATCACTGCTCTAGCATCCTTCAAAGAGGCCATTTTTAATGGTGTTCTGGTAACTTTTGGAGTCTTGGTAGTAGTATTGGCTTCCGCAACCGTTTGTGACACCTCCTCGAAATGATGACACGGAGTTTCGATGAACTCACCATCCATTTCCACATACTTGAAAGAGTTCAGGTGGATAACCATGTATTCCTCCTCCCCATGGACAATGATGATTTTTCCCTTGATAGGGTACTTCAGCATCTGGTGTAAGGTAGAGGTGACGGCACCATCACCGTGAATCCAGGGTCGGCCCAAAAGGCAGGAATATGAAGGGCGGATATCCATCACATAGAAAGTTGAATCAAGGGTCTGAGTTCCCACTTTTATAGGGATGTCAACTTCTCCGTGCACTATCCTCTTAGAACCATCAAAGGCCCTTACTACAATGTTACTAGGCTTTAAAGTGAGTCCCTCGCAGTCAAGCCGGTCAAGGGCACTTTTGGGAAAGACATTCAGCGATGAGCCTGTATCTACCAGAACATGGGCTAGCATAGTGCCCTTGCACTAAATGGAGACGTACAAGGCATCATTGTGTTTCCTTCCTTTGGGAGTCAAGTCAGCGTCAGAAAATCCCAATATGTTACTAGCAGTTAGACTGGCCACACAATTCTCAATTTGGTCAATGGAAGTATATTGGGGCACGTGGGCGGTCTTTAGAAACTTTACCAAGGCTTTGGCATGGGCCTCGGAACACAGAAGTAAGGCCAACATTGAACTTTTTGAGGGGGTTTTCCCCAACTGTTCCACGATGTTGTAGTCACTTTTCTTGATTATTTTTAGTATCTCTTCTATCTCCTTTCTAGAATCTTCAGGAACATCCTCTGGATGCGCCTTCGTCTAGACAGGCTCAGATAACACATCTTTCCCCCTTATCTTGGCAGCAGGGATAAAAGTAGGATTGTCAAGAGGAGTATCACTAGGAATGTTGGTAAGAGCGGTAGCGGGAATAATTACAAGAGTAGCAATGGTCTTTGGAGAGATCTCGGGTGAGAAGATTCTTCCACTTCTTGTTATTTTACTGGTCCTAACGATATTGATGATGTAGGGATCAGTGTCTTTCTCAACTTTGTCTTGGATAGCCAACAGATCTTGCTTGACGCCATAGTAATAGACGCCGACCCCGTAGTTCCAGGGAATAACTTTATCCAAAGAATATGGTATTGGCCTTGGTATAGTGATGATTAGGGGAGAAGACTTTGGAACAGATGTAATCCTAACGGTTCTTTTTGTGGAGCCTGTGGGAGGATTATCAGAGATGGTGATTATCGAGACATCTTCACAGGAATTTCTGATAAGAGGAACTTTCTCAAACAGGATTTCTTTGTTAGCCATCAAACGCTGGACTCCCATCTTTAGTAACAAACAGTGGTTTGGTAGAGACACACATAATCGACAACTTTCATCACATCCTGGAAACAGACCGGCTTGCAATAGATTTTGTTTAATAGTCAAAAGATGAGTAATTTAATCATCCACGAAGGAAACAAAACACTCATCATCGACAATATTGATATCTTGACTGTGTTTGGGCATTGGCGTTGTTATCATTAGGTGTTTCTAGGGGATCAAACTCAATCTCTTTCGCCTCAATAAGATCTTATATCTTATTCTTCAAGGCCCAACAATCGTTTGTATCATGCCCCAGGCTTTCAGAATGATAGGCACGTCGAGCATTTGGGTTATAGCAAGGAGAAGCTGTATTGGGGATCTTGGGAGCTTCCTTTAGGGTCACCAGATTGGACTTCAAAAGATGTGACAAAACTTGGGGCAAGGTCATGTTGATTTGAGTCAATTGTCTCAAGGGAACCTCTGGCCTGCGTTGATAATTTTGCTACTGATTTGGTGCAGGATTAGAAATCATAACAACCCCTACCGTCGGGCGATGTTCACTTTTGTTTTGATTCCTATGGTCGTATGCAACACTGACCTCCTTCTTTCCAGTAAAGGGTTTCTTCATCGTGCTCGAGGACACATCTCTTTGAATTTTGCCACTTTTTATACCGGCTTCTACCTGTTCACCGGTCATGATTAGTTCAATAAATCCAGTCGAGGAGCTTCCGATCAAATGGTTGCAGAATGGACCAGATAATGTGCCTAAGAACATATCCACCAATTCTTTGTCAGATAGAGGGGTTGGACTCTTCCCGCGAGATCCCACCATTTTTTAGCATAAGTTTTGAAACCTTCACCTGCACCCATAGACATGCCTTTCAATTGTGTTCGAGTTGGAGCTAAGTCAGCATTATACTGGTATTGCTTGTAAAAAGCGGCAGCCAAATCTTCCCAATTGCAAATATTGGTCCCTTTCAACTGATAGAACCAATCCAACTGCGTCCCTGATAAGCTTTCTTGGAAGAAATGCACCCATAGGTTCCTATCCACGGTATGGGGTTGAATTTTCCTGACGTATGACCTTAAATGAAAGTTCGGACAAGAGACGCCGTCATATTTAGCAAAAGTGGAGACCTTGAATTTTTGTGGGATGACAACCCTTGAGACAAGTCCTAGCTCTTCAAAATCCAACCCGAGTACCCTCTGTATCTCCATAGCATTGAGGCGATCTTTCAACTGTTTGTATTTATCATCAGCTGGAGGATACGGCTCTTCAGAGTAATCAACCTCTTTTTCTTCTTCAGACTCTGGATGGTCATTCACTTCCTTGTTTTCCCTTCTTGAGTATCCCCTTCATCCGATGATGTTGCAAAATCTAGAGTTTGTCTGGCTGGTCCTTTGAACCTTCTTCCCATATTCAAAACACCGGCTGGTTTCTTTGTTTTCTTCTTATTTTCTTTGATCAGCAGAGTTTTCAAATCCTCTTGTCCTTTTTCTAGAGCCAAGAACATTTGTTGGAATTGAGAATTCTGTGCTTGGAGATCTTTCATTGTCTGTTCTATATCCATCTCACTGAAATAAATAGTAGAAAGATAAGGAGACCTGTTGTAAGAAACTTGTTTGTGTTATGATGAATGAAGATGCATATGCAAACTATTTCAAGGAATTTAGAGATTTAAATTTGCTTTAGACAAAAAAGGAACACACATTGCATTAATAAATCCAGGTTTGAGTACATCATGCCTTTTTGGGCTTACAATGCAAATAAAATAAAAAAATTCCTAAGACAAAAAGGTTGAACGCATCCTTTTTGGTGTGATGTAGGCGTTCTGATTCCGCTCTTCATGAAGTTTCTTGGTGAGTTCCAGAACTTTCTTCTCATTGGCATAGAATCGGGCTGCGAAAGTGTCTCGTTCTTCCTTTAGCTTAATCCAATCCATCTGCAAATCTTTAAGAGAGGTAGGCATGTTAAGATGAAGGATAATATACGGGACATCTCCTCCAACCACAAGCTCTATGATAATAGGGAGGATAGAAGGGTAACGCATTGCGAGACTCTGAGCACTAGTCCGTACCCACCTAAGGTAAGGATCAAAGGGAATGGAATTCTTGTGTCCTAATGTCCTACTATCCACCTTGTTTACCATCCTCCAAGCTCGTATAAACCCATGACGGTAGCCTTGATCGTCGCTTTCATAGTCGAACACCAAACCTTGGATGAGCATCTCATGAGGACCATCTCTTCGGGCATAACCAAATTGTCGCAAAGCTAAGAAAGGGTTATAAGTGATACCTCCTCTAATGCCAAGCAGGGGGACATTAGGGAATTCCTCACAACAGTCGATGATAGTAATGTCCTCCAAGGATTGATAACACCAGTGGATATCCGAATATCTGAGTGACATCAGCCTATTGGACCACCTCAAACCTTGCTCGTTCTTCAAAACAGATCGGGGGAGATACAACACATAAGGGTTCCTCTTATCTTCATGGTGCGAGAGTGAAGAGAATGCAAGATATCCCCCCAACAAAGTAGGCACTGGATTGTGAGATAAAAAGATTTTGAAAGCATTCACATCTATAAGTTGGTCAGGATTTGGAAATAGTACCAACCCATAGATGAGAAGAGCCAAAATTTATTCGAACGCTCGTAAATCCAGATTGTTCCAATAGTCTTGAGATTTTTCCAATAAGAACTTATCTAAGAACCCTTTGACACCACTTCTTGTTTCCCAATTAGCCGTGACGTCGGATTGTTGCAAGTATAAAGCTCGGGCAATCTCTTCAGGGCTTGGGTCTCTTTCAGTACCGTTGAAAGGTAGTTGATCGAGAATAGGAATTCCCAAGAGTTGAGAGAACTCTTCCATAGTTGGTACAAGCTGGTAATAGGGGAAGGTAAAGCAATGGTGCAAAGGGTCAAAGAACTAGAAAAACACCTTCATCATATCTTCATCAAATCTTGAGGTAACCAAGTTGAGAAGTCGTCCATGTATTTTGGTGAACAGGGAATTCTCATGGACCCTTGGTGCTGACTCTTTGAGCTGAAAAGGTACTCGTACAAGGTTGACTTGGATTGTGTTCCTGCGAGTGGGAGTCATATCCTGCAAAACAGAACAAAGATGAATCTCAAAATCCTTGAAATGGTTAGTCTAAAATGCTATGGTATGATGTCATGATGTTATGTACAAGCATATGCACAATGAAATTCTGGCAGCAGATACTTAATGTCACAGTGAATGTTATGACACCGTATCTGAATTTCTTCAAGACAGTAAATCTAAAAGCAGTAAATAACACAGTCAATTGTTTACCCAGTTCAGTGTGTAACAACACCTACTCTGGGGGCTACCAAGCCAGGGAGGAAATTCACTATAAGAATATTAATTCAGGAATAAACCAACCAGTTTATCTCCTTCACTTAAGACCTACCCAATGCAACTTCAATCTAAGTTCAACTTAAACTTGAGTTCCTACTCACTCCCCCTCAATCACAACAGTGATACTAAACAATTGACTAATGAAATTATGAAGACACTCTTCAGTACATACACTTGATTTTGCTTCACAGCTTTTAATCAAGTAACACAAACACTCGTGCTTCAAAGCTTTGAGTGATACACAACCCTAACTTGACTTTGCCTTAAAGCTTTAATCAAGTAACACAAACACTCGTGCTTCAAAGCTTTGAGTGATACACAACCCTTACAACCAAATCCTACTCCAAATCACTTATCACAATGATAATTGATTGGCTCACAGTAGTTACAATTATACAGTCCCTTATTGATCTTCTGTCAAGAAGTGTCTTTCACCAACAGTCTTCATGAGGAATATATAGCCAGCTATTCTTCTGTTAGGGCTTCCATGAAAATAGCTAGGGTTAATTAGGGTTAACCTCAAGACTTGGTCATAGGACTTTAACAACCAGATTAGGGTTAAGAAAAGTTAACCTAAGTCCACGTGAGAATCTGATCTGGACTGAATAAACCAGATTCCTGAAAAATCTCAGAAATAACAAATCTGCACAAATGTTAGTTCAGTACAGGATGTCTTAACATTGGTTATGACAACAAGAATCCTGTTTACTGATTTTGGTAGAATGCAATAAATATGACCATTGCATAAAGATAAGCTAAACACTCATATTGAGCACCTCCTGTATGACATTCTTTTTCTGCAGAATGTACCTTGTATCCCAGAATGTTATGATATCAGTCATGACATTCACACAACTGGTTTTACCAAAAAACATGCCAACAACCAAACACTTACAAACTCCCCTTTTGGCAAATTTTTCGCTAAAACCCCTAAACAATCAGAGATTAGAAAGCAGCAGAATAATATCTACCAAGTCTAATTCTACCAAAATTATCACAAAATCTTCTCCCCCTCTTTAGCCATAAATAGGCCAAAGATAATTGTACTTTTAGGTTATACAGTCATCCAAAAGGAATAATAAAAACACAGAGAAAACAAATCAAAATTCATTTGCAGCATCAGGTACCAGCAGCAAACTTTTCAACTGCACTGATCTTCAAGCACTGTCATCTTCAGAGGAGGCACTATCTTCAACATTAAGCTGGTCTTCAGCAGCATCCTCTTCCCTTCTTTGTCCTTCAATCTCCTCCTGTTCTAGTCTAGCAATCAGGTCCTCAAGAGTCCTTTTCCTTGTATCAAGCTCTTTGCAGGTTTCCTTCAGCACATCTATAACATCAGTTTTCTTGGAATGAGATTTGACAGTTGATGTCTCAGCTGATGTCATGACAATGTCAGGAACATGTGTTCCCTGAAATAGCTTATAATGCAACCAAAGAGCAGGGGCTCTTTTGCATACAGTATCTTTTTCAACTAGAATGTCAGGATACTGAGCAAGGACTATACCACATAGGAGAGAGGGAAAGGCAATAGGGCCTTTAATAGCATAGCTTCCAGCATGTTTCAATGTTTGATTAAAGATATACTTGCCATAGTCAAAGTTTTTCCTGGTTCCAACAGCATAAATAAATCTTCCCAAGCCTGTGGAGATGGTTGATTTATGGTTGGTGGGAACCCAGTTAGCTGCACCAATTTTGTGCAGAATGGAAAATTTCATGCTCAGCTTGCTTGCATTCAGCTTCCCTTTTAAGAGCCAGCTCTTGACTTGATTTGCAGTGATGGTTTGACACACTTGGTTTTCAGTAACCTCTAGCTCAGGGCAAGCATCATCAGGTCTTCCTAGGAATTTGTTTATTTCAGAGGGAGAGAAATTTACCTTCCTTCCTCTCACATATACACACTTAAAATCAACTGACTTTCCATCAGCACACCCATCAAATAAATTTACTATGAATTCTTTGACAAGAACTACATAGCAGTTGGTAAACTTTACCACAGTATTTATTAGACCAGCAGTTTTGATTAGATCCATGATCTCCTTACATTCCATGGCACTGTTGTTCGGTTCTCTTTCTAAGGCGATCCTTTTCAAACATACATACTTCCACCTGTTTGCATTCTCAGGATCGTGAAAGGAGATGTTGTCAGTGGCGACTTCAGGGACTTTAGGCATTTTGCTTGAAGAGAGTTTCCTTTTGAGAGGAATGTCTTTAACATCAAACTCAAATTCTGATTCCTCATCAGATTCAGAGGGTTCAGGCTCCTTCCTTTTCTTTGCTATTGGTTGTCTCAAAGGTTTTGAGAGACTACCAGCAGGTACTCGAGTTTTCACCTTCCCTTTTTCTTTTGACAACCCAGCCTTCACAGTTTCTACTCCAGTCTTGTTCTCAGACCTGGTTTTCTTATGAACAACATCAACAGTCTTCTCTTTAGAGAGGCTTTTGGCAACATCCTGCTTTCCTTTTCTGTTCATCATCCTTCTAGCTATGCTAGGATTGATATTGGAAATTAATTCATTGTCAGAGTATTCTTCATCAATATCAATAATCGGGGGTTCAACATCCTTCTCAGTAGGGTTCTAGTGATCATCACGATTTTCAGGAGATTTCCTAATGTTGTCATCCGGTGTCTCAACATTCTGAGTGACATCTAGATTCATTTCAACATTTGGACTAGCAGATTCTTAATTCAAAGGTACAGAAATGCCAGGTACAGAGTGATTCTCATTTAGAATCCTAGTGACAAGTCTAGCTATAGCTTGATGAACATAAACTGAACCTTCCCTATTTGCTATTTCTGGAGGAGCAGAAGATGATGGTTGAGAGGGTTTACCAGATGAAGAGGCTTGTGTCCTTCTTGCATGTCTGGTTCGCAGCTTCTTGACCTTAGTGGGGTCAGCTGCCAATTCAAGAAGAGGAGTTATCTCCAGAACATCAGAATCCATGCAGTTTGTGATTGCCTTAGGTTCTCGATCAGAGGATGTGGAAGAAGCAGTCGCTGTTGAAGAGGATGATGACATGGATAGTTGAGACATTTTGAGTGTTTTAGAAAACAGGTAACAGTGATAGAGAAGTCTTCGCTTGAGAGATTGAAGATTGTTGCAGAAACGCGAGAGGAGGGAGATATATGAATGTCTATTCAACTTCTTAAAATTTTGGAAAGAAATAGAGAAGCAGATGATTAGCCCAATCAGAGTAGACTTAACTAAAATATCTCTCTCATCCCTTGTTTTAAGCAAAATTAATTGCTACATTTCTTCATGTTGGCAAATACCCAGCTTGCCCCTCAAATTTTCAAATTGATTTGCATCAAGTGCCTTGGTAAAAATGTCAGCCAGTTGTAGTTCAGTGGCAACATGTTCCAGTTTAATCGTCTTCTCCTCTACAAGATCTCTGATGAAGTGATGTCTAATGTCAATATGCTTGGTCCTGCTATGCTGGATAGTATTCTTGGAAATGTTGATAGTACTCAGATTGTCACAATACAATGTCATAACATCTTGTGTGACATTATACTCAGTAAGCATCTGTTTCATCCAGATCATTTGAGAACAGCTACTACCAACTGCTATGTATTCAGCTTCAGCAGTAGATAGAGACACACAGTTCTGTTTCTTGCTGAACCAGGAGACAAGATTATTTCCTAAGAAGAAACATCCTCCAGAGGTGCTCTTTCTATCATCAGCACTTCCATCCCAATCAGCATCATAGTAACCAGTCAGAGTTGGTTCACATCTATGAGAGTACAGCAAGCCATAGTTGTAGGTTCCACTCACATACTTCAGAATTCTCTTCACTTGGTTGATATGACTTACTTTTGGTTCAGCCTGGTATCTTGCACATACTCCAACTGCAAAAGCAATGTCAGGTCTGCTGACTGTTAAGTATAGCAGACTTCCTATCATGCTTCTGTACAAGCTTTGGTCCACCTTAACCCCACTTGAATCTTTGGACAGCTTTAAGTGAGTAGGTGCAGGAGTCCTTTTGTGACTGGCATTCTCCATCCCAAACTTCTTGACAATGTTCTTTGCATACTTGCTTTGAGACAGAAAAATTGAGTCTTCCATCTGTGTGACTTGCAGTCCAAGAAAGTAGGTCAATTCTCCCATGAGGCTCATTTCAAATTCAGCTTGCATCTGGTCAGCAAAATGTTTAACAATTTTATCTGACATTCCCCCAAACACTATGTCATCAACATAGATTTGAGCTACCATTATCTTTCCTCCTTCATTTTTGACAAAAAGAGTTTTATCCAAGCCTCCTTTCCTGTATCCTTTGTCAGAGAGGAATTTTGTCAACCTGTCATACCATGCTCTAGGAGCTTGTTTCAGGCCATATAAAGCTTTCCTCAATTTGTAGACATGATCAGGGCAGTTTGGATCCATAAATCCTTTAGGTTGTTCCACATAAACTTCCTCATTTAAGTACCCATTTAGGAAGGCACTCTTTACATCCATCTGAAATAACTTGAACTTAAGGAGACAAGAAATTCCCAATAGGAGTCTGATTGATTCCAGTCTGGATACAGGAGCAAAAGTCTCATCAAAATCAACCCCTTCAACTTGAGTGTATCCTTGAGCAACAAGTCTTACCTTATTCCTGGTGACAACTCCTTCAGCATCTGATTTGTTCTTGTAAATCCATTTTGTGCCAATGATGTTTGTTTCTCCTGGTCTAGGAACTAACTCCCATACTTCATGTTGCTTGAATTGGTTCAATTCATCTTGCATTGCTCCAATCCAGTATTCATCAGTTAAAGCCTCCTTAACATTTCTTGGTTCAATCTTAGATACAAAGCAAGAGTTTGAGATGATTTCTCTAGATCTTGTAATGATTCCACTGTTAGGATCTCCTATGATGAGTTCCTTAGGATGATCTTTCTGAATTCTGATGGAAGGGTCTTTGTTAGCTTCCTTTGATTCAGATTCTGATGAAGTAGTTTTAGGAATATCATCCTTTTGAGTTGAAGTCTCAAAGAATGTCTCAACATCATATGGGACATTTATTTCCTCATGGTAATCATCAACTATGACATTTATAGATTCCATCATAACTTTGGTCCTGGAATTGAATACCCTATAAGCTCTGATGTTGGTAGAGTATCCTAGGAATATTCCTTCATCACTTTTAGGGTCCATCTTTCTCCTTTGTTCACGATCTGTCAAAATGTAGCATTTGCTTCCAAATACATGGAAGTACTTCACTGTAGGCTTCCTTCCTTTCCAAAGTTCGTAAATGGTGGATGATGTTCCCTTTCTCAAGGTGACCCTGTTATGGACATAACAAGCTGTATTCATAGCTTCAGCCCAAAAATGAATAGGAAGTCTTTTGGCATGTATCATTGCTCTGGAAGATTCCTGTGTTGTCCTGTTTTTCCTTTCCACAACTCCATTTTGTTGAGGAGTTATGGGTGAAGAGAATTCATGATTAATTCCTTCTGAGGAGCAGAACTCATCAAACTTACTGTTTTCAAATTCCTCGCCATGATCACTTTTGATTCTGACAATGCATCCTTCTTTTTCTCTTTGAATTCTTTTGCGCAGTTCCTTAAATACTTCAAATACATCAGACTTTTCCCTAATGAAGTTAATCCAGGTGAATCTGGAAAAATCATCCACAACAACATAGACATATCTTTTTCCACCAAGACTTTCCACCTGCATTGGTCCCATCAGATCCATATGTAAAAGTTCTAACACTTTAGAGGTGGTAAGATGTCTTGACTTTGGATGTGACATTCTAGTCTGCTTTCCAACCTGACATTCACCACATACTCTCCCTTCATCAATTTGCAGCCTTGGAATCCCTCCGACTGCTTCCATGGGTATAATCCTTTCCTTTCCTCTTAGATGTAAATGACCAAGTTTTTGGTGCCACAGTTTCACTTCTTTTTCTTCTTTGGCAATAGAGCACACAGAAGAATAATTAGTATTCTCAGACTCCCATAAGTAGCAGTTGTCTTTAGATATGAATCCTCTCATTACAACTTCTTGTTTCTCATTAGTTACAAGACATTCAGACTTGGTGAAGTTGACCTTGAATCCTAGATCACATAATTGACTGATACTTATGAGATTAGCAGTCAAGCCTTTTACCAACAATACTTCATTTAGGTTTGGAACTCCAGGGCAGTCCAAGTTTCCAACTCCTTTGATTTCTCCTCTAGCACCACCTCCAAAAGTCACATAACTAGTAGTGTGAGGTTTAACATTATTGAGAAGATTCTTGATTCCAGTCATGTGTTTAGAGCATCCACTGTCAAAGTACCAGTCTTCCTTGGCAGAGACTCTAAGGGAGGTGTGAGCTATCAGGGCAGTAGCCTTTTTCTTCCACTATTGAGTATATGGTGCCTTTTTAGACTTAGGTTTGACACCTGGGGTATGATTAGGATATCCATATAATCTGAAGCAGAATGGCTTTATGTGACCAAACCTCCCACAATGATGACATATCCATCTTTGATACTTTTTCTTCATATTTCTCTATTCTCAATGTTGAGTGCTATGTTGTGACATCTGCTTTGACATTTGTTTATCAGGCCTGATCTTCTTCTTGTCTACAATAGATTTCTTTGCTGCCACAAATCCTAGACCAAACTTGTTTCCCACATTTTGTCCAACCTGAAGGATTTCTTCTAATTTATCAGTTCCATTTGTTAGCATCTTGACAGATTTGGTCATCTGGTCAAGTTTTGAGTTTAGCATTTGAACTTCCCCTTCTAGATGACTTATAGTATCAATGCCTGCCTTCTTCTCAGCCTCCAACTTTACTATGAGTTTTGTTTGTCTCTCATTTTGCTGACAGACTTCAGCACTTCTGATACATAACTTCTTGTAGGAGTCAACCAGTTCTTTAAATGTCACTTCCTCATTACTAGAGTCACTATCAGAGTCACAAATACCAGTTAGCGCAATAACTAGTTTGGCAGATTCTTCTTCATAATTACTTTCTGAGTCATAGTCAAACCAAGTAACAGACATTCCTTTCTTTTGTTTCTTAAGAAAGGTAGGACATTCAGCTCAAATGTGCCCATATCCTTCACATCCATGGCATTGAATTCCTTTGCTTTGATTTCCCTTCTCTTCAGACTTTGGTCTTCTGCTGGAGTCATAGGATCTGTTAATGTCAGAAGGAATGTTCTTAACATTTGACCTTGACTTTGGGTCCATTCTCTTGATGAGTTTGTTGAACTATCTTCCAAGCATGGCTATAGCTTCTGGAATATTTTCTTCTTCATCCTCCTTGTTTTCATCTTCAGTATTAGATACAAGTGCTATGCTCTTGTTTTTCTTGTCGACATTGTCACTGATCCCCATCTCAAAGGTCTGAAGTGACCCAATGAGTTCATCCACCTTCAAGTTGCAGATATCCTGAGCTTCCTCTATAGCAGTCACCTTCATTGCAAATCTTTTAGGCAAGGATCTGAGAATCTTTCTCACCAGCTTTTCTTCTGACATCTTTTCTCCCAATGCTCCTGAGGTGTTGGAAATTTCCAAGATGTTCATGTGAAACTCATGAATGGTCTCATCTTCCATCATCCTTAGGTTCTCAAATTTGGTAGTTAGCATCTGAAGCCTTGACATTTTTACTTTGGATGTGCCCTCATGGGTAGTTTTGAGAGTGTCCCAAACCTCCTTGGCCAGTTCACATTGATGTACTAGTATGAATATGTTTCTATCAATTCCATTGAACAAGGCATTTAATGCTTTGGAGTTACCCAGGGCTAACTCATCTTCTTCTTTGCTCCATTCTTCCTCAGGTTTCAGACTGGTTGTCCCATCTTTCCCAGTTATGGTGGGATGGTTCCATCCTTTGTCAGCAACTCTCCAAGCCTTTTTGTCTAGTGATTTTAAGAAGGCAATCATACGAGGTTTCCAGTAGTCATAATTTGATCCATCCAGAATGGGTGGTCTGTTTCCAAATCCTCCTTCTTTGTCCAAAGCGCCAGAAAATAATATCCCTAGATCTCACCCAGTAAGACAGGCAGGGTGCCTGCTCTGATACCAATTGAAATTCTGGCAGCATATACTTAATGTCACAGTGAATGTTATGACACCGTATCTGACTTTCTTCAAGACAGTAAATCTAAAAGCAGTAAAGAACACAGTCAATTGTTTACCCAGTTCAGTGTGTAACAACACCTACTCTGGGGGCTACCAAGCCAGGGAGGAAATTCACTATAAGAGATATTAATTCAGGAATAAACCAACCAGTTTATCTCCTTCACTTAAGACCTACCCAATGCAACTTCAATCTAAGTTCAACTTAAACCTGAGTTCCTACTCACTCCCCCTCAATCACTGCAGTGATACTAAACAATTGACTAATGAAATTATGAAGACACTCTTCAGTACATACACTTGATTTTGCTTCACAGCTTTTAATCAAGTAACACAAACACTCGTGCTTTAAAGCTTTGAGTGATACACAACCCTAACTTGACTTTGCTTCAAAGCTTTAATCAAGTAACACAAACACACGTGCTTCAAAGTTTTGAGTGATACACAACCCTTACAACCAAATCCTACTCCAAATCACTTATCACAATGATAATTGATTGGCTCACAGTAGTTACAACTATACAGTCCCTTATTGATCTTCTGTCAAGAAGTGTCTTTCACCAACAGTCTTCATGAGGAATATATAGCCAGCTATTCTTCTGTTAGGGCTTCCACGAAAATAACTAGGGTTAATTAGGGTTAACCTCAAGACTTGGTCATAGGACTTTAACAATCAGATTAGGGTTAAGAAAAGTTAACCTAAGTCCATGTGAGAATCTGATCTGGACTGAATAAACCAGATTCCTGAAAAATCTCATAAATAACAAACCTGCACAAATGTTAGTTCAGTACAGGATGTCTTAACATTCGTTATGACAACAAGAATCCTGTTTACTGATTTTGGTAGAATGCAATAAATATGACCATTGCATAATGATCAGCTAAACACTCATATTGAGCAGCTCATGTATGACATTCTTTTTCTGCAGAATGTACCTTGTATCCCAGAATTTTATGACATCAGTCATGACATTCACACAACTAGTTTTACCAAAAAACATGCCAACAACCAAACACTTACACACAAGTTAAATCAAACAAATCCTTAGGTTTAGGCTTGCATCAGGTTTATAGGTAAATACCCTCTTGAAGTTTAGTTGGTTCAACCTGTCCTAGTAATAGTAACCGGGTTCTAGGGGTTCTCAATATCGCTGATCTTTCTTCATCGGCCATAGTTTCAGCGCAAGCCTCTTTAGTGGCGACCGAAATATCCCAAAATTCCGATCTCAATGAGCGTAGTATCGAGTATCAACTAACTTCGGACTGCACCAAAGTCGGATACCTCACTACTTCCTAATGGCCAAGTTGTTCAAGTAAGGTTCTAAAGTTAGTTAGTGCTTCAAGATACCACACAGCGGCCCCGTATTCTCCTTGACTACTCAAGAGCTACCAGTACCAACAAATGTGTCACACTAACGTAGCTATTGCTTAGACTATGTCGATATACCTTACACAATTTCCACAACTTATTGCTACTTACCTAAAAAGGTGCCCCAAATCTAGGGTATAGGATCAAAGCAAACCCAAACAAGGAACCATAATATAAAGCAAACAAATCAAACAATGAAAAGAAAATAAAGGGGATCTAGCCCTAAGGTAACCCCACTTTTAAGAAATTCTCCAGAAGAGTCGCCATTTCTAAAACACGGTGGGAGAACTGACTTGGGTGTTTTGCATTTGATCGCAATTATTGCGGTTATCAAGAGTCTCCACCGACTTTTCTTTTATCCAAAAGGAAAGGTTGAAAAGAACAGGAAAGACCTTTCGAGACATTTTCTTGAGTTCGGGGGGTAGATTATAAAAAGGGAAGGTGTTAGCACCCTTTTTATCCGTAGTTATCTACAGGCTCTTAGTTGCTTGCTAGATCACTTAATTTTTGTTTGAAAGTGAGTTTGTGATGTGGGTTTTGAAAGTATTTTGAAAAAAGAATGTCTTTGTAATGGTTCTCATCTCTATAAGAACGCGTACAAATTGTTTTGTCAAAGTGAAGTTGTGGGTGTATAAAATGTTTTTTGTTGTGAGCAAGCAAGCAACTAAGGGCAACCTACCTACTCAAAAGGTCTTAAACAATCTTTTCCTCTAGTTGTTGTTATCTAACCATTATTTTGGTAAAAAACCCATTGTCTGATGTGAAGGGGTGGGCACGGGGCGTTTGTATAGTCATAGAAGGCAACCTATGAGATGTTTTAGCAATATCGTTTAGGGACTAGATCGTTTACCGAAGGCAACATTGAGGGTAATCGAGGGACTACAATCTTTTATCAGGGGTCTTTTCGAAAACGCCCATATTCGAGGGACATGACTATTTTCCGAAAGTCAACAAAGTAGGATTACCCTAAGGGTGCAAGTGTGAACTGTGTGTTTGATTTACATGTATTTTGTCTTTGATTAGGGTTATCTATCTGTTGATTTCATATCTTACCATACAAACCCTAATTACTAGCATTTATATTTCAAAGCGATAAATTACGGAAATGTAAAGTCCTACGCTATTACATCATTTAGGGATGGGGGTACAAATTTACAAATGGGATTTGCAAGAATTTTAAATCCTAACTGTCTATTACAACTATATTGAATTGTAAAATAAATAAAAAAGGCCGGACTTGTTTCGAAAATGGTTTTTTGTGTTAATAATTTAAAAGGAAAATAATCATTTAATAAAAAAAAATTTGATGTCTTTTTATAAAAATATTTCTAATGCTAAAAATGATTAAAAAAATAAGATAGAAAAAGGAGAAATAACGAGAAATAGGATCAACATGTTACTACAAACAGAAATAAAGTGGAACAAAAGTTCTGATGTCGGGCGCACTGTGGTTCAGAATGAAATGTCAGAGGTAATCAGAAGTTCCGGGTTGATGCACGCTGGAGCCCTGAATGAAACGTTAGATGAAAAGAAAAGATGTTCTGGGCTGCTATGCGCTGAAGTTCTGAGTGTTAAAACAGTGAGAAAAATTGTAGAAGTTCTGTTTGAGTTAAAACAGGGAGAAAAATCCTAGAAGTTATGTGTGTGTTAAAACAGTAAGAAAGCCTAGAAGTTATGTGTGTTAAAAACAGTAAGAAATCCTAGAAGTTCTGTGTGTTAAAAACAGTGAGAAAAATCCTAGAAGTTTTGTGTGTGTTAAAATAATAAGAAAGCCTAGAAGTTATGTGTGTTAAAAAAAGTGAGGAGAACTCAGAAGTTCTGTGTTATGCTAAAACAATAAGACATCCTAGGAATGTTGGTCTTGTGCCATAACAATATCAAAACCTAGAAGTTCTGGTGTGTTAAAATAGTGAGGAGAACTCAGAAGTTCTGTGTTATGCTAAAACAGTGGGAAAGAAAACCCAGAAATTCTATGTTACACTTCACTTCCTTCCTTACATTATTCAGAACATCTACAACTTATTCAGTTCTTAACAACAGCAAATCAAAAAGATAAAAAGCATGATAGTTTATAGAAGTTCTAATCCTAATTCTGAGCCTAGATTTATTCAAGAAGTTTTGATCCACAGTTTTTCTTACTTATGAAATGATATGGACAACATCAATACTATGATATTTACATATTTAATGATGTTCTGAATGAAAAAATGCAAAGTCAGAAAGACTTACCTTGAATCTAAAGCATGTGAGTTGCTGCCTTCAGATGTTCTGGGGTTAGCAAGGAATGGAACCGAACGTTATGTTCTTTGATTCAAAGGGAAGAACAAAGGTTTGGTTTTGTTTGGGAATTCCGAGTTTACGAATGTTTGACTGTTTTCTCTTCTCTCTTTCCAAAAGCCATCCCCCTGAACATGTGATGGAACAACTTATTTATAGGTGAGGTTGCTGTGATTTTAGGGCGGAAATGGGAATTAAACCTTTTTGGAATATTGTTCCATTTCTTTTTAATCACAACTTTTGTATGCTAATTTTATGCAATTATGGGGTTTGAGAAAGTGCAGGCGTGGACTAGACCAACAACAATTTGGCGTGTTATGGCAGCTGGTTGCAGGACTGTGCTATAGCAGTGCAGCAGGCTACTCAAACGAAGTTTTGGGATTTGGTGATTTTCTGATCGCGAAGACCGGAGTGAGATTCGAAGGGTGAGGCTCTGATCGAAGCATAAAACGTAGCCTCCATATGCTGAAGAGTCAAGTTCTGATCGAAGAACACAGTTTCCATGTGTTCTGATTGAAAAGTCATGTTCTAAATTGTCTTTGCAAATTCTTATTGTGCTTGCATGAAATCTGGCCCAAAAGTTCTGAAATTGTTATTCTTTCTTAACACTTAGAAATTCTTCTAAGTGTTTTAAAAAAATGATTTTTTCAAAGTAATTTATGATTTTAGATTTCTTGATGAGCCAACCTCTTGTCTTGATGGAATATGACCGTTGAAACTTGATTTTGATCAAAAAGTCAAAGTTTGACTTTTTATTATGCTTTTGACCATTTTTCCCTTGTGAATGACTTTCTTGGAAAATTGTAATCCAAGACTTGAAACTTGATAGAAGAAAACCTGAGGGTCTAGGATGATCCTTTGAGAAATGACACAGAAAATTTTGGGGTACAAAAACTAGCACACGAGATAAAGTTATCCCCGCAATCTCCATAGATATGTGCAGAGCTTTGTTATGCTTCCTCCCCTCAGGGGGTAAGTTAAAATCAGTAAACCCCAGACCATTGCTTGCAGAAATACCGGCCATAATTTATTCAAAAGGATTCATAGAGATTTCTTTTGGAACAAAAGAGGTATCCCATGATTTCATCAATGCATTACAGTGAGGCTCGGAGTCCCGAAGCAAAGCTATAATGGAAATCTTTTCCGGTGTTTGGCTCAACTGATAGATTATCTTATAATTACTCTTCTTGATATATCGCATCAAATCTGCCAATTCTTTGGCTATATCAACATTCAAACTCAGAACAGGAAGATTCCACATGAATTATCCACCATTTATCATAATCTTTTTCCTTTGACCTTGGCTGAGGCATCAACACTACTTTCTAGTGGATTAGGAGGAGGGAAAACTCGGCCACTTCTGGTGATTCTTCTTTCACCTACAATATCATGAACCTCAGATGTATCTTCTTTAGGCGTCTCATCCATATACTTCTTTTCCTGATAATAATACTCGCCTCCATAATTCCAAGGTACCAACTTATCACTGGTATACGGAACTGGACTAGGAAGAGTGATTATCAACGGTGTCTGCTTAGCAGGAATCAGGATTATTATAGGAACATGAATCCTCTTGGGTGTATAGGGAATGGTGATCACATCCACTTCCTCTTCTTCAGGCTGGGTTTCAACAACCAACCTATCAAACTGTAGAGACCCTTTAGTAATCAACCTTTGTATTTCACTTTTCAAGCAATCACAACCCTCTGGATGGGTCAAGCATTCTTCACAATCGGTAGCACAACCTGAAAACAAACCTTTCTTAAACAGTTGTTCCTTCATAAAAGATAAAGTAGTTGTTAACAGGTTCACGTCCATCACCAAGTTTAGACCTTTGTCTTCAACAATGGTATTGACAATGGCGCCCCCATGAGGTGGCAAAGGTTGCTGGAGAATATTTGGTGCCGACACTGGCCTAAAGTTGATAGCTTAAGAATAAAGTAACTCTTGTACCTTGTGCTTAAAAGCAAGACAACTTTCAATTTTATGGCCTTGTGCTCTAGAGTGGAATTCACATTAAGTGTTAGCATCGAAATTTGGTGGTAATTTTTCAAGATTAATATTCAAAATGTGCATAGGCTTCTACTGTTGATTACCCTAACGCGGTGCATAGGCTTGTCGTTGGGTGCTGCAGTTGGAATAGTTTCAGCAGAAACCTGATGACTTGGTTTCTGATAAGCCCTTCCTTTTCCTTTCCGTGTGTACAACGCACTGGATTATCCTTCCTTTTTCTTTTGGAAGCCACCAAAATATTTATTTTCATTACCAGCATTGTTACCAGAAGTAGCATTCTGAATCTTCCCTATCTTGATTCTGACCTCAATCCTTTCACCATAAGTCACCATTTCAGAAAAAGTGTCAAAAGTTCTACAGACCATGTAATAATTCCACTGCAGCATACTGGTAAACATGTCAACCATCTCTCTTTCCATCATAGGAGGTTGGACTCTGGCCGCCATCTCGCACCACCTTTGTGCATACTCTTTAAATGACTCATTTTTACCATGTGTCAAATTTTGCAACTGAGTCCTAGTAAGTGCCATGTCACTGGTATCTTGATAATGCAGAATGAAAGCTTCAACCAACTCCTTCCAACTGCGAATACGAGAGCTTTCGAGCTGCATATACCAATCCAAAGGACCACCAGTCAATTTGTCTTGAAAAAATTTCATGAGAAGCTTCTCATCACTAGAGTACACAGACATTCTCCTATAGTAAGACTTGACATGCATATTAGGATAGGAGACACCTTTGTACTTGAAAAAATCTGGCACTTTGAATTTTGGAGGAATCTTCACTCCGGGGACTAATCCAAAATCAGACATATCAAGACCCATAACCCCTTGATTTTCAAAATCCTGCATATGCTCCTCGAGTATACGCAGCTCCTACCAGCTTCAGTTGGTTCTTTATGATTATAAAAACATTCATCATAATTATCTTCTTCAAATGGTTGAACTAGTATCAGAACATCTCTTCCGTTTTATGGTTGTACAAAAGGTTGCTCATTATTCTAGCGAGGAGGAGTGGGTGGAGGAACATTTCCAATAACTTGAATTATAGGGATCCCCTGATTGTTGCCAACAGGATTACCAAGGTTAACAGAAGGACCATTCCCAACATTAACACCAATATTACCATTCAGATTCGAACCACCCGGATTACCAGCAAGGTGATTAGAAGCAACCCGTACAAGATTTACATCATCTCCTTGAGGAGGGTTCAGAGATCTATTCCCTTCATATGTAGTTGCAAGAGGTTTCACAATTAGAGCCCTTGTCTCTTCCCGACCTCGAGCCATAGTCTGAATAATCTCCATCAACTGTTCAACACGAGTGTCCATCTTGACACCCATAACAGCTATGTTAGCTTGTATAAGTTCCATATGTATCTTCGAATTACCCCTGGTGTTATACCAGTGAAAGTTTGAAGTTCCAATCTCTGAAAATAACCAGATCAGAAGTAAGAAGGCCCGCTAGAACAACTTGTTATGATATGATATATTATGAATGCATGATTATGCATGCATTGTTTTACCATTTCCAGTAAAACCTTGATTTTTCATCAAGAACAAAAAGAAAACAAATATAAACAAATCATCAGTAAAGAAAGAGAGTTCTCATACCATGAAATAAACATCCATACAAAAGAGAGTTTCTCAAAATCAGTTCATCCAGACAAAACCAAAAGGTTCTCGTCCAACAAATATGGCGGTGAACCTTAACAAAAGATAACAAGTCAGTAATACTTAGAACCTCTATCAAATTGCAAGTGACTGAGAGAACCAAAATCCATCAGAGTCTTGCCTCTGTCCTCTAGTTGCGCTTTGAGATTTGCCAATTTTTCTACAGTTTGATCCAACTGGATGCCTCTTCCCTTCAGCCAGTCCTCTATTACAAACTTTTGAGCATCTCTCTCTTTGAGTTGAATCTTGAGATCCTCAACTTTATCAGTCAACTTTCCTATCTGCACCTGTTGGTTTTGTACCTGGAGTTCGAAAACTAGTCGTTGTCTACAGATCTCCTTAGTTTTGGCTTTCTCCTCTCAGAGTTGTTTCTTCATAGTGTTCTTCTCTGTGACTCACTTACAACTTATCATTAGACAACCAGAGCCTTTTAATCTTCTGTCGACTCTTCAAGATATCTGCTTAAGATTTTCCTACAACTTCTGCTTGAGTAGTGCGGGAACTTTCAACTCTTGGCTTCTTTAATTTTTCAAACAAATCATGATCTTCCAACAATTTGTCTTTCATTCTGGCTTCGTGAAGCATTTTATTCCTCTCTTGCAAAGCAAAGTAAAGCTCTATACTTCTCTCTTGCTTCTCTTACTGTAGCTTAAGACTCTCTGCTTTGACCTGCTTGTAGTACACCATGGGCAAAAATATTGACACATCAGGAATAGGCCGCTAAAGAGATGATTCTTTGGTGAATGATTGGTTGAAAGTTTTATCTGGTGGTAACTGACTATCATCTGATGGATCAAAGATGGGTTGCGGATATAAAGGATCTTCCCTTTTGTAGGGAAACAACAATACTTTTTCTCGATTCTTGACCCAATTCACATAAGGATCGAGAGCCAAACATCCTCTCTAACCAAAGAAATCCTTTCCTTTCTTGTGAATATGTCCCCAGGCAACTCTTATCCTTTCTAGCAAGACATGATTCTCACCTTTTCCGAAATAAATGGTTTCTTCTATCTCTCGGTCTGTGGGTTTATCACTCATAATCTATCCTAGCTGACGCCATGCCAAGATAGAATTATAATTGATACAACCTTTTATCCCTATGAGAGGAACAATGGGAAATTCTCCACAACTTGCAATAGTTTCTTTTCCACCCCTTATTCTATTCCAAATTATATCATAAGAAGTAAGAGCCATGATCCTTTTAGATAAAAGGTGAGAATCTTCGGCGTCTACAAACGGTCCCCTTGTGGGCGTGTACAATATGAACCATTTATATAACAGAGGAATGCAACAGATGACACTTCCTTTCTTGTCGTGTATGGAGTGAATAGCATAATAATTATCGGCAAGTATTGTTTGCACTGGGTTTCGGTTCATGAAAACACAGATTGCTGCTAAGTCTACAAAATTATCCATATTAGTCAACATGGAAATGCCATAGATCATGGTGTCTAATAACACGTTGAGTGTGACCCAATCCTTGTTATTTGCAAACTCTCTAGCCTTACTTATCATAAACTGTAGAGATAGACCGCATGTGTTACTCTTGTTTGTCCAATTACCTTTCACATCACTAAGGTTCAAATAAAGAGCCTTAGCGATAGCTATGTAATCAGAAACCTACGACATGTGGATGAAGGAAATATGACTTGTGATCTCAACGCCCAGAATGAAAGGATATTATTCAAGAGTTGACGCCAATTGATAGTCTTGGAAAGTGAAACAACGCAATTGCGGATTACAGAACTGAAAAACTGACACCATGGCCCATTTCTCATAATCAACATCCAACAATGTCAGCAGCTTCCCATAACTATATCTTAAAATCTTCTCATTCGGACCATCCACAAGAGCTCACACTTCCCTTAGCGGGGTTAGAACAAAGCTATGAAACTGATAACAGAAGGTATTTCTAGTCAGCTCTTTGTCTATATCTGCATTGTTATCCATTCCTGATGAAAATAACAACTGGAATATCCTGGAAATGATATGCATATGCAAGTTAGCTATTTTTTTCATATACTTTTTTTACAAAAAGGAAAATAAAAATTCTATGATGCAAGTGACATGATACGGGATCAAAGCTTCCAAAACACTGGATATTTGCTGTGTTATTTCTGAATGTGCCGAGAATACCAGAATCAAAGGTCCGAAACATAAATCACAAGAAACACATAGTCACCAACAGAAATCCATAACATAAACATAAGAACTACAAAGTCACCAACAACACATGTAAGGTCAAAAGTAAATTAGAGTCTTGAGTTCGCCTGAAAATACTATCATTGTTACACCTACATGATAAGGATAATACCTAACTTGAACCTTGTCTGAGCATGGCACACATGAACGCACTAGTAGGATCTACATCCAGTAGCCATCATGTCTCCACTTTATTCCTATGTGTTCCTAAGAGTTTAAAACTCTGGTCTGGGTAGTGGGCCTTTTATCTCAATAGTAACACCCACCCACCAAGAAAACACAGAAAATCCAGCACAGTAGCAATAACCAGTATATGGAAAGCGATAAAAATGAAATGCATACATATGTAAATACAAACATACAAATGAACAACCTATAAAGAATAACGATAAACACCCAATGAAAACAAAACAATAAAAGCTAGCACTAACTAACGGGGTGGACCAGCATTTGGTCAATTTGTCCCTAGTTAAGACACCAGCTGAAGCAACTGATAAAATCATCAAGAGACAATCAATGAAGTCTCCGTCGAGTATTTATTTATCCCACAAAAGGGAAAGGAAAATATCGAATAAAACCTGAGAAGGGATAAATCACGGTCTTGCAACCGAGAGATCGGGTACGGGAGTCAATTACACAAGGGGAATGTATTAGCACCTCTCATGTTTATGGTACTTCATGGGATCCACTCTTGTTGTTCTAATCATATGGTGTGTTCATATCTAAAGCTTATGAGCTAAGGTGAAAAATGCATGTATGCAAAGTGTATATATATATATAAAAAGGTTTTATTAGGCGTGTCCGCTGCGGGTTCGAACCTTTAGTTCCTACATACCACCTTTCACGTAGTAGAGGATCAGGGCACTCGTAGTTCTCATAGAAATGTTGATTCATTTTAATTTTTAAGCGCACAATATTACATTCGCAATCCAGCAGTTGACATAGTGTAACCCGACCTTTGGAGAATTATGTGTCGTTTGCAGGGAGAGGAATTAATACATCCTTTTAGAGAAAAGGTTTTCAAAGAAAAGCTTGAAGGCAGCCCGAAGGCAAAAAAGTTTGAATTGGGGTGTGTTTTTGGTGGGATAATAGAAAATGGATCCCACTGGAGGGAGACTCACTACTTCTCCGCTTATTTTCAAAAAGGCTTGCAATTTGAACTGTAATAAAGTATGGAAGTGAAAGAAGAGCAAGATTCAGTCTGGATCGATTTGCTCTACCCATAAGACTCAATTGCATACGATTTGCATCTTCCATTATTAAGTGTTTTGAGTTTTCTTAAGAAAAGGAGTTTTTGTTTTAATTATGCAAAAGGGGAATGAAAAAGTCTAAGGGAGACTAACAATCCTAATGTTATCATACAATGGTGGTCCTAAAGTTTAGATAGAAAAGGGAAACATCTACCAAAGATAGTGTGTATGGATTACAATCCTAATGTCTACCTTGAATCGAGAACGGAACAAATGATCCTAAGGGAACATGCAAAGGTGAGCCTAAAAGAACAAGAAAAGCTGCAGGGAAGCAAAACAAACAAAGATGCTAACAAGCATTAAGCATGAGCTATTTGTACTTAAATCAAAGGTAGAGGAGTCGAAACACCCTTCTTCCACTATAATAGCTCAATCAAATCGAGTAACAACTCGAAGCTTCAACGTTAAGAAATATGAGCTAATATCTCTGAAGCGATGACAAGGTGTGGAGGATGATTGTGATCCCTTTCCATTTTTATTTGACTCAAGGACAAGAGACGAAAAATTCAAAGCATCAACATAAGATGCGAGCTAAGAATGACCAAGAGACTTGAAAGTTCAACAACAATTAAAGCGTCAACATTCATGAAGTTCAAAAAATTAAACAAATGCTCATCCGATTCCATAATTGTCCATAATCAAAATTCAAGAATCAATTAATTCCAATCAATTCAAGAATTCAACTCATGCAAGATCCAAAAATAAGCACTTAATTCAAAATCAATTAAATCAAGAATCACTTTAATCAAGCAAGCTCAAGAATTATTGAATCGACGCGAAGAGGAGATCAGAGAATTGACTAGAAGAGAAGTGCTCACCAGAAACTGAGATTGGACAGAGGGAGTATGTTGGTGCGTAAACCTCGGAGAGAGGGAGATCGATCGCGAGGGAGTACCTAGCACGGAGGGGACGATTGCAGATGTGACCGGGAAAAAGGGTGGTGTTAGGCGCGAATGGACGGTCGGTTCTGGTGATCAGAATGAGTTGGTCAATTGTTTCACGGAAGCGGAAGGGTGGTTCGGTATGGAGGAGGTCGGTCAGCGAGGGAGGAAGAGAGAGGAGAGCTCTTGAGTTATAAACTAGCACTTGAGAGAGTTTCTTTGTTCTTGAGTGTGTTTTATGAAAAATTAGGAAAAAAACCTTTCAATTTGAATTGAAATTAATGTATATTAAATTCTTAATTCCTTGTTAACCAAAATGAATATTGGATTCAAACTCCATGGTTTTCGGGTTGTGCAGATTTTTTATCATAATTCCATGTACAATTTGAGATGACATCCGCAAACCATAACTTTCAGAGCATAATTTGAACCCGACTCTTGAAGCAAAAACGTGGATAATGAAATTTCTGATGTCGTACGGAAAGAATCATCCAGATACGATAAAAATAGAGAGAGTTATGATTTTTACAATACCGAGAAAATTGAAGACAGAAAACTCTTTGTTTTAGGCAGCACAGCTTTTGCGTCATATTTCAGTGTTCAACTTTAGAAACAAACTATAAACCGAAGTCTTCTGATCATAATCTGAACTCGACCCCTGAAGAAAACTTGTAGAGAACAAATTTTTTGATATCATGCCGAATTAATCGTCCAGAAATGTTAAAAATCGAGAATGTTATGATTTTTTCAATATTGCGCGACAGTTGATCGGAAATCTGCTTTAGCAAGCGATCTTCAACATATTTCGCAATTTCGGAGATCTTCTTCACAAAATTAGCTTCCGACCCAAACATATGAAATTAAGAGGATGTTGAGATAGTTTCAAGCCCAAACACCCACTAAAAAAGTAAATTTCTGAACGGAAGTTATGAACTTTTGAACATAAACTGCGAAATGTTGATTTTCAGTCGAAATTATCTCAAATCAACTAAAACGCTTGATTTTCCTTGCAAGCGAAGGAATGATAGAACACATGAGAGCTTGGAATGATGGTGACTTGATGAATCACTGATTTAGTAGCTCAGAAAAGTATGTGGAGTGCACTTGAATCTCGAAAAACCTGAGTTTCTCTTTTGCTGTACTGCCTGATGGAACAATTGTTTTTGTAGCCTGACGCAGATAAATGCCTTAATCCTGTAACAATGTGTGATCGGTGGATCTGGAACTGACTGTTTAATGCTGGTTCGCAAAATGTCGCGGAAGCAAGAGTCGCCACCGTCTTTTATTTTCTCCAATATGGAAAGGACAAAAGCACAGAAAAATTCCTTATTGAGATTAGTTCTCGGTTCGGGAGGTAGATTTATAGAAAGGGAAGGTGTTAGCACCCTTTTTATCCATGGTTATCCATGGGCTCTTAGATACTTGCTCATTTGTGTTTTCAAAATGTTTGTTTGCTTTTCAATTTGTGAGTGGGTTTGAAAACGTTTCTTTGAAAGTTTCAGATCGACTCTTGTATCAGTCCTCAAGAGTGTTTGAAAAGTTGTTTTTGAAAGCTTTTTGCAAAGTGTCGGTGTGAAAAGAAGTTTTTGATTTGTTTTGAATTAGAGCAAGCATCTACGAGTCATCTACCTACCCTAAGGAATTCTGTTGTGTAAATGTCCTTAAGGTAGTGCCATCCCACCATTGAGAGGTAGGTAGCACCATCGTTGGAGGTGTTCGGGTCAATTCTAGTTTAGGGACAGTGTGGTCACCAGAGCAATAGTAGGACACCTTAGAAGCTACCCCCATGCCATGTTCATGGACATGAGGACTTACTAAAACGTCCTATACTCGACGACCATGTTTCGAGGGGCAAGGCAACAGTGAGGCGTACCCTAGAAGTGGTGTGTGAATTGTGTGTCATTTTCAGTTATATTTTTATCTTGTTATGCATTGAGTGAGCTACGCTTTGATTTTATTTGGGCATACATTCTTTTATGTGATTAACAGTTTAAAAGTGCGGAATTTAAGGTGCGGAAAAATAAAGGTCCTACGCTATTACAAGGCGCGGGTCCATACATCGCCAAATTAAACCAAGACCCGATTTGAATAAAAGTGCGGAAAGTAAATGTCCTAATTATCTATTACAAAGCTTTGGGGCAATTACATAAGATTAAAAAGAAAAATAGAAGCAAACGCGCGAAAAGGAATTATAATCGAAGGTGCGAGGGCGTTGGACCCTTTAAAGAAATTAGATTAAAATTACTAAATTAATTAATGATTAAAGAAAAGAAGTTGTTTTTTGATGTTTTTTGGTATTTTATGAGATAAAGGAAATTAATTGAAATTAGGAATTAAAATAAAAGCCTAGTTCTAAGTTTGTTTTTAATTATTGAAAAATTGTTTAAGTTTAACCTAATTTAACCCTAATTAATTAATTACAAGTTTATTTACAAAGATAATTAATAATTAATAAAGATAAGAAATAAAAAGGTTATTTATTAAGAAAAAGAATAAGAAATGCTAAAAACCTATTTTTCTATATTTTTTAGTTATTAAGAAAACATTAAAGTTAAACCTAAAATTAAACTAAATTGATTAATAAAATTTATTTACAAAATAATTAATAGACTAAATATTAAATAACATATTTTTTAGTTTTTTTAATTTCTGATTTTTTTTATTATTGTATTATGAGAATTAATTAAAATAATTAAGGTAAATAAAAGAAAAGAACAAAAAGAGTAAAAGAAGATGCAAACATGGGGGGTGGTTGACCCAATTGAGGAGGTTTATTGGAAGCATTTTGGCCCAAGAATTCCAGGCCTGGTTGACTTTTCTGGCGCGTGTGAGGAGTGGTTGACTGGTGTCCATGGTGGACTGTCCATCCTGGCCATTAGATTGAAGTTGTTGGACACTTGGCAGGCACTGGCGTGAGGCTTCATGATGGTCCTTGGAATGGAAGCTGCACAGAAGCACGTTAGAAGAAAAATTATGGAAAGGGTGGGGGACCTGGGAATCGAACCCAGGTCCCAATACCTGCATGCCACTTCAATTGCCAACTGAACCAACGCGCGCATCTGTTATTTGGATAACTAAGAAATATAATATGCAAAAATGTTCATTAGTGGTGTTAATCAAAAATTCGCGCGCCAGGATTTGAACCACCCATTCACGTGTGGACACCTAAGCTTCGTCCTCCTTTTTTCCCTGTAAATAAAATAGATAGCGGGGGTTTTAAACCCCCACTAAGTCAAACCTGCAAAAATAACGATTAGGCTATGGAGCATAATAAATTGGGCGCGAATGGTGAGTTCAATTCGTTTTGAGGTCCTGAGTCCAATGGCATAGGTGTGCTTGGCCAATTTTTCCAGATGAATGAAGCCCTCTTTCAAAGTCTCTGAAACCCTAATATGCATTCATGGCAATTTCTCATACAGGCAATAGTAATTCAATTAAATAGCACCAATAGATTCAGAATGTCCATGTTAATGTAAATCAATGGTTAAAAATCACAAATAATGCATATAAATGAAAAAACGATTATGAATTTTTTGTGAGAAAGTGCAACATGATTCTACCAATTCTTTGCGCGTGGAGATATGATTTCAATTGCAACAGCTTCCTGGTGATGTCAGGAGTCAAGTGGAATGGTTTTGCAGCCTTGAATTATGCTCTAGCTAGGTTTTCAGTTTTGAAATTTTTAGGAAAAAAGTGCAAAGTGTTCTTGAGGTTTCAGCGCAGCTTTCTTGTTCTTCGCATTAGGGTTGTGTTTGCATATGTATGAGGAATCATTCTAGGTCAAAAACAAAGCCCATAATCCATTGAATCAATGTTTTTAATTTTTGATTTTCAAGCATCTTTTTCAATCTTTTTGTCATGAAAAACATGCCTATTTTGGAAGATCTTGCCTCTTGATGTGGTACACGAAATCTCTATGTCATGATGAGGGAATATGCTGCACAAAAAGATTTGGAAAACATGTTTTGCTATTTTTGTCATATTTAATTTTAATTAAGTGAATTAATAATAATAATAATTCAAATAATTAATCAAAAATGATAAAATAACTCCCTTTAAATTCAATGGGTCGTGCATAGATTTTGGGTGATGATTCTTGGAAGAAATTGTGGCCCATTAGCAATTTTGAGGCATTTGAAGCAAAGTTGATTTTTCAAAATTCCCAAAATTTTCTCAACTTCCACAAGGCATATCTTGCTCAATGTTTAAGCTTTGATCATGTTCTTGGACATTTTGGAAAGGTATTGAAGTCCTCTAACCAATGTCTTTGGTCCCATGTCATTTTGATTTACCAATCTCAAGTTATGGTCTTTTACTTAAAGTGCCTTTTTGTTGACTTTTGAAAATGACCTATAATGTTGAGATTGATATCTTTTTGTGAGAGCATTTCTTGGACTTGAAGTGTAAATATGAGTTGTAGGAAATGTCATTCTCTTCAAAATGAGCTTTGGATGGAATTTTTCTGATAAACCATGTGGAAGTTATGCCTTGGTCAATTTGCAGTTGACTTTTTTCAGCTGCCCAAATATAGAAACTTTTGCATCTTGAGACTTTTTGAGCCATGCCTTGAGAATCATGATCAAGAATTGATAAAATGATGTTTGTGGCTTCAAAATAAGATGTTGACCAAAAATTTGGACTTTTGACTGTCAAATGACCATTTTGCCCCTACAGTTGACTGTAGGACAATTAGGGTTTTTGACTGTACAATTTTGTGCTGTGAGTCTTGAAACTTAGCATATGGATGCTTGGAAATGTTTATAGGCATGTGGGACTTGTTTGGACCCTTGGAAACTTCAACTTCTTTGCCAGAACCAAAACTCTAATTTTGACTGTTAGGAGGCCATTGAACTGTGCAACCTTTGGGAGATTTTGAAGCATGATCTTAGCAAACCTTGAAGAATATGGGAGGGAAAATTTTTGGGTACAACAGTTGCCCCTGTTCAATCTTCTTAAACCTGAGGATGTGGATTGGCTGGCGTTCCTTTCGTAATCCGAAGGTGGAAGATGATTGAACACTAGAGTGCCTAGAAATTTGCGCTCACATAGTAGTGTGATGGTGAGAATGGGCTTACAGATGCCATTTGGAGATTGATGGATAGGAAGATGGGCTTACATATGCCATGTTGAGAGGTGATGGATAGGTGGATGGGCTTATAGATGCCATCTGGGTGTCGATCGCGTAAGAGATTCCTTAGCGAGAACTTGCGTACCTGAAAAAAGAAAGATGATTACCTGACCTGTTACAGGAGTTGGTCTTCAAACTCTTTGTGTAAATGTGCCCTGACTGGTTTCAGGAATTGAATCCTTAAACCTCTTCAGACGGGTCCTGGCGAGATACAGGAATCGAGTCTGGAGCTTCAAACGGTGATGAATGAATCAGGGATGGTTACTACCTCAACGGGACGATGAGAGAACCTTGGGCGATTACTACCTCAACAGTGACGGTGAGAGAACCTTGGGCGATTACTACCTCAACAGTAACGATGAGAGAACCTTGGGCGATTACTACCTCAACAGTAACGATGAGAGAACATTGGGCGATTACTACCTCAACATTAACGGTGAGAGAATCTGGGGCGATTACTACCTCAACAGTAACGATGAGAGAATCTGGGGCGATTACTACCTCAACAGTAACAATGAGAGAATCTGGGGCGATTACTACCTCAACAGTAACGATGAGAGAATCTGGGGCGATTACTACCTCAACAGTAACAGTGAGAGAATCTTGGATGTCTTCTACTGAGTCTTCATAAGGAAAATCTTTAGGAATCGATTTAACTGGACTAGAGAAGGCCTTTGACTGGATCGGCATCAGAAAAATCTTTAGGAATCGATTTAACTGAACCAGGCAAGGTCTTGGAATCTTCAACTGGAATAAGAATCAGGGAGATCTTAGCGTCGATCTGACTGAACCAGAGAAGGCCTTTGACTGGATCGGCATCAGAAAAATCTTTAGGAGTCGATTTAACTGAACCAGGCAAGGTCTTGGAATCTTCAACTAGAATAAGAATCAGGGAGATCTTAGGGTCGATCTGACTGAACCAGAGAAGGCCTTTGGCTGGATCGGCATCAGAAAAATCTTTAGGAGTCGATTTAACTGAACCAGGCAAGGTCTTGGAATCCTCAACTGGAATAAGAATCAGGGAGATCTTAGCGTCGATTTGACTGAATCCAGAGAAGGTCTTGGATTAACTTTGACTGGATAAGAATCAGAAAAATCTTAGAATCGATTTAACTGAACCAGACGAAAGTCTTGGAATATCTTTGACTGGATAAGAATCAGAGAGATCTTAGCGTCGATCTGACTGAACCAGAGGAGGTCTTGGACATAGCTGAGAACTTAACTGGATCATTCCTGAAAGGTAAAGGTCAGTCATATGCAATGCATGATATGGATTAAGCCATGATGTTCTCCATATAAATGAGATCGTATGTTCATGATGGATATATGCATGCTATAATGTATGGAAATGCGATGTTCATGAATGTATGTTTTCGTCTTAGGAAAATAAATCCTTGACGGGTGCTGGGAAGTTAAATCCTGGGCTGACGTGAAGCTTTTGTTTCCACTGGGGAGTGATGGTTGCAAGAATACCGGCAAGAGAAGATGACTCCGTTGGGGAATAAACTTGGCGAATGGATTACTCTGCGGGGAGAAAATTATACTAACGATCTTGCTGGAGAACAATACTCTGTGGGAGAGAGAGGTATTCTGTTGAAATGTTGATGGTAACTTTGCTGGGGATACCATTGTTATGTTGGAAGTGTTAATATACTCCGCTGGGGATAGGAAGACTTCGCCGAGAACGATCTTTCCATGGCTTTCGGCTGAGGATAACCCAGTTATCTCCTGGTAGGGAAATAACCTTTGAATAAAACCGGGAAACGCGTTCGTGCTCTGCAGGGGATAAGCTTCCAGAATCTACTAGGGATAAGCTTACTGCTGGGGAGATGGATTCCAACTTTCCTGGGGGAAATCTTCAGACTATGCTGGACTCTCCTGGGGAAATTTTGTGATGTACTGGAAGTGATTCCACTGAATGTCTGGTATGCCTCCGGGGAACAACCTTAGATCAAGACTGCCGGGGATGCTTGTTGAGGAATGTTGAGATCTGCTGGAGGATACCCAACTTCCTTAAGGCTGATAATATAGCTTTGCTTGGGGAGAGTGTATAGACTTGCTGGCTCACTCTCTGGGGAATTAAGGTATATTGGTTATGTTCTTCGGCTGAACTTACCTTAGTACCTTGGTGGACGGAACAATTAGATCGCTTAGACAACTCATTATTGCCCCTATTTCTAATGTTACCTGTAATTAATCCTTTGTTTCGTATGCAAATATTTATGAGTTAGCAATTATTGTCAAATGCATATATCACAAATTGAACCTTGGACGTTCTTCACAAAACAAAACAGAAAAAGGAAAAAAACAATTGGCAATTGATCTGAAAAGTGAATTTATATTAATTTTTTGAATTGCCTGTAAATAGGCGTTTTATGTACAAGAGGCTGACGTCCTAGTAAGAGAACGCCGCCGAACAAAAGAGTTTATACAAATTTGTACAAAGGAAAATAAAATAGCTGTGTGAAAAGGATAATCCCACTGGGTTCCAACTCTGCTAACGCCTTTATATCTTCGAGCGTCTCATCACTTGATGACCTAGCTGAAGATGAAGCTGATTGGTTGATGCCGTTTGAACTTGATGTTGATACCGGATTCTGGATGCAAGCTGATCCAATGAGACATAGTATTACGCTTTATCCCTAACTTTTGCCTGGACCGCCCTTTCGGGTTTTCAGTCCACCGGGATACCCATTTTTGCCCAAGCCGCCTTTTCAGGTTTTCGACTTGCCGGGTGTACAGATTTTTTTATTTCATCCCTCATTTTGCCCAAACCCTTTTGGTTCGCCGGGAAGCCCTAATTTTTGCCTAGGTATGTCAACCTAGCGGGTCTTTTTTTCATGCGTAGTATCTTTTTACTATGTCTGCATTGGCGGGGTGAGGAAGGTCGTCACCATCCATGGTGGTTAGAATCATGACTCCTCCTGAGAACACATGTTTAACCACAAATGGCCCTTCGTATGTAGGGGTCCATTTGCCCCTGGGATCACTCTGAGGAAGGATGATACGTTTGATTACCAGATCCCCAACTTGATACTCTTGTGGTCTGACCTTTTTGTTAAATGCCCTCATCATCCGTTTTTGGTACGTCTGACCATGACAAATAGCATTGAGTCTCTTTTCGTCAATTAGATTTAACTGATCAAGTCGTGTCTGGATCCAATCATCTTCGCTCAGATCTGCATCCTTCATTATCCGGAGAGAGGGTATTTGCACTTCGATCGGTAAGACTGCCTCCATGCCGTAGACCAAGGAAAAAGGAGTTGCCCCGGTTGACGTTCTTGCTGAGGTACGGTACCCATGAAGAGCGAACGGTAACATCTCGTGCCAATCTTTATAGGTCACTGTCATCTTCTGCACAATCTTCTTGATATTCTTATTTGCCGCTTCTACAGCCCCATTCATCTTCGGTCGGTATGGAGAAGAGTTGTGGTGATGTATCTTGAATTGCTCGCAGAGCTCAGTGATCATCTTTTTATTGAGATTGGTACCGTTGTCTGTAATGATCCTTTCCGGGACGCCGTATCGACAGATCAAGTTGTGCCGAATGAACCGTGCCACGACATTCTTGGTTACTGTGGCGTAGGAAGCTGCTTCAACCCACTTCGTGAAGTAATCAATCGCCACCAGGATGAAGCGATGCCCATTGGATGCCGTAGGTTTAATCTCGCCAATCATATCTATGCCCCACATTGCAAACGGCCAAGGTGTTGTCAAGACATTCAGGGGAACCGGAGGAACGTGCACCTTATCTGCATAAATCTAGCATTTATGACATGTCCGAGAATGTTGGTAACAGTCGGCTTCCATTGTGGACCAGAAATACCCTGCCTGAAGGATTTTCTTTTCCATAGTGTGTCCACTGGAATGTGTTCCGAAGGTACCTTCATGTAGCTCTGCCATGATCCTTTCTGCTTCAGTCTTATCCACACAATGCAGTAAGGTTGAATCATGGTTTCTCTTGTACAGGATGCCATTGCTGAGGAAGAACTTTGCAGCGAACCTTCTCAGAAACTTCTTGTCGTTGACAGATGCACCTTCAGGATACTCTTGAGCTTCCAAGTATCTCTTCACCTCATGGTACCAGGGTTTTTCAGTCACTAACTCTGCCTCAAGATCACAACAGTATTCCGGTTCGTCAAGTTTCCAGATGATGACCCGGGGAGCCTCATTGTCCCATTTGACCTTGAACATAGAAGACATCGTAGCTAACGCGTCCGCCAACTGATTCTCCTCTCTTGGGAAATGTTCAAAAGTTATCTCTGTGAAATGGGGAATCAATGTCAACACACATTCTTTGTAAGGAATAAGGTTCGGATGTTTCGTATCCCACTCGCCTTTGATCTGATTGATCACGAGAGCGGAATCTCCGAAGACACTCAGAAACTTGATCCTTAAGTCGATCGCAGCTTGAAGACCCATGATGCATGCCTCATACTCCGCCATGTTGTTGGTGCAGTTGAAACATAGCCGAGCAGTGAGTGGAGTATGAGTGCCTTGAGGGGATATGATCACAGCGCCGATACCGTTACCCAAAGCGTTGGAGGCTCCGTCAAAGTGCATAGACCATCGGGATCCTTCCTCAGGTCCTTCATCCGGTCCAGGTACTTCACAATCAGTCACTACCATGATGTTCTCGTCAGGAAATTCAAAGTTCATTGACTGATAGTCATCTACTGCTTGATGTGCCAAGTGGTCTGCCAATACACTTCCTTTGATGGCTTTCTGAGTCGTGTACTGGATGTCGTATTCTGTCAAGATCATTTGCCATCTTGCTATTCTTCCAGACAGAGCAGGCTTTTCAAATATGTACTTTATGGGTTCCATCTTTGAGATCAACAAGGTAGTGTGAGTCAGCATATACTGTCTCAGCCGGCGAGCAGCCCATACCAAAGCGCAACAAGTTTTCTCGAGCAAGGAGTATCGTGTATCATAGTCGGTAAACTTTTTGCTAAGGTAATAAATGGCATGCTCTTTTCGGCCATACTCGTCATGCTGCCCCAACACACACCCCATTGAGTTATCAAGTACTGTCAGGTATAATATCAGAGGTCTCCCTTCAACCGGTGGCATAAGAATGGGTGGTTCTTGGAGATACTCTTTGATTCTGTCAAAAGCGGCCTGACATTCATCATTCCAACGTACTACCTGATCTTTCTTCAGCAGCTTGAAGATTGGTTCACAGGTAGCAGTTAGGTGCGAGATGAATCGAGCAATGTAATTTAGGCGTCCTAAAAAGCCTCTGACCTCTTTCTCTATCTTAGGAACTGGCATCTCTTGAATGGCTTTAACCTTGGCAGGGTCCACTTGAATACCCTTATCACTTACAACGAAGCCTAGCAACTTTCCAGATCTAACCCCGAAGGTGCACTTGTTCGGGTTCAACCTCAGCTTGTATAGTTTCAGGCGGTCAAACAACTTCTGCAGATGGTCAAGATGTTCCTCCTCGGTTTGGGACCTTGCAATCATATCATCGACATATACTTCTATCTCATGATGGATCATGTCATGAAATAAAGCAACCATGGCACATTGGTAGGTTGCCCCAGCATTTTTCAACTCGAATGGCATGACCTTGTAGCAGAAGGTGCCCTACTGAGTAACAAAGGTAGTCTTCTCCATGTCTTCAGGAGCCATTTTAATCTGATTATAACCTGAAAAACCGTCCATGAAGGAGAACACCTTGTGCTGAGCAGTATTGTCAACTAGAACGTCGATGTGAGGCAAAGGGAAATCATCTTTGGGGCTGGCCCTGTTCAGATCCCTGTAATTGACACACATTCTGACCTTACCATCCTTTTTTGGTACCGGCACCACGTTGGCAACCCACTGAGGGTAAGAAGTCACTGCAAGAAACCCGGCATCAAATTGCTTCATAACCTCAGCTTTGATCTTCTCGGACATCTCTGGACGTATACGGCGAACCTTTTGCTTAACAGGAGGGCAGTCTTCCTTGGTAGGCAAATGATGGACCATAATGTCGGTATCCAACCCAGGCATGTCTTCGTAGGACCAGGCAAAGATTTCCATGTAGTCATGCAGCATCTGAGTCAACTGTTGCTTCACGCTGAGCTCTAGGTTGGCACCAATCTTGACTTCCTTCCTATCTGTATCAGTACCCAGATTTATCGTTTCCACTGGCTCTTCATGTGGTTGAATTACCCTCTCTTCCTGGAGTAACAGTCTTGCAAGCTCACCAGGCACTTCGCAATCATCTTCACCTTCGTCTTCTGCTAAGTTGATCGGATTTTCGAAGTCATAACTGGCGGTAGCAGAGTCGTTACCAGTGAGATCCAGAGTGGATTGAAACCTGTATGAGTGAGTGTGTGTAAATACAGCTGTTTTGCAATATATAAAGAAAGAAAGAAAGGGAGCACAAGATTTGAAATGCGAAAAAACGTCCAAGATCTTTATTCATGATATATGTAAATGACAGTTATAAGCCCTCACAAACGAAGCCAACGGTGCCCCGGGTAAGACACCGGGCCATAAAGTTTCAAATCATTGTTTATTACAAATAACAAAAACAAAGGAGTTCATTACTGCGTAACAAAAGTAACAGGAGTATGATCTTTGGCGGTCCAATTGTTCAATCCACCGTCAGTCGTCGGGTAGATCCAGCTATCGAACTCTGATTCTTCCACTTCATCTTCATCCCCAATAGCATTCACTCTATGATCAGGCAGGGGAGCTGTCACCACATTGGGCTTCTCAGGTGCCTCAAACTGTACCTCCTTTGCATCAATAAGGTCCTGCACCTTATTCCTTAGGGCCCAACAATCATCAGTAGAATGCCCCGGGCTATCGGAGTGATAAGCACAGCGGGCATTTGGGTTATACTTAGGAGAGGCAGTGTTCACAACCTTCGGGGCCTCCTTGACAGTCACCAAGTTGGTGGACAACAACTGTGGTAAGATTTGTGATAAGGTCATACTCAGCCGGGTAAACTCTCTTCTGGGTCTTTCAGCCCTTTGTTGATTGGTTTGCCGAGGAGCGGCAGCATGCTTAGCAATAACCACCGCGTTGACAGATTGGCGGCGCTCTGGTTTATCTTGCCTTCTAGGCCCATACACAGCACTGGCCTCCTTCTTAAAAGGTTTCTTCTCAGAACTTGAAGACGCACCTTTCTGAATTTTACCGGACTTCATTCCAGCCTCTATCCTCTCCCCTGTCAGAATGAGGTCAGTAAACCCTGCAGACGAATTACCGATAAGATGATTGAAGAATGGCCCAGAGAGGGTCCCCAAGAACATATCCACTAGCTCACGGTCTGTTAACGGAGGCTGCACCCTGCCAGCCAGGTCCCTCCACTTCTGCGCATACTCTTTAAAACCTTCGCCTGATCCTAGCGACATACCCTAGAGTTGGGTACATGTAGGAGCAAGGTTGGCATTATATTGATACTGCTTGTAAAAAGCAGTAGCCAACTCCTCCCAGTTACGAACTTTGGTTCCATCCAGCTGATAAAACCATTCGAGATGAGTCCCTGAAAGACTCTCCTGGAAGAAGTGGATCCACAAGTTCTTGTCCACTGTGTACGGCTGAATCTTCCGCACATAAGATCTGAGGTGTAGTTTAGGGCAAGACGCCCCGTCATACTTGGTGAAAGATGGTGCTTTAAACTTGTGAGGGATGATCACACCAGTAGACAAACCCAAGTCTCCGAAATCCAATCCAGGCACTTGTTGAATTTCCATGGCGTTCAGACGGTCTTCCAATTGCTTGTACCGGTCTTCAGCTGGAGGATACTGTTCCTCATTAAAATCAGTCTCATTATCAGAGACCACCGGACTTGGAGCTTTTCCCCCCTGGGGACTGTCTTTGCCTACAGAAGAACCAGCTTCCTCGTTCTGCAGAGTGTTACCAAACCTCCGGCCTGAGTTGAATAGAACGGTTCTCTTCTTCTTCTTCTCCTTCTTCAGGAGCAAAGCCTTCAGCTCTTCTTGAACTTGAGCCAAACCCACGATCAGCTCCTGAAATTGTGCGTTCTGCGCCTGAAGGGCCTTGATAGACATCTCGGTAGAGGATTCAGGGTTCATGATGCTGAAATAAACAGCGAAGATCAGTAAGCAACCTGAAAAGAAGAGTACCTGCTATGCACATGATGAATGGAATGCATATGATTTATGTTTTCAAAGACAATCAGGAATCAACTTTGTAAACAAAAAGGAACACACTTCATTAGATTCAACTTTGAAATTTAAATTGTTCAACAGGTTTCCCTTAGGCGTTACAAAAAATGGAAATACTGAAAAGGGAAATAAAACTGTAAAAGAACATCCAAAGCTCATCATTGATCCCAGGGTCTCCTCTTCTCAGTACGGATGTAGTCATTCAGAGCTCGCTCATTCTCCAACTGCTTTGTCAGCTTCTGGATCTTCAATTCCTGCTCGTTGAACTTTTCCCGATAAGAATCCCGTTCTTCTCGCAGTTGCGACCAAGACCTCTTTAATGTCTCATAATCAGTAGGTATCTGAGGAGGGAGGACAGTTGGAGGAACCCCATCTTTGTCAGGATACTCAAGAACGATGGGTCTGACAGCTTCGTATGGCATACCTAACTTCTGAGCACGAATGCGAACCCATTTGTAGTAGGCTTCCATAGGTAGAGAAGTCTTTGGCCCCAACTCTTGTGGGTCAGCTTTATGAACTCTGTCCCAAGCCTTGATGAACCTACGACGCAGCTCGTCACTATCCACCTGAAACTCAAAACTGATGTGAGGCACCAACATCTCATGAGGCCCTGCTCTTCTGGCTCTTCCAAAATGACGGAGAGCTAGACATGGATTATAAGAGATTCCACCCTGAGTACCAATCAAAGGGACATTAGGGTATTCTCCGCAACGATCAATAACAGCTATCTCATCCAAACCTCTGAGAGTCCAAATGATGTCCTTATCAGTGAGAGACATTAACCTATGAGCCCAACCTCTTCCTTCTTGGTTCTTCAGCACGAACTTAGGGAGGTGCGAAATAAACCACCTCACCAACAGAGGGATGCAACACCACAGAGTTCCTCGTCTTCGGGCAGTACGAGCATAAAGTTGTTGCAGGATATCACCCAAGAGAGTGGGCACAGGATTCCGAGACATGAAGATCCTTATGGCAGTGACATTAATGAAGTTGTCAGGATTAGGGAACAAGACTAGACCATAGATTAAGAGAGCCAGGATATCTTCATATGCCCTAAAGTCCAAGTCATTCCAGAAACTGTTAGCCTTACCAATCAGAAACTTGGCCAAGAAACCCTTAACTCCGCTTCTAGTCACCCAGTTGTCCATTACTTCTTGGTGAGTCAAGGGAAGAGCTGCAGCAACCTCCTCAAGCCTGAGGGTCTTTTCCCAACCAGTGTAGGGAGTATGTTCCAAGATAGGGATGCCAAGCAAATCAGAGAACTCTTCCAGGGTAGGGACCAGCTGGAAGTCTTGAAAGGTGAAGCACTGGTACAGAGGGTCATAGAACTGGGTCAGGACACTCATCAGCTGTTGGTCCCACTTTGCCGTGACTAAACTGAGAAGAGAACCATGCCTCTGGATGAAAAAAGTGGTATTTGGAATTCTGCTAACCAACTCTTCAAGTAACTCAGGTGGGTGAACAAAGTTGAACCGGATAGTATTCCTTCGCATAGGCATCATGATGTCCTACAAAACAGAGCAAAGGTGAAACCCTCTCGTCTTTGAAATGGTCAGTCCTTATGCAGGATGCATGCAATGTTTATGATGGCATGATGTTATGATAAAACACACCACAAATATTTACGAAGGAAAACATGATAAGGCACACAAGTCACACAAGACAAGCCCTTAAAGTTTAGGCCATCATGGGGTCTAGGTATTACCCTCTTTCAGTTTGTTGGTTCATACCTGTCCTATCAGAAGTAACCGGGTTCTAGAGGATCCCAATATCACTGACTACCCTCAATCGGTCATAACTCCAGCATCGCAATCTTTTCTTGCGGCCAGAACCATCACGAGAGTTTAGCCTCAATGGGCGTAGCATACTGCTACTGTTCTATTGGCCAAGTTGGGTCATTTAAGGTTCTAAGGTCGGTTGGTGCTTAATGACTCCTCAGAAGACCCATATTCTCCTCGTTGCAACACAAGGAATATCGGTACAGACCAAGGTGCCACACCAACGTAGCCACTGCTTCACCCATGTCGGTCTACGCCGGACAGGTCCCTCACAGGTTATGCTACCTAAACAGGGTATTCCCAGATCCGGGTTAGGATCTATGTAACTCCGATGCAACCCTCAATTTAAAGCAAACAAGTCAAAACAATTGAAAACACAGTTATGAACTATCCTAAGGTACACCTCACTTTAAGATATCCCCAGCAGAGTCGCCAGTTCTGTGATCGGTGGATCTGGAACTGACTGTTTAACGCTGGTTCGCGAAATGTTACGGAAGCAAGAGTCGCCACCGTCTTTTATTTTCTCCAATATGGAAAGGACAAAAGCACAAAAAAATTCCTTATTGAGATTAGTTCTCGGTTCGGGAGGTAGATTTATAGAAAGGGAAGGTGTTAGCACTCTTTCTATCCATGGTTATCCATGGGCTCTTAGATACTTGCTCATTTATGTTTTCAAAATGTTTGTTTGCTTTTCAATTTGTGAGTGGGTTTGAAAAAGTTTCTTTGAAAGTTTCATATCGACTCTTGTATCAGTCCTCAAGAGTGTTTGAAAAGTTGTTTTTTAAAGCTTTTTGCAAAGTGTCGGTGTGAAAAGAAGTTTTTGATTTGTTTTGAATTAGAGCAAGCATCTACGAGTCATCTACCTACCCTAAGGAATTCTGCTGTGTAATTGTCCTTAAGGTAGTGCCATCCCACCATTGAGAGGTAGGTAGCACCACCGTTGGAGGTGTTCGGGTCAATTCGAGTTTAGGGACAGTGTGGTCACCAGAGAAATAGTAGGACACCTTAGAAGCTACCCCCATGCCATGTTCATGGACATGAGGACTTACTAAAACGTCATATACTCGACGACCACGTTTCGAGGGGCAAGGCAACAGTGAGGCGTACCCTAGAAGTGGTGTGTGAATTGTGTGTCATTTTCAGTTATATTTTTATCTTGTCATGCATTGAGTGAGCTACACTTTGATTTTATTTGGGCATACATTCTTTTATGTGATTAACAGTTTAAAAGTGCGGAATTTAAGGTGCGGAAAAATAAAGGTCCTACGCTATTACAAGGCGCGGGTCCATACATCGCCAAATTAAACCAAGACCCGATTTGAATAAAAGTGCGGAAAGTAAATGTCCTAATTATCTATTACAAAGCTTTGGGACAATTACATAAGATTAAAAAGAAAAATAAAAGCAAACGCGCGAAAAGGAATTATAATCGAAGGTGCGAGGGCGTTGGACCCTTTAAAGAAATTAGATTGAAATTACTAAATTAATTAATGATTAAAGAAAAGAAGTTGTTTTTTGATGTTTTTTGGTATTTTATGAGATAAAGGAAATTAATTGAAATTAGAAATTAAAATAAAAGCCTAGTTCTAAGTTTGTTTTTAATTATTGAAAAATTGTTTAAGTTTAACCTAATTTAACCCTAATTAATTAATTACAAGTTTATTTACAAAGATAATTAATAATTAATAATGATAAGAAATAAAAAGGTTATTTATTAAGAAAAAGAATAAGAAATGCTAAAAACCTATTTTTCTATATTTTTTAGTTATTAAGAAAACATTAAAGTTAAACCTAAAATTAAACTAAATTGATTAATAAAATTTATTTACAAAATAATTAATAGACTAAATATTAAATAACATATTTTTTAGTTTTTTTAATTTCTGATTTTTTTAATTATTGTATTATGAGAATTAATTAAAATAATTAAGGTAAATAAAAGAAAAGAACAAAAAGAGAAAAAGAAGATGCAAACATGGGGGGTGGTTGACCCAATTGAGGAGGTTTATGGGAAGCATTTTGGCCCAAGAATTCCAGGCCTGGTTGACTTTTCTGGCGCGTGTGAGGAGTGGTTGACTGGTGTCTATGGTGGACTATCCATCCTGGCCATTAGATTGAAGTTGCTGGACACTTGGCAGGCACTGGCGTGAGGCTTCATGATGGTCCTTGGAATGGAAGCTGCACAAAAGCACGTTAGAAGAAAAATTATGGAAAGGGTGGGGGACCTGGGAATCGAACCCAGGTCCCAATACCTGCATGCCACTTCAATTTCCAACTGAACCAACGCGCGCATCTGTTATTTGGATAACTAAGAAATATAATATGCAAAAATGTTCATTAGTGGTGTTAATAAAAAATTCACGCGCCAGGATTTGAACCACCCATTCACGCGTGGACACCTAAGCTTTGTCCTCCTTTTTTCCCTGTAAATAAAATAGATAGCGAGGGTTTTAAACCCCCACTAAGTCAAACCTGCAAAAATAGCGATTAGGCTATGGAGCAATATAAATTGGGCGCGAATGGTGAGTTCAATTCGTTTTGAGGTCCTGAGTCCAATGGCATAGGTGTGCTTGGCCAATTTTTCCAGATGAATGAAGCCCTCTTTCAAAGTCTCTGAAACCCTAATATGCATTCATGGCAATTTCTCGTACAGGCAATAGTAATTCAATTAAATAGCACCAATAGATTCAGAATGTCCATGTTAATGTAAATCAATGGTTAAAAATCACAAATAATGCATATAAATGAAAACACGATTATGAATTTTTTGTGAGAAAGTGCAACATGATTCTACCAATTCTTTGCGCGTGGAGATCTGATTTCAATTGCAACAGCTTCCTGGTGATGTCAGGAGTCAAGTGGAATGGTTTTGCAGCCTTGAATTATGCTCTAGCTAGGTTTTCAGTTTTGAAATTTTTAGGAAAAAAGTGCAAAGTGTTCTTGAGGTTTCAGCACAGCTTTCTTGTTCTTCGCATTAGGGTTGTGTTTGCATATGTATGAGGAATCATTCTAGGTTAAAAAAAAAGCCCATAATCCATTGAATCAATGTTTTTAATTTTTGATTTTCAAGCATCTTTTTCAATCTTTTTGTCATGAAAAACATGCCTATTTTGGAAGATCTTGCCTCTTGATGTGGTACACGAAATCTCTATGTCATGATGAGGGAATATGCTGCACAAAAAGATTTGGAAAACATGTTTTGCTATTTTTGTCATATTTAATTTTAATTAAGTGAATTAATAATAATAATAATTCAAATAATTAATCAAAAATGATAAAATAACTCCCTTTAAAGTAAATGGGTCGTGCATAGCTTTTGGGTGATGATTCTTGGAAGAAATTGTGGCCCATTAGCAATTTTGAGGCATTTGAAGCAAAGTTGACTTTTCAAAATTCCCAAAAATTTCCCAACTTCCACAAGGCATATCTTGCTCAATTATTAAGTTTAATCATGTTCTTGGACATTTTGGAAAGTTCTTGAAGTCCTCTAACCAATGTCTTTGGTCCCATGTCATTTTGATTTACCAATCTCAAGTTATGGTCTTTGACTTAAAGTGCCTTTTTGTTGACTTTTGAAAATGACCTATAATGTTGAGATTGATATCTTTTTGTGAGAGCATTTCTTGGACTTGAAGTGTGAAGATGAGTTGTAGGAAATTTCATTCTCTTCAAAATGAGCTTTGGATGGAATTTTTCTGATAAACCATGTGGAAGTTATGCCTTGGTCAATTTGCAGTTGACTTTTTTCAGCTGTCCAAATATAGAAACTTTTGCATCTTGAGACTTTTTGAGCCATGCCTTGAGAATCATGATCAAGAATTGATCAAATGATGTTTGTGGCTTCAAAATAAGATGTTGACCAAAAATTTGGACTTTTGACTGTTAAATGACCATTTTGCCCCTGCAGTTGACTGTAGGACAATTAGGGTTTTTGACTGTGCAATTTTGTGCTGTGAGTCTTGAAACTTAGCATATGGATACTTGGAAATGTTTATAGGCATGTGGGACTTGTTTGGACCCTTGGAAACTTCAACTTCTTTGCCAGAACCAAAACCCTAATTTTGACTGTTAGGAGGCCATTGAACTGTGCAACCTTTGGGAGATTTTGAAGCATGATCTTAGCAAACCTTGAAGAATATGAGAGGGCAAATTTTGGGGTACAACATAATGGAATCAATTATATTTATGTATGGGATCTTTTGAATTATGAAATTATGTTCTTTATTCTTTTTCTAAGATGTTGGGTTACCTTTCATTGTACTCGAGTCGTTTTGAATTCTGAATATGAATCATGAAGTATGACGAGGTTTTATGAACTATTATAATATGATGTTTTTGAATTATGAACTCCGCTGCGAGAAGTATGAAAATTCATATTAATTATTATCCATGAAGTATTTGTCTTAATAATTTTGAAACCCGTGTTATGGAGAAAAACTATGTTTGGTATGCCGTTTGCATGAAGATGTGACGCCCTTTTGTGGTTTTAATTTGTTTTATTTTCGTAAAAACACGTGCGAAATATATGTTGATTTAGAAGGGTGTTACATCATACAACTTGCTTCCCTAGCCACCTTGCTAACAGTTAGATATATTTTTCCACACAGTGTCTTCTCTTCGCCTTTTGAGTGAGAAACTTTATTCCCCAACGAATTCCCGCTTGCCTTTTTTGAAAATTTTCTCTGCCTTTTGCAAAATAAATTCTCAATATTTGCCTTTTGAAAATTACATCTATACCTTTATGCTTGCCTTTTGCATGTACTCAATCAGTCTCTTTTACTTTGTAGAAATCTTTTGGAATACATCAACTACCAATACCTTCTAAAACTTGATAGTGGAGGCAAAATCGAATAAAATCATAAATACTTCTCTTTAGAGTGCAAAATTTAGGTCTTTTGGTATTTAATCTTATTCTATATTGAATGTATGAAAGTTATCGATATTCATACCTACAGGTTTAAGATGATTAAATAGGGGCAAATTTCATACTCTAAAATTTTTCCTCCTATTTTTCATTTTTATCTGGCTTATGGGTTTGACTCATCTACATACATTTCCATAAATCATTCATTCTTGGTTAACATATATTGGATTCTCACTGATTCATCTGATCAAGGTTCTTGGGTTCTAAGTTGGTTTACTTATGAAGAAGACAAAATGTGCTAAAGTTGACTTTTGGTCAACAATGTCAACTATTGGGGGTTGACTTTTGCTGACCTGGATATTTGAATTTGCTTATTCAATTGGATTATGGTTACATTGATTGGATACTTTATGAGAGAGAAAATTGGAGATCACTCATACAAGAGTTGACTTTTGGTCAATAAAGTCAACCATGGAAGGTTGACTTTTGGTTGACCAATTCATCTAGACTTCCTCATTTGTATGTGACCATGGCTACAATTTGAAAAGTGTTTTGAATACATTATGATCACTTGATTTCATTAAAGCGTGAAGAGAAATTTAAATTCAAATTAAGAGGGAAATCATTCATTACTTGGGATGCAAGATTCAAGGTTAAATACAATGTACACTTAAGGCATAAGATCCATTCAAGTAAAAATACAAGAAAAATTGAAGAAGAAAAAAGTATACATTTTGGCATAGTTGACTTTTTGGTTAGCTGTTGACTTTTGGTCAACTGTTGACAAAAGCCAAAGACCATGTTGACCAACTTCCTATTCCTAAGCCTACTCTACAGTTGCCCCAAGCACGAGCCAAGAGTGCTTCAAATGCTCCATGATTATCTTCACTATTTTTCAAGGATTCCTCATGACTTGGATCCATCTCCTTGAGTTAACCAAATCCCGAACTAATGAACTAGAACTCCATAAATCAAAATGTTATCCACATGAAAAAATCACAACATTTACTCATGTTGCACCAAGTTTCAACTCATCAATGCACACTCATTCAAAAGCCAATGAATGGACAAACTAAATACAAGCATTGATAACACCAAATCACACTGCATATTTGAATTGACTTGCATGTGTTTTATCATTGTTTTATCTTTATTTTGATTGTTATGGTGGTGTTTTTTCTATTTTTCAGGTACTTAACCATATGATAGTCGTACACGAATAAATGAAGCAAATCATATGAAAATGGAGAAAAGGAGTAATTTGTACTCACGATGTTCAACCTGGTGTTCTCCATAGAGAAAGCCATGAGGCGAATGACGTGTCCCACAAAAAAAACAGTCACAAAGACCAAGTCATGCCATTTTATGAAGGTGGTGTTTGCCACAGCAGATGGTGTTTGCCATTCTTTGTATTTTCACAGCAGATGCAAAATGGGCTTGGCTTGGTCTCCCACTTCCTCCACTCCTCCCTACATCCTCTCACTAGAAGTCAACAACCACCACTTGACATTTTAGGGTTCTATAACATTATAAATATGAGTAGTATGTCATTTTTTGAAGTATCCAAGATTAGTGCAATATAAGCCATATACTTTACCATTTTTGAAAGCTATAATTCTTCACATCGAAGGGTTATAGAAATGTTATTGTATTGGGGTTTGGAGCAACTGTAATTGTAGCAGTTTTAGAGTATTAAAGCATTTACTTTGTATTGGATTAATCTCGCCGGCATTTTTTTCACATTCAAGTCTTTATGCCGATTTATTCATGTACCAGATTCAAGTCTCCATTGGAGAAAGTTTCTTATTAATAGTATTGCTTTATTATATTGTTTGTTCTTTTATATGCATTTTACTTGTCTTATTGTGCAAAAATCTATTTTCTTTAAGTTGTTCTTTCTAAATTGTATCGCTATATTTTTGTTCATATTCTTACTTTGATTTCTAAATTCAATTTATCAATTGCATGTTCTTAATTTTAATTGTTATGCCTAATATGTTTAATCTCAAGTTTTCATTACATGCTTTACCGTTTATCATGAATATGTCTAGCTAAATTTGTAATGCTGGAATGTGAGGACCATTGATTCAACGGTACTCTGTATGTTACTCCTTCAGATATGTGGAACTAGATGGTGAATTTATTTAAACTCCATTTCAGCACTTTGAAGAAGTCCCGCAAGATGTGGCAGTAACCAAGGCGGTGTCTCAAGTTCCCAAGATCACAAGGCCTTCACTCAAGATGTCGTCTTTGAAGAATGCCAAGGCAGTGATAAAAGAAGGTAGGTTAATTATTTGGGGAGAACTCCTAGATATCCCATACAAATCTGATAAATTTGGTCTGGGTTTCACTTCAGGTGCCCAGAAAACTGTACGCTGCACTCGTGCCGGAGGACCACCCTTGAAGATCAGCAACCGCGAAGTAAATACAGTGGAAGATGATGAAGACAGCTACAACCTGGAAGATTGGATTTTCCCAACTGTTAGTGGAGGGCTCAGTAACTGGGAGGCTAGAGATCTCATCCCGATCACTTTTATCCCACAGTAATTTGTCTTCACATTTTGTTGGATCTATAATATTAAAACAATTCAGACTCTTAAAACTTTGTGTCTTAACCGAGGCACAATGGTCCATTTGTAAGGGTTATTATCTCATTTCCATATGGCATCAATGAATCGTGGACGCTTTTGCATACAAACTTTGCACTCATTATTTTTCTTTTTACATTTTCATTTCTTTCAAAGATAGCGATACTCTTACACACACTCACATTCAGAATACAGGTCTACATCCATTCGGGATCCCATGGGTAACAGTTCTGCTATGGCTTTTTGTGACTCTGAAACTCTAATCTACCAAGCCGAAGACGAAGGTGAGGAAGATTGTGAAGTTCCAGGGGAACTTTCCAGTTTACTACAACAAGAAGAGAGGACCATTCATCCCCATGAGGAACCAGTGGACACAATCAACCTAGGTACCGAAGAAGACAAAAGAGAGGTCAATGTGGGTGCCAATCTGGAACCCCGTGTCAAAGAGCATCTAATTCAGTTGCTACACGAGTATGTTAAGGTCTTTGCCTGGTCGTATGAAGACATGCCAGGACTTGATGCAGATATCGTAGTACATCGTCTACCTACAAAAGAGGATTGCCCACCAGAAAAACAAAAGGTTCGTTGTATGTAACCAGATATGTTAGAAAAGATTAAAGCTGAAGTCATGAAGCAATTCAATGCTGGATTTTTGGCCGTCACCTCCTATCCGCAATGGGTTGCCAATGTTGTTCTCGTGCCCAAAAAGGACGGCAAGTTACGAATGTGCGTGGACTATAGAGATTTGAAAAGAGCTAGCCCTAAGGATGATTTCCCACTCCCCCGCATTGGTATTCTAGTTGACAATACGGCATAACACAAAGTGTTTTCCTTCATCAACGGTTTTTCAGGCTACAACCAAATCAAAATGGCACCTGAGAACATGGAGAAAATAACCTTTGTCACACAATGGGGCACATTCTGCTACAAGGTTATGCCATTCGGACTGAAGAATGCTGGGGCAACCTATCAGCGTGCCATGGTAGCTCTATTTCACGACATGATACATCACGAAATAGAGGTCTATGTGGACGACATGATAGCCAGATCTCAAATAGAAGAATAGAATCTTGACCATCTATAGAAACTCTTTGAGAGATTAAAGAAGTACAAGCTGAGGTTGAACCCAAATAAATGCACGTTCGGGGTAAGGTCTAGTAAAATCTTAGGCTTTGTCGTCACCAATATGGGTATTGAAGTAGATCCTGCTAAGGTGAAAGCGATACAAGAGATTCCTGCTCCTCATACTGAAAAGGAAATCAAAGGATTCTTGGGACGTTTAAACTACATAGCCAGATTCATTTCTCACCTGACAGCTACTTGTGAACCAATCTTCAAATTGCTGAAGAAAGATCAAGTAGTCAAATGGAACGACGAGTGCCAAACTTCTTTTGAAAAGATCAAAGAGTACTTACAAGAGCCTCCTGTTTTGATGCCACCAGTAGAGGGAAGTCCATTGATCATGTATCTAACTGTTTTGGAAAATTCAATGGGGTGTATGTTGGGGCAGCATGACGAGTCTGGTCGAAAAGAGCATGCTATTTATTACCTAAGCAAAAAGTTTACCGATTGTGAAACAAAATATTCACTGCTCGAGAAAACTTGATGCGCTCTGGCATGGGCTGCTCGCCGGCTAAGACAGTATATGCTGACCCATACTACCTTATTTATATCCAAGATGGATCCAATAAAATACATCTTCGAAAAACCTACACTCTCTGGGAGAATAGCGAGATGGCAGATGATCCTGACAGAATATGAAATACAGTGTACTACCCAAAAAGAAATAAAAGACAATGTACCAGCTGATCACCTTGCTCACCAAGATGTGGAAGACTACCAGTCCATAAAGTTTAAATTCCCAGATGAAGAGATCATGATGGTAAACAACTGTGAAGAATTCATACCAAATGACGGACCTGAACAAGGATCCTGATGGACTCTGGTTTTTTATGGGGAATCTAACGCACTCGGCCATGGTATTGGTGTTGTACTCATATCTCCTGAAGGGTTTCATACTCCCTTTAATGCAAGACTTTGCTTCAATTGTACAAACAACATGGCAGAATATGAAGCATGCATCTTTAGTCTCAAAGCTGCCATAGACTTGGGGATCAAATCCTTAAATGTATTCAGAGATTCAGCTTTGGTTATCAACCAGATCAAAGGGGAATGGGACACCAAACACCCTAACCTTATCCCCTACAAAGAACATGTGTTGACATTGCTCCCACATTTTGAGAAGATTACCTTCAAGCATTTCCCGCAAGAAGAAAATCAGCTAGCCGACGCGCTAGCCACAATGTCATCCATGTTTAAACTTAAATGGGATAATGAGGCTCCCCAGATCACCATTGAACCAATGGATGAACCAACTCACTGTCACGAGATTAATACTGAAGAAGTAGTGAACCAGCCTTGGTTTCACAAAGTCAATAGGTATATCGAGGCTCAAGAATATCCATAAAGAGCTTTAGTGAATGATAAGAAGTTCTTAATGATATTCTCTGCTAATTTCTTCCTTATTAATGACATTCTCTACAAACGCAATCATGACTTTGTGTTACTTCGGTGCATAGACAAGGTTAAAGTGGAAAAGATCATGGATGAGTTACATGAAGGCACTTTTGGAACCCATTCCAGTGCACATACGATGGCAAAGAAAATCCTACGAGTAGGCTATTATTGTTATACCGTGGAAGCAGATTCCTATCAACACTCCCGAACCTGCCATAAGTGTCATATTTATGCTGACAAAGTGCATGTACCTCTGGTTCCTCTAAATGTATTGACGGCTCCTTGGCCCTTTGCTATATGGGGAATCTATATGATTGGGGAAATCAAACCAACAGACTCCAATGGACATCGCTTCATCTTAGTGGCCATTGTCTATTTTACAAAGTGGGTTGAGGCAAACTCCTTCGCTTTTGTCACCAATAATGTTGTTGCCCGGTTCATCAAGCAGAATCTCATATGTCGTTATGGTATCCCAGAGAGGATCATTACAGACAATGGTACGAATCTAAACAATACTATGATCACCTCCCTGTGCGGATGATCAAGGCTTTCAACAAAAAGGTCAGGCGCCAAGTATATCAAGTTGGGGATTTGGTGATCAAACGTATCATACTGCCGCAAGGTGATCCCAGGGTAAAATAGGCTCCAACATACAAAGGACCATTTGTAATAAAAAAAAATTCTCTGGTGGAGCAATAATATTGACCACCATGGATGGCGACGACCTGCGGCACCCTGCGAATGTAGACATAGTCAAAAGATACTACGCATAAGAGACCCACTAGGTTGACACACCTAGGCAAAACAAGGGCATCCCGAAGAACCAAAGAGGTTCGGGAAAAAAACTAGGGATAAAACTAAAATATGTACACCCGGCAAGTTGAAAACCCGAAAGGGCGGCTTGGGCAAAAAAGGGTATCCCGGTGGACTGAAAACTCGAAAGGGCGGTCCAGGAAAAAGTTAGGGAATTAAAGCGTATGACTATGTCTTGTTGGATCACTTCACGGACAACCTGACAAACTCAGAGGTTCTGATCAATCCAATCTGCTTCGAACAAGGCAACAAACATACAAGATGCTCAGAGACACGAAGGCTATAGAAGAACGGGAACCCCATGGGATTATTGCACATAGCTATCTTTTCTTTGTATCAAAATATTCATTTTTTACGATGGAATTCACTTACTAGAATGTTTGTCTCATTGTACAAAATTACATACTCAAAGTCAATACAAAGATATCCCTTTGAAAGTGTAAAACTACCTGTTTTTCTTTACTCAGGTGTTTTGTTTACAAAAACGTCCAATAATTTATTTTTGAACATATGCATTTAAACATAATTAATGTTTACAAATAAACAAAATAGAAAGACAATCACTAATGGATTTTAGAGATATGGAAATATCACTAAGTTATTTCCATGAAATCCCTCGCAGTGTGCAGTTTAATCCCCAGCGGAACAGAGTTTCCAGTTATCAATCCCCAGTAGAAGTCGTCCAATTGCCCAGGATTCCCCAACAGGATTTCACAAGCAGCACACGACATTTCCCTTACAACAAAGTTTATTTCTCTAAGCAGAAATTCGTCAACACTTCAACTTCACAACATGAAGACTTACACTCCATATCCTCAGCAGCAGTGAGGGATTTTATTTCCCCCTATCCAACAACAGTGCAACATATTAGCTCACATACGCATACATCGCATCCATATATCATAAACATTGATAACACGAATACATTACACTATGCATGTCATACAACATGACATTGCACATTAACTAACATTTTACCCTTTTTCAGGATAAGGTTAATTAACTGCTACCATTAACCATGTTCAGAGGTCTCTCAGATACAGTTCATATACACTTCAGACACGGACGTCATTCTGATACTCATTCAGATTCAGCTTTCAGATATAGTTCAGATACGCTCCAGACACGGACGCCATTCTGATACTCATTCAGATTCAACTTTCAGATACAATTCAGATACACTCCATACACGGATTCCATTCTGATACTCATTCAGATTCAACTTTCAGATACAGTTCAGATACGCTCCAGACATGGACGCCATTTTGATACTCATTCAGATTCAACTTTCAGATATGCTCCAGACACTGACGCTATTCTGATACTCGTTCAGATTCAACTTTTAGATACAGTTTAGATACGCTCCAGATAGGGACGTCATTCTGATACTCATTCAGATTCAGCTTTCAGATGTAGTTCAGATATGCTCTAGACACGGACGCCATTTTGATACTCATTCAGATTCAGCTTTCAAATACAGTTCAGATACGCTCCAGACACGGACGCCATTTGTAACGCCCGTAATTTAATTAATTACTTAATTAAATTATTTTTGGAATATTTGATAATATGTGTTGTGATTAATTGGATTTAATTATTTTATTAAGGGGAGAAATAATATTAGAAGTATAATATTATTGATGTGGGCTTGTTTTAAAGGAATAGAAGTAATAAGGGGGTGTATTAGTTTTGAGCCCAATAAGGAGTTAAAAGAATAATAGGTTATTTTGTTGTTGTTAGAAAGAATAGAAAAGAGGAGCCAGTAGAAGAATAAGGATTGAGAAAAAGAACGTGAAGCTGCTGGAAAAAGAGGAAAAATGGCAGAACGAGGTTTCGACTGGAAGATTATAGAGCGACCTTCAATCCAAGGTAAGGGTGGAGTTCCGACTCTATAATTGGGTTCATAATGATTGGTATGTGGGATTAGAGGTGATTGTTGTCTTGTTCATGAATTGAATGTATGTGATGTTGTATGATAAAAAAATGATGAATTGTAGATGAATAATGATGTTCCAATGTTGTTTAGTTGACGTAGAATTATAGGATAATTGTAAGTGATGATTATCTATAATTAGATTAAGTTTTTAGGGCTTAAAATATGAAACCCGTAGTGAAAACGCAAAGAAAATCGCAGAATTTATGCAGGATGTAACAGGATATGTCGACCCCTAATGCTATGTGTCGATATAAGAAGGTTGAAAGACTCAGGATGAGTTGACACGAAGAGGTTTTGCATTTATACATGAGTGCTTTTAGACTTAGGATGATTCAATCCATATGAGCATGTGTCGATACATGTTGTGCGTAAGACTCAGGATGAGTTGATCCAAGAGAGGATGCGTCGACTCATGTTGCGAGTTTAGTGCAATACGCGTCGATCCAAGGAGATATGCATCAATCCATGTTGTCTGGTTTTTGGAAGAATCGTTTAGAAAATGTTGTAACTTGAGTTTTAGGATGTCGTTTGAGATGTCATTTGAAGCGTTGAATAGCTAACGCGATGAACTTTATTCTAGAGGATTAAAATGAATAATAGGAAGTGTAATCCTAGTAGCCAATTTAGGATTTAGGGTTAGTTCCCGTGTTGATAGTTATGTTGGTTTTTATGCAGAATGATGAGGATGAATGTTTATAGGCTGTTGTTTGAATTGTAATAGTAGGAGTAATGATAGTAATGATGTAAGATTACAGAATAGCAGTGTGAATCACTGTCATATTAATGTACATATGAGTTGTTGATGAGACGTTATTAATGATGTTATGTTGATAATTTATGATGAATAAATGATGTTTAATGAGTAAATGATGTTTGATGAATTATTATGAATGATATGAGATGTTGATGAAGATATGTTGAGATGCTTTTGAGATGTAGGCCTTTGGCCAACGATGATGATGTATTGAGATGTTGTTAATTATGGTGTTGTTATTACATTCATGATTGTGTCGCATACATTGCATTTTGAGATGGAGCTTATGCTCGTTGAGATGGCCTGTATTGGTGAATATTGAGATGAAGGCTTATGCCTTGTTGATGTCTCTATAAATTGGAAAATTTTTGAGATGGGAGTTCTGCTCCAAATGGTACCACATGCATTTGCATAGTATTGAGTCGCATTATATGACTGCATAAAGAAGTGTGTATTTATGTGGTGAATGTGTATTATCATTATTGAGTATGAGATAAGAAGTGGTGATGTTATATGATCTAATTTAATATATTAATTATATGCGCTTTATTATATTGTTAGATATCTCACCCCTTCTGTTTGGATGTTGCCCTTATGTTGGTAACGTGCAGGTAATCGAGAGTGAAGGCTATATACCTTCAATAGTTTGAGTCAGTGTCATTGCTCTTATATGTAACACTCAGGGGGATGAACGCTTGTTGGCTTTGACTGTTCATTATTCAGTTGTTGAACCTTAAGTCGATTATTATTAAATTGAGTTGTTTTGAAGTTATTGTAATGATGACAGAGATGCTATTAAGAATTTCTGCTGCGTAGATGTTGAATTATTTAATTAAAGATGTCATGATGATGGTTCATCTGATGTCTTAAAAGTGTTATATATCCACGATGAATACAATGAATTTTGATAGAAGAATTTGTGGCATCCCGATTCGTTTGCATGAATGCTTTTTATAACTCTGATTTATTTATATAATTTATCAGGGTAGAATTGGGGTGTTACAAAAGTTGGTATCAGAGCAAAAGGTCGGTCCGACCTTGTCGTTGAGTGGTAGTTTTCTAACAATCAAATATTGTTAATTTGAGTTATAACCGTTGTTTATGTTGTAGTGAGAAGTTGAGATGGAGGGAAGGAATGATGTTGCACTTGCTGCTGCTTTAGAAGCAATGGCTCGTGCGATGAAAAATCAGCCGAATACTGACGGGAATGCTGGATCTCGTAGCTTGGTAACTTTCTAGAGAGAGAATCCGCCTATGTTCAAGGGAAAGTATGATCCTGACGGACCATTGGACTGGTTGAAAGAGATTGAGATAATCTTTCGTGTGATGGATTGCACTCCAGCGTAAAAGGTTAGGTATGGGACTCATATGCTAGCAGTCGAGGCTGATGACTGGTGGCTAGAGACTTGTCAGAAGTTGGAAGCTGCAGGTGAGAATGTCACTTGGTCTATGTTCCGAAGGGAGTTTCTAAGGAAGTACTTTCCTGAAGATGTCCGTGGTAAGAAGGATATTGAGTTTCTTGAGCTGAAGCAAGGGAATATGTCAGTTGTTGAGTATGCTGCCAAGTTTTCTGAGTTGGCTAAGTTTTATCCGCATTACGTTGATGCAGATGCTGAGTTTTCGAAGTGTATCAAGTTTGAGAACGGGTTGCGCCCGGAGATCAAGAAGGCAGTTGGATACCAGAAGATCCGTGTCTTTGCTGATTTGGTTGATAGTTGCAGGATTTATGAGGAGGATAATAATGCTCATTACAAGATTATCAGTGAGAAGAGGGGTAAGCACCAACAGAATCGTGGTAAGCCTTATGATTCCCCAGTTGGTAAAGGTAAAAAGAAAGTTGCTCAAAATCAGAGGACTAGTAGGAGAGATGCTCCTGCTGGTGTGGTTTGTTTTAAGTGTGGAAAACCTGGGCACAAAAGTAATGTATGCACTACTCAAGTGAAGAGGTGTTTCCGTTGTGGCAAGAACGGACATGTTGTATCTGAGTGTGAATATAAGGATGTGATTTGTTTTAATTATAGAGAAGAAGGGCACATTGGTAGTCAGTGTCTGAAACCAAAGAGGGCTCAGACAAGTGGTAAAGTGTTTGTTTTGGTGGAGGATCAGACAGCTGCTGAGGACAGACTTATCAGAGATACATGTTTCATTAATAGTACTCCTTTAATTACTATTATTGATATCGGTGCTACGCATTGTTTTATTGTTGCTGATTGTGTTGAAAGATTGGGTCTTATGTTGTCTTCTTTGAATGGGGAAATGGTCGTTGATACTCCAACCAAGGGATCGATGACTACTTTTTGTGTGTGTGTTAAGTGTCCCTTGTCGATCTTCGACAGAGACTTTGCTGTTGATTTGGTTTGTTTACCATTAAGAGGTTTAGATGTGATTTTGGGTATGAACTGGTTAGAGCATAATTATGTTCATATTAACTGTTATGACAAGTCGGTGAAGTTTTCTAGTCCTGAATCAGAAGAAGATGGTATGTTGTCTGCTAGACAGTTGAGGAAGTTGATGCAAGAGGAAGCACATATGTTCTCGTTGATGGCATCGCTATCTGTAGAGAATCAAGCTATAATTGAGGAATTGCAGGTGGTGTGTGAATTTCCTGATGTTTTCCCTGATGAGATTCTTGATGTACCGCCGGAGAGGGAAGTTGAATTTGCTATTGATATTGTACCTGGTACCAGACCCGTGTCTATGGCATCATACAGGATGTCTGCATTTGAATTGTCAGAGTTAAAGAAGCAATTGGAAGAGTTACTTGAGAAGAAGTTTGTAAGACCAAGTGTATCGCCACGGGGAGCTCCAGTGTTGTTAGTAAAGAAGAAAGATGGAAGTATGAGGCTTTGTGTTGATTATAGACATTTGAATAAAGTGACGATTAAGAACAAGTATCCGCTTCTAAGAATAGATTACTTGATGGATTAATTGGTGGATGCTCGTATGTTTAGTAAGATTGATTTGAGGTCGGGTTACCATCAGATTAAAGTGAAGGATGAAGATATATAGAAGACGGCTTTTAGAATGCGTTATGGACATTATGAGTATTCAGTGATGCCTTTTGGTGTTACTAATGCGCCGGGAGTATTCATGGAATACATGAATTGTATCTTTCATACTTAATTGGATCAGTTTGTAGTGGTGTTCATTGATGATATTTTGATTTACTCTAAGTCAGAAGAAGAGCATGTTGAACACTTAAGAGTAGTATTGCAAGTTTTGAAAGAGAAGAAGTTGTATGCAAAGCTGTCCAAGTGTGAATTATGGCTGAAAGAGGTTAGTTTTCTTGGTCATGTGATTTCAGGTAGTGGCATTGTTATAGATCCATCGAAGGTTGATGTTGTGTTGCAATGGGAAAATCCAAAGTCAGCTACTGAGATTAGAAGCTTTTTGGGATTAGCTGGTTATTATAGAAGGTTTATCAAAGGTTTTTCCAAGTTAGCACTTCCATGGACTAAGTTGACTTGTAAGGGTAAAGTTTTTGTCTGGGATGTTCAGTGCGAAGAAAGTTTTATAGAATTAAAGAAGAGGTTGACGTCGGCTCCGATTTTGATGTTGCCTAATCCAGGAGAGCCTTTTGTGGTGTATTGTGATGCTTCTAAGATGGGTTTAGGAGGTGTGCTTATGCAGAACGGTAAGGTAGTTGCTTATGCGTCAAGGCAGTTAAGGACTCATGAGAAAAACTATCCTACGCATGATTTAGAGCTTGTTGCAGTTGTTTTTTTGTTGAAGATTTGGAGGCATTATCTTTACGGATCTAGATTTGAAGTGTTTAGTGACCATAAGAGCTTAAAGTATCTTTTAGATCAGAAGGAGTTGAATATGAGGCCACGAAGATGGTTGGAATTGTTAAAGGATTATGATTTTGGTTTGAATTATCATCTAGGAAAAGCGAATGTGGTGGCTGATGCGTTGAGTCCAAAGACTTTACATATGTCGGCAATGATGGTTAAAGAGTTGGAATTAATTGAGCAGTTCAGAGATATGAGCTTAGTTTGCGAGGTTACTCTGCGAAGTATTATGTTGGGTATGTTGAAGATTAGTAATGAATTTTTAGACAGTATTAGAGAAGCTCAGAAGTTGGATGTGAAATTGGTAGATTTGATGGTTGGGATTGATCAGTCTGAGAATAGTGATTTTAAGTTAGATGCGCAGGGTGTGTTGAAGTTTCCTAACCAGATTTGTATTCCCGATGATGCTGAGATGAAAAAGGTGATACTTGAAAAGAGTCATAGAAGTAAGTTAAGTATTCATCCAGGAGCTACAAAGATGTATCAAGATTTGAAAGGTTTGTTTTGATGGCCTGGAATGAAGAGTGATGTGGCTCAATTTGTGTATGCATGTTTGACTTGTCAGAATTAGAAAGTTGAACATCAGAAGCCTGCAGGGTTGATGCAACCGTTAGAAGTTCTAGAATGGAAATGGGATAGCATTTCAATGGACTTTGTGATGGGGTTTCCTAATACCTTAAGAGGACATGATTCGATTTGGGTGATTGTTGATAGGCTTATGAAGTCAACTCATTTTATTCCTATTAACATTAGTTTTCCAGTGTCGAAGTTGGCTGCGATTTAAAATAGTGTGATTGTGAAGCTACATGGTGTTCCTTTGTGCATTGTGTCAGATAGAGATCCAAGATTTACTTCTGATTTTTGGAAGAGCTTGCAAGAAGCGTTGGGTTCTAAGTTGAGATTGAGTTCAGCATATCATCCTCAGACAAATGGTCAGACTGAACGGACGATTCAATCGTTGGAAAATTTGTTGAGGGCATGTGTTCTTGAGCAGGGAGGTTCGTGGGATACTTATCTTCCGTTGATAGAGTTCACTTATAATAACAGTTACCATTCTAGTATTGGGATGGCACCTTTTGAAGCGTTGTATGGTCAAAGATGTAGAACTCCGTTATGTTGGCATGAATCTGGTGAAAGTGTAGTACTTGGACCTGAACTTGCTTGTGAAACTACTGAGAAGGTGAAGTTGATTTGAGAAAAGATGAAAGCTTCCCAAAGTAGACAGAAGATTTATCATGACAAGTGACAGAAGGATTTAGAATTTCAAGCGGGTGACCATGTGTTTTTTAGAGTTACACCTGTGACTGGTGTTGGGCAAGCATTGAAGTCTAAGAAGCTCACTTCTTATTTCATTGGACCATATCAGATTTCAGAGAGAGTGGGGAATGTTTCTTATAGAGTGGCTTTACCGCCTAATCTTTCGAATTTGCATGATGTGTTTCATGTGTCGCAACTCTGGAAGTATATTTCAGATCCATCTAATGTGATTCATATGGACGATGTGCAAGTACGGGATAATCTTACGGTGGAGACGATGCCTGTACGGATCGCAGATCGTGAAATAAAGACTCTGAGGGGAAGAGAGATTATTTTGGTTAAGGTGGTTTGGCTAGGAGCTGCCGGAGAAAGCATGACTTGGGAGTTGGAGGGCAAGATGCGAGACTCCTACCCTGAGTTGTTTGATTGAGGTAAATTTTCGAGGACGAAAATATTCTAAGTGGGGGAGAGTTGTAGCACCCGTAATTTAATTAGTTATTTAATTAAATTATTTTTGGAATATTTGAGAAGATGTGTTGTGATTAATTGGATTTAATTATTTTATTAAGTGGAGAAATAATATTAGAAGTATAATATTATTGATGTGGGCTTGTTTTAAAGGAATAGAAGTAATAAGGGGGTATATTAGTTTTGAGCCCAATAAGGAGTTAAAAGAATAATAGGTTATTTTATTGTTGTTATAAAGAATAGAAAAGAGGAGGCAATAGAAAAATAAGGATTGAGAAAAAGAACGTGAAGTTGCTGGAAAAAGAGGAAAAACGGCAGAACGAGGTTTCAACCGGAAGATTATAGAGCGACCTTCAATCCAAGGTAAGGGTGGGGTTCTGACTATATAATTGGGTTCGTAATGATTGGTATGTGGGGTTAGAGGTGATTGTTGTCTTGTTCATGAATTGAATGTATGTGATGTTGTATGATGAAAAATTGATGAATTATAGATGAATAATGATGTTCCGGTGTTGTTTAGTTGACGTAGAATTATAGGATAATTGTAAGTGATGATTATCTATAATTAGATTAAGTTTTTAAGGCTTAAAATATGAAACCCGTAGTGAAAACGTAGAGAAAATCGCATAATTTATGCAGGATGTAACAGGATGCGTCGACCCCAAATGCTATGTGTCGATGCAAGAAGGTTGAAAGACTCAGGATGACTCGACACGAAGAGGTTTTGCATCGATACATGAGTGCTTTTAGACTCAGGATGAGTCGATCCATAGGAGAATGTGTCAATACATGTTGTGCGTAAGACTCAGGATGAGTCGATCCAAGAGAGGATGTGTCGACTCATGTTGCGAGTTTAGTGCAATACGCGTCGATCGAAGGAGATATGCGTCGACCCATGTTGTCTGGTTTTTGGCAAAATCGTTTAGAAAATGATGTAAATTGAGTTTTAGGATGTCGTTTGAGATGTCGTTCGAAACGTTGAATAGCTAATGCGATGAAATTTATTCTAGAGGATTAAAATGAATAATAGGAAGTGTAATCCTATTAGCCTATTTAGGATTTAGGGTTAGTTCCCGGGTTGATTGTTATGTTGGTTTTTATTCAGAATGATGAGGATGAATGTTTATAGGCTGCTGTTTAAATTGTAACAGTAGGAGTAATGATAGTAATGATGTAAGATTACAGAATAGTGGTGTGAATCATTGTCGTATTAATGTACAACTGAGTTGTTGATGAGACTTTATTAATGATGTTGTGTTGATAATTTGTGATGAATAAATGATGTTTGATGAATAAATGATGTTTGATGAATTATTATGAATGATATGACATATTGATGAAGAAATGTTGAGATACTTTTGAGATGTAGTCCTTTGGCCAATGATAATGATGTATTGAGATGTTGTTAATTGTTGTGTTGTTATTACATTCATGATTGTGTCGCATACATTGCATTTTGAGATGGAGCTTATGCTCGTTGAGATGGCCTGTATTGGCGAATATTGAGATGAAGGTTTATGCCTTGTTGATGCCTCTATAAATTGGCAAATTTTTGAGATGGGAGTTCTGCTCCAAATGGTACCACATACATTTGCATAGTATTGAGTCGCATTATATGATTGCATAAAGAAGTGTGTATTGATGTGGTGAATGTGTATTATTGTTGTTGATTATGAGATGAGAAGTGGTGATGTTATGTGATCTAATTTAATATATTAATTATCATGCGCTTTATTATATTGTTAGATATCTCACCCCTTCTGTTTGAATGTTGCCCTTATGTTGGTAACGTGCAAGTAATCAATAGTGAAAGTTGTATACCTTTAATAGTTTGAGTCGGTTTCATTGCTCGGATATGTAACACTCGGGGGGATGAACGCTTGTTGGTTTTGATTGTTGATTATTCAGTTGTTGAACCTTAAGTTGATTATTATTAAATTGAGTTGTTTTAAAGTTGTTGTAATGATGACAGATATGCTATTAAGAATTTCTGTTGCGTAGATGTTGAATTATTTAATTAAAGATGTCATGATGATGGTTCATCCGATGTTTTAAAAGTGTTATATATCCACGATGAATGCAATGAATTTGATAGAAGAATTTGTGGCATCCCGATTCGTTTGCATGAATGATTTTTATAACTCTGAATTGTTTATATAATTTTTCGGGGTAGAATTGGGGTGTTACACCATTCTGATACTCATTCAAATTCATCTTTCAGATACAGTTCAGATACGCTCTAGACACGGATGCCATCCAAATACTCATTCAGATTCAGCTTTCAGATACGCTCCAGACACGGACGCCATTCTGATACTCATTTAGTTTCAGCTTATAGATACTGTTCAGAAATCTTTTCTGGATGGCATCTACAAGCCCATCTCCAACAACTTTCTATCATCTCTCCAAATGAAATCTTTAGGCCCATTCCCTTTACCATCACATCACCGAGTGCAAATTTCTAGGCACTCTAGTGTCCAATCATCTTCCACCTTCAAGTTACGAATGGCAAAAATCGCCAATCTAACTCTTCAAGTTTAATAAGATTGAACAGGGGCAGCTGTTGTACCCCAAAATTGTCCCTCTCACTTATGAAGAATTTTCTCACAAGATCTCCTTTAGCTCAAAGGCTGCACTAGGGTTGATCAGCTCAAGACCCCTCCTTAAATATTGATGACCAAAATTAGGGTTTGAGATTGCACAAGGAATTTTGAACTTCCAATAAACCATATTAATTTCATGGATCATTATGGACCCTTAAGATCACTCATGTCAAGTTTCAAGCCTTGGACCTCACTTTTGCTCGGTCAATTGAGCAGTTGACCTAAAAATTAACTATATTGGGGAAAACGTCAACCATTGCCAATTTACAGTCAAAATTCATAATTTTTTATCCACATCAACATTCTATACTCATATGTATCATTTGATCAAGTTTGGACCATAATTCCCCAAGAAATTTGATCAAATCTCCAAAAGGGCAAAATGGTCAAAATTAGGGTTTTGACTCGGAAAGGGCAATTTCTGATTTTTGACCTAGAAAATGATCAATTGGTTCAAGGAATGATCTAAAGAGTCCAATTGTATCATTTTTACCTAATGACATGGCTCAAAACACTGCAAGTCCAAAAGATTGACAAATGAATTTTCAGTCAACTGATCAAAAGTCAACTATATATTGAAAAGTCAAACTTTGACTTTTTGGTCAAATTCAAATGCCAAATATCACAATTCATCAAAACATGTAAAAATATGAAACTTATTCATCAAGAAATAAAAATTCAAGATTTCATTTTGAAAAGTTAAAATTTCTAAACTTAGAAATTTTTCTAAGTGTTGGAAATTTCTTATTTTTTCATAACTTTGAGTAAACTTTTCACCATGATGAAAAGTGATTCAAGTAAAACTTCCAACATAAAAGTTGTATATATCCATGAAATATACAATTTTGCTTCACACAACTTCTTCCAAAAGTACTTGGATCTCAAGTTATAAATTTAAGAACATGTGGTCATGAAACAAAACACTTAGTGAAATTTTGCCCTAATTTGGTCAGGATTTTGACCCAACTTCATGGAACTTTTTCATATAGTTCCAAGGGGAATATTCAAAGTCATTTCAAAGATTGGTTGTAGATCACATTTCAATCTTTCCAAAATGTCTAAGAACTCCTTGATATGATTCTTGAGTAGGGAGAATCGAAGAGATGAAGTTAGGGTTTTATCACTTGAATTACAAGTCATTTTGTGATGAACCAAGTTCAAAATTCAAACTATGCTTCCAAAAATCTAGTTTGAAGGCCTCAAATTTGTTAGGCACTCCATAATTAATGTCTTGTATATCTGTTAGAGGTCTCATTTCAAGCACTCAATGCATGGACATGCTTTATGTCCATTTTTGGAAGAAAGTGCACATTGCCATTTTGATAAAGTTACTTTTTGCACAAAACTTGTTCTTGAGCCTTGCACTTGTTCTCTTCTTATCACACAAGTCCTATAACTCATGAGAAATGGTTTATACACTTATAATGACCCAGCCCATGCTTGTACCTCACATTAAAACTTGGTTTCCCTCTTTTCTTGAAAATCAAGTAACCTAGCCAAAAGCTTATAACTTGTACTTCTGATTGTCCAAGCCACTCCAATCCTTTTGCTTATAGATACACAAACTATTTGCATCAAACACACAAATTATTGAGCCCTAAAAACACCTAGAACTCAGAATCACCTAAAACACTTCAAAACTTGTCATTCTTGAGTTTTGAAGCTAATCTTCAAATATACTCGTGCGTTTCTTGGCCTTTTGTTTTCAAAACCTTCTAAACAACATACACAAACAATCTCAACACCTGTAGCATCACTGTAACACCCCCATCCTCATCCACCATTTTCAAAAAAGAGCTTTTCATTTGGACTTCTCCAGAACTCCTCAAGCCTTTTCAGCTCAAGCTAAGCATTCCATTAGCTTCCTGGGAACTTGAGGAAGCTAACCCAACCATTGGAACTCCTTGAAAGCTGCTCAAACTTCAAACTTGATACCCTCTTGCAAGGTAAGTTTTGTAACTTTGAAACTTTTCATACAGGTATCATCAATGATTTATTTGTGAATGAAACATGTAGATATCATTGCCCTAAAGCTGACCATGTCCATAGTTTCCATTAATTTTTCTTGAGCTTAGAGAATTTTGAGACTGAAATTTATGAGATTTTTAGGGTTCAGTTTAGGGACATTGAAATTCATGCTTATATTTGATCTATAGTTTTAATGATTTACATTTCTGAAACCGTGAGGAAATTTGCTACAAGTTTCATGTTTACAGTTTTCATTTTTGTTGAGAAATGAACAAGTTACATTTGGTCTGGCTGGAGGTTCAAGATGAAGTGTAACTCAGGGCGCGTTTTGCATCATATATTTATTATTTTGCTTATGTTAACGAATGTATAGCCACCCTAGTGGTAGAAGCGCACGCCTGTAACCTTTGGGACCTGGGTTCGAGCCCCAGTGGTACCCTTTTGATTTTTTCACATTTTTTTGCTTTCTGACTTTGTTTTTTTGCAGGCGCTGGGCCTTGTTGGGATTTTGTTGTTTTTTTGTTGTTTTTACTTTCTAACTCCCTTACAGGTTATTTGCACCCTGGCCCAAATTTTATTTTCTTTTCTTATTTTCCATTTTATTTATTTTCTTAGTTATTTTTCTAAATACTAAAAAAATCATAAAAATATAAAAAATAGTAGATTTTATATTTTGACTTAGTTTATTTATTTTTCTCATAAAAAATATTTTATTTAATCAATACTTTATTCATTTCACTAAATATCTTGTAAATTTAATTAAATACTAGGTTTTATTTATTTTCTTTTACACCAATTTAAATATTTTATTTTAATATAAAAAAGGCCAAAAATATTTTATAATACTATAATTTATTTCCAAGACAAAAAATACCAAAAATATTTTTCTTATAAACTTAGTTTCTTATCGATTAATGAATTAGGGTTTTATTAATTTCTTTTCTTATTAAATTAAGTTATTTTAATTAATTATTATTTTTAATTAATTAGGTTAAAACAAATTCACTTTTTTTTATATAAAAAACCCAAACAAAAATACCCATTTTCTTCATATTTATATTCTTGCAAATTTATTCATCTTGTACATTATTTATTTCAATTTTTGTACCAATTCAATATGGTTGTAATAGATTAATTAGGTTTATATTCTTGCAATCCCCATTTACAATTTGTATACCCCTCTCCCTCCAAATATTGTAATAGCATAGTAACTTTACATTCCACAATTTATCGCTTCATATATAAATGTTAGTAATTAGGGTTTGTATGGAAAGATTAAAATCAATACTTAGAAAACCCTAATTCAAGACAAAATCAAGCATGAAAACAATACACTTGCACACAAGCACCCCCTAGGGTAAATCCATTTGGTTGCCTTTACAAAATGGCCATATTACGCATGTGAGGTATCTTAGCAAAAACAAGCAAATATAAGATCATAGTCCCTCGATGACGCTATCTAAGTTTCCTTTCAAATGATCTTAGTCCCTAAAAAGAATTCTAAGATACCTTGCAACATTGCTAATCATGGTCATACGATGACCCACACCTATCCCGTTTACATCCAAAGATAGGGTTACTTACCAAATCAATGGTAAGATAACAATATCAAAGGAAAAGGAAATGAACAAGAAAGACTTTTGAGTAGGTAGAAAGCTCCTAGTTACTTGCTCCATTTCAAAGAAAACATCCTTGTTATTTTCAAAACAAACACCTACACTTTCAAAACATCTTACAAACTTGAAAACATTTTCAAAAGATCAAACACTTTTTATACATTCTTACGAACGAGAATCATTACAAAGTTTGCCTAAACAAAGGCCTCTTTACAAAAGACTTTCAAAAACCACACAAAGAACAATCTCAAACAAAAAGCAAGTGATCTAGCAAGTAACTAAGATCCCATGGAAAACCATGGATGAAAGGGGTGCTAATACCTTCCCTTTTCATAATCTACCCCCCGAACTCAAGAAATAATCTCAAAGGTCTTTCCTGTGCTTTTTCACCTTTCCTTTTGGATAAAAGAAAAGTCAGTGGCGATTCTTGCTAACCGTAACATTTGCGATAAAATGCAAAACCTTCAAGTCAGTTCTCCCACCGTATCACACAAACCCTCTGATTTTTCCTTGAAACCCCCTTCTGAATCTTTAACTCATCTAAGATCACTGATCGTACCGCTGAACGTTATCTCTATGATCCCTTGATCCGATGAACAAATATGATTATGTTTTGATGTTATTGTAACAAGATTATTGAGAAGATGGTGAAGATTGAAGTATCTTTCAGGTTTATAATGCTCAGAAAAGTAGTTGCTCACCAACTGAATTTGTGATACCTTTTTTTTTAATTGCAAAATTGACTTATATATGTAACAGAAAAATGTTAGAAGTAAAACCGCAGTATGAGTCGATGCATATCTCATATGATTCAACTCATGTTAGTTACAAAACATGGGATGATTCGATACAATGCATTATGTATCAATACATAATGTTATCAAGACATATTACAGAGAGAAAAATTATGTATGAGTCGATGCAAAACACGAATGTGTCGATGCAACCAAGAAATGAGTCGATTCAAACCATTATGTATCGATACAAATTATTGTCCACACAGAATCTAGAACCTTTAATTTCGTAGAGTCAAAACAAAATGCGAATGTGTCGATTCATACTGAGTTGGTTTTTATTTCCAAAAACAAGAAGTGATATGTATCGATGCATAAGTGCACGTGTTGATGCATAAAGGTTTTTAAAACGTTTTCCAGAAGCATGAACTTTACATGTATCGATGCAAAGTGCGAATGAGTAGACTCATACTGAAGCACAATTGATTTTGTGATTTTGAAATCATGATACATGTGTAAAACACATTTTTGACCCTTTTAGAACATGCTACACTATTATCATATCATGCTCACATAGAGATCAAACACAATAAAAATTCATTAATACTTATATCACACATATTCGCTATCATACAAAACTACTCAAAAAAAGGGTTGCTCACAAACTCCCTCTTTTTGATGATGGTAGATACTTGCAAAATGTGTGATGATGGAGCATAAATGAATGAGTTGCTCCCCCTGAGTTTGTGCATAACAATACCAATAAGTCTCCTTATTTAACTTTGTCTTTTCTTCTCCCCCTTTGTCAACATCAAAAAGAGGAAAAGAACTATTTTTCAGCAATTAAATTTAGTTGAAGATACACAAAATAAAATTGAGTTGCATACTCAGCAGAATTGAAACGAAAACCAATGACATTCACAAAAAAATGAAGCTTAGCATGGTAATCACAATAGAACACTCACAAAGAGTGACAAATATAGGCAATAACGAGTAAACAAGAATAAACAAGAATAAGAGAAGTGAAATCATTACCTAAGAAAGTTGTGAATTACATAAGCTGAATCAAAAGCAAACAATGTTTGAATAGGAATACAAATGAACTAAGAAAATGAATATAAATGCTATGGAATAGATGAGATGATATGATCAAGGATTATGGCCACCACAAGATTCATCAGCATATCCAAAATTGTAGCGCGGAGGTGGTGGAGGTGGATTCTGATCCGGATTCTGACCCATGAAGCTGTATTTCTGAAACCTTTTTTGGACTTCTGCATTTCTGAAGTTATTTATGATGCCAGGGTTGTCGCGACAATTGTCCATAAAACCTGCCATCTCATTATAGAACACTTGATGCCACTTTACCAAATACGTATGCCATGAGTGCTGGTTGTGATACATCTAGGTGTGCTCCTCATTCCATTCCTAGTGTTCTTTGTGCCACTCACTCTACTGGATGTGCCAACTTCGCGCTACCTCATGGCAAGCTTGATTTGCAAGTTCCATTTGTTATAACATCTTAGTAAGATAAGCAGGAGCTACCGAGGAAGAACCTGCAGCAGCAACAACAGTGTAAGGCGAGACAGATGGATCATACTGATAGTTGGTCAGAGACCACCTATTTGGGACCCAGTCACCCCAACCGGTGTTAGCATCATCCGAATTTTCCTTAGGTTGGGCATCATCATTAACATTATGCATTTCTTCATCGATGGGTTCCTCATCCATATACACTTGTTCAGTGGGAACGTCAAAGTTATACACCCTTGTATTGGAGCCTTTCTCTTTGAAATAGAGGCATTGACGATTCTTATCCCACCGATATCCCATGTGAGACAAAGTGGCCCTATTGAATTCTTGGGCAGTAGTGGGAGAAACTAGAAGGACAAGAGGTATTTCCACATTCCAAAATTTGATAATCCTCATTATCTGAGTTGTGTACCCTAGAGTAGTGTTTTTCTGGTTATTGCGCATGAGGAACATGCATTTGAAAAAGTAGTTGGGCCAATTTAGTGCAACCTTATTTTGAATAATATGCAAGAGGTGAATATCTTCTCTATCCAACCTATAATGACCACCAGATCTTTGATGCAAATTGTGCGAAACGATCCAATGAAGCATTCTAGGAATGCTCTTGATCGCTCTAGTTATGATATGTTCATTTTCACCAAGAGGTCTTTCCAATTTTATAATTAATGCTAGGAAGGCCTCCTCTTTAAAATCAATATCAAAACTCTGATCATGACAACTTTTCAACATTGTCCTACCAAATGGAATACGAAACACAGTCTGCCAATCGTTAGCCTCAAACACGTGTGTGATACGGTGGGAGAACTGACTTGAGGTTTTGCGTTTGTTTCGGTTGAGCAAGAGTCGCCACCGACTTTTTATTTTATCCTAAGGAAAGGTTAAAAAGCACAGCAAAAACCTTTGAGATGTTTTCTTGGGTTCGGGGAGTATATTATAGAAAGGGAAGGTATTAGCACCCTTTCTATCCATGGTTATCCATGGGATCTTAGTTACTTGCTTAGATCAACTTGCCTTGATTTTCAATTGTTTGAAATGGTGCTTTGTGTGTGGGTTTAAAAATGTTTTGAAAAGAGGCCAATGTGGTGGCAACCTTTGCAATGATCCATGTTGGGATGTATACAAAGATGTATGTCTTTTAAAAGTTTTCAATGTTTTTAAAAGTTGTTTTGAAAGTGTGTTGTGAAGTGTGTTTTGAAAAATAGGCAAGTGTTTTTGTTTTGCAAGTTGGCAAGTAACCAAGAGTTGTCTACTCCTAAATTTAACTCAAAGATCTTTGTTATGTTTTAACCCTTTTAACAATTTTGTTCCACCATTGTATTTGGTGGACAATCTTGTGTTAGGATGTGAACGGGACGGGCACGGGTCATCGTTTAGACCATGATTGCAATGGTGCCAAGTGTCTTTGGGCAATTTTTTCCTTTAAGGGACTTGATCATTTTTAGGCAACTTTCGAAAGCGTCATCGAGGGACTATGATCATTTGAATTTGTTTTGTTTTGCCAAAGACACCTAAAATTCAATATGGCCCATTATTGAAGGCAACAAGTGGAATAACCTAGGGGTGCAAGTGTGATTAGTGTTGTCCATTTTCATGCTTGTTTATCTTGAATTTAGGTCAAACTATTTGTTGTTTTTGATTTGTATACAAAACCCTAATTCTATCATGGCATATTTAGAAAGCTTTTAAAGTGCGGAATTTAAAGGTCCTACATTATTACAATACAAATTATGGGATGGGGGTACAAATGTTCAAATGGGGATATTTTAGCAAGAAATTAAACCTAAACTATTACATCCAAATTGAATTTTTACAAGGTATTCAATTGCACAATAATTAAATAAAATATAATAAATATGCAAGATGCAAAAAATGATTTTTTATATGTATGTAAAAAGGTATTTTTATGTGACAAATAAACAAAAATAAAAATGAATAATTTTGGATATTTTTACATGTTTAGGGGAAAACCCTAATTTTATAAATAAAAAGGTATTTATTATATAATATGTGCAATATTTATTAATTATGTACAAAAATAAATAAAAGGGAAGTATATTGTAAAAAAGTGATTTTTTAAGTTAAATATTAATAAAAATAAAAATGTATTATTTTTGTATTTTTCTCCTAAATATTTTGATAAGTATATAAGTATTTATATTATTTACTAAATATATTAAATATGTATAAAAATAAAATATTTAATATTTACAAAAAAGGTATATTTTTTATAAAATGTTTTGAAAAGGTAAAATAAAATAAAAATCAGAAACTAAAAATGTATTGGTACTATTTTAGTATTTTTAAATGAAATTATATTGTATATTTATTTACATATAAAACTAAATGAAACAAAATAAATATCAAATAAAATGCAAAAAATGTGAGAAAAATATTTTTAATATTTTTTATGCTTTGACTAAAATAAATAAGTCAGAAACAAAAATCAAAAGTCAAAAATAATGAAAATAAAATACAATGGGCCAAGGGGGTGCATGTGTGAGAATGTGGTGCAAAAAGAAAGAACAAGTCAAGCCCAGCCCAAGAAGACTTTGTCTTCAACCTCCAGACTGGTTTGAACAACAACAACACGTGTTTCCTAACTACTGATTCCTGGACTTTCAAGCAAAACTCATAACACAAGAAATGTAGAGCATCAAGAGATGAATCCAGACATATAAAAAACTTAACTTAACTCTCAGAAATGAGGGAGAATTTCTCCATCCCTAATTCTTGACCTATGTTTTTTTCTAATGTTCAGGTTCCAAATTCTCTCAGTACACACAACATAAATGCAAAGTGATTATATGTGTAGCTTCAGGGCCATGAGTAGATCATTTTTCATTCATAAACTTAAAGCTAACTCTTCCTAGATTGAGAGATAGAAGTCCATGAACTTACCTGTTCAGCTGGGATCGTGTCTGGAAATGGAGGTATCTTCAGTGCAATGTGAGGACTTGTACAGCTTGCTTGAAGGTCAGGGATGCTTCTCCAACCTTTAGCTTGCTTTGAAACCAAATGAATCAAGCTATGGAAGTCAACCTGCAAAATAGAAAAAGTGAAAATGGTGAAGTTGGTTAGAGGTGTTACAGGTCATGTCCAATGCTTGGGATAGTTTGTATAGGTGGTATGGAGTGTGTATGAACTGGTTTTGGCCAAGGCGCACGAATGGATTGAGTTATGGACCTCAAACTGCAGGGATGCCCTGTTTTTGTGCAGTACAATGGTGTTTTTAGGTTTAGGGAGGTATGGAAGGTATTTAGCTCGTGCCTTAGCTCAGGTTTGATGTTTTGAATGTGTTCAACAAGTTTGTCTAGGCTTGTGGTTGCAGCAATGTGAGATGATGTTGGTTATGCAAGGTTTCTTCTCTCTTAAGCAAAGTTTGTCAACTTGGTTTATAGACTTATGCAGGCCCCCTAAACATGCTGCCTCAATCCCTCTTGATCAGTGTGTTATGTCCATGAATCCTATGTCCAAAGATATGGCCCTGTACTTCTTGATTTGCAAACTTGACATAAAGTGTAACTTTTCAAAAATGGATAACTTACTTTTTCTAATTAAGGCTTAATTCTTCATACAATGACCAAATGCACAAAATAATGCCTTGGAACAATGGATTGGCATTTAATTATTGAGTAAGAAAAGGATTAGAGGCCTGTAACTAGCTTGCTCATGTTGATTTGAAAAATTGCACAAGTTATGAACATGGAAATGACTCATGAACAAAGTGACTTTTGCCCATATTGCCAAATTCGATTCTCCCTAACCACAAGGGTGTTTGAGAAGTTCTTGGACATTTTGGAAAGCTTGGAATGTGTACTACAATCCATCTTTGTAATGCAAATTGAAATTCCAAGTGGAAGCATGTGAAAAGTGGCCATGAAGTTAGGCAAAAATCCTGCCTAAAATAGGTCAAAGTTGTAGATTTTGCAATGTACTACAACTTTCATGTTTTGAGTTTTCTTTGAATCCAAATGTATCTTGATGAAAAAATGGGACAAAGTTAGGGAAAAAATTAGGAATTTTCATAACTTAGAAAAATTCTAAGTTATGAAATTTCTTCATTTCAAACCCTAATTTGTGATTTTTGATTTCTTGATGAACAAGTTTCATAATTTGACATGTTTTGATGAAAAATGAATCTTGACACTTGATTTTGACCAAAAAGTCAAAGTTTGACTTTTCAGTATACAGTCAAATTTGGCTTAGTTGACTGGAAAATTCATCTGTCAATCTTGTGCTTTTGGGATCTTTTGAACTTTTTGAACATGTCAAGACAATGCCATGGGGTCCTTGAGTCCATATGTGAGCTTGGTTGGCCATTGGCTAGGTCAAACAGTAAAAAATTGCCTTTGTGCAGTCAAAACCCTAAAAATGACCATTTTGCCCTTTTAGTGATCTGATTAAATTTCTTGTGGAATTGTGATCCAAACTTGACCAAATGGTTCATATGAGTTCATAATGTTGATGTGGGTCAAAAATCATGAGGTTTGACTGTCAATTGACCACAGTTGACTTTTTCCCCAATACAGTTGATTTCTAGGTCAACTGTCCAATTGACTGGGCAAAGATTGGAATCAAGGCTTGAAATTTGGTATGGATAAACTTGGGAGTCCAATATGAAGCATGAAAGTCATCTTAGGCATTTTAGGTCAAAACATCTTTGTGCTAACACAAACCCTAATTTGGGTCAACAGTGCAAGGAGGAGTCTTGAGCAGAGCAAACCCTAACTTGATCCTGAGCTCCAAGGGTCTTGTGGTGAGAAAATGTTGAGGAAATGGGAGGGAAAATTTTGGGGTACAACAGTTGCCCCTGTTCAATCTTCTTGGACCTGAAGAGTTAGATTGGCAAGTTTTCCTTTCGCGACTCGAGGGTAAAAGGAGATTGGACACTAGAGTGCCCGTAAATTTGCACTCGCATAGTAGAGTATCAGCAATGTGATGGCGGGAATGGGCTTATAGATGCCATTTGGAAGAGATGGTTGATAGGAGGATGGGCTTATAGATGCCATCTAGAGGCGTGACAGAACCTTGTCGGGAATGGGCTTATAGATGCCATTTAGAAGTGTTGATCGCGTAAGAGATTCCTTAGCGAGCACTTGCGTATTTTGAGAAAGAAAGATGGTTTCCTGGCTTGTTACAGGGGTTTCTCTTCAGTCTCTTCATGCAGATATGCCCTGGCTGGATACAGGTATCGAATCTACAATTGGTTGCTCACAGATGTGCCCTGGCTAGATACAGGAATCGAATCTGGAACTGTTGTCTACAGATGTGCCCTGGCTGGATACAAGTATCGAATCTGGAATTGTCGTTTACAGATATGCCCTGGCTGGATACAGGTATCGAATCTGGAATTAGTTGCTCACAGATGTGCCCTGGCTGGATACAGGAATCGAATCTTGAATTGCAAAAGGTTGGTAGAGATAGCTTTCCTGGCTAGATACAGGTGTAAGCCTCTGACCTGAGAATGAAAGATAATTTCCTGGCCTGTCACAGGGGTTGATCTTCGAACTCTTCATGCAGATATGCCCTGGCTAGATACAGGTATCGAATCTACAATCAATCACTCACAGATATGCCCTGGCTAGATACAGGTATCGAATCTGGAATTGCGATAGTTGATAGTAATCATATTTTGGATTGATCTTTTTCCTGAAAAGGCAAAACATCAGTTGTATGCAATGTCATGATGTATGAGATGTATGATGTCATGAGATAGTGTTGTATGCACTTTATCATGTATGTAAACAGGATGTATGAAATATGAAATGTCTATGAATGTATTTTCGTCTAGGAAAATAAATCCTTGACGACTGGCCGGGGAATCAAATCCTGGGCTGATGTTGAAGAGTAGAGTTCTTCGCTTCCGCTGGGGATGATGGTTGTGAGAATAAACCGGTAGGAGAAGATGACTCCGTTGGGGAATAAACTTTTTGGAGAAATTAATCTGCGGGGAATTACTCTGTGGGAAGAGATACTTCGCTGAGGTTTTGATGAGAGCTCCACTGGGGGCTCCACTGATAAGTTATGTTGGGGAACTTGATGAACTCCGCTGGGGATAGGAAAAACTTCGCCGAGGATGATCTTTCCGTGGTTATTAGCTAAGGATAACCCAGTTATACCCTGGTGGGGAAATAACCTTTGAATAAAGTCGGAGAGATGCGTTCGTACTCTGCAGGTGATAAGCTTCCAGAATCTACTGGGGATATGGATTCCACTTTCCTGGGGAAACTTTTCAGACTGTACTGGGGGATGGTATTCCGTTGAGGAACAATCTTTTATTAAGACTACCGGGGATGCTTGCTGAGGAGTGTCTATACTCCACTGGGGAATGTTGAGATCTTCTAGGGATACCCAACTTCCTTAAGGCTGACAGTAGACTAACTCTGCTTGAGGAGAGTATCGTTGACTTGCTAGGGGAACAAAATGCCTTTTCGGGGCTGACGGGAGAGTATTGCTGAAATCTAGTCTTACTCTGTGGGGAGTTGAGGTGACCTGGTTATGTTCTTCAGCTGAACCTACCTTGGTACCTCGGTGGACAGAGCAACTAGATCGCTTAGACATTTCTAAATTGCCCCTGTTTCTGATGCCACCTGTAATCAGTCCTTTGTTTCACATGCAACATTTCATGATTAGCAATTAATGTCAAATGCATATATCAAAAATGAACATTGGACGTTCTTCGCAAAACAAAAGAGAAAAAGGAAAAACAATGGATAATTTGTCTGAAAAATTGAACTTATATTGATTTTGAAATTTGCCTATAAATAGGCGTTTTTGTGTACAAGAGGCTGACGTCCTAGTAAGAGAATGCCGCCGAGCAAAATAGAGTTTATACAATTTTGTGAAAAGGAAACAAAATAGCTATGTGAAAATAATCCCACTGGGTTCCAACTCTGCTATCGCCTTTATGTCTTCAAACGTCTCATGACTTTGCTGCTTAGTTGAAGATGAAGCTGATTGATTGATGTCGTCTGAGCCCGATAGTCGATGCCTAATTCTGGATGCAAGGTGATCCAATGAGACATAGTATTACGCTTTATCCCTAATGTTGTACCCCAAAATTTTCCCTCTCATTTCCTCAACATTTTCTCACCACAAGACTCCTCCTTGCACTGTTGACCCAAATTAGGGTTTGTGTTTGCACAAAGATGTTTTGACCTAAAATGCCTAATATGACTTCCATGCTTCATTTTGGACTCACGAGTTTATCTATACCAAGTTTCAAGTCTTGATTCCAAACTTTGCCCAGTCAATTGGACAGTTGACCTAGAAATCAGCTGTATTGGGGAAAAAGTCAACTGTGGTCAATTGACAGCCAAACCCCATGAAATTTGACCCACATCAACATTATGAAATCATTGGAACCATTTGGTCAAGTTTGGATCACAATTCCACAAGAAATTTGATCAGATCACCAAAAGGGCTAATTGGTCATTTTTAGGGTTTTGACTGCACAAAGGCAATTTTTGACTGTTTGACCTAGCCAATGGCAAACCAAGCTCATATATGGACTCAAGGACCCCATTGAATTGTCTTGGCATGTTCAATAAATTCAAAAGATCCCAAATGCACAAGCTTGACAGATGAATTTTCCAGTCAATTGATCAATTTTTGACTGTATACTGAAAAGTCAAACTTTGACTTTTTGGTCAAAATCAAGTGTCAAGATTCATTTTTCATCAAAACATGCCAAATTATGAAACTTGTTCATCAAGAAATCAAAAATTGCAAATTAGGGTTTAAAATGAAGAATTTTCATAACTTAGAATTTTTCTAAGTTATGAAAATCCCTAATTTTTTCCTAACTTTGTCCCATTTTCCCATCAAGATGCATTTGGATTCAAACAAAAGTCAAAACATGAAAGTTGTAGTCCATTGCAAAATATACAACTTTGATTCACAAAGTTTCCTCAAAAGAAGCTTGTAGCTCAAGTTATGATTTTTGGAACAAGGGTGCAAAACATTCTTAACTTAGAGAAATTTTGACCTATTTTAGGCAGGATTTTTGCCTAACTTCATGACAACTTTTCACATGCTTCCACTTGGAATTTCAATTTGCATTACAAATATGGATTGTAGTACACATTCCAAGCTTTCCAAAATGTCCAAGAACTCATCAAACAACCTCGTTGTTAGGGAGAATCGAATTTGGCAAGTTGGGAAAAACTCACTTTGTTCATGACCAATTTACATGTCCATAACCTTGCATTTTGAACTCAGCATGTTCTAAGATGGATTACAGGTCCTTTATCTCATTCACACTCATAAATTTAATGCAAATCCCTTGTGTTCAAGCCTTACATTATGTGTTTAAGCATTGCATACAAGATTAAGCTATAATTAGAAAAAGTGATATATCCATTTTTGAAAAGTGAAACTTTATGTCAAGTTTGAAAATCAAGAAGTACAAGGCCATATCTTTGGGCACAAGTTCAGAAAGCATTTCACACTGATTAAGAGGGATATTTGCATCACATTAGAGGGGCCTGTACAAGTCTAGAGAACCAAGTTGACATTTCTTTCTTAAGTGTGAAGAAACTTGCATATTACACATCAACTCTCATTTCAGCCAAGGCAAGCTTAAGCAAAGTTGTTGCACACCTTCTAAATAACATAACTAAGCTGAAACAAGAGCCTATCACCTTCAATATCACCTCATTCACAGAAACACCATAAAACTGCAAAAACAGGGCATAAGCTGCAGTTTGAATCCCATAGCTCAATCCACTCGTGCATTTTCATCCAAACCAGTTCAAACACATTTCCTACCATCCATACAAACTGTCCCAAGCCTTGGAAGCAGACTGTAACACCTCTAACCAACTTCACCATTTTCACATTTTCTGTTTTACAGGTGGATTGCTATAGCTTGATTCACTTGGTTTCAAAGCAAACTAAAGGTTGGAATAGCATCTCTGAACTTCAAGCAAGTTGTACCAATCCTCATTTTGCCTTGAAGGTGCCTCCATTGTCAGACACGATCCAAGCTGAACAGGTAAGTTCATGGACTTCTATCTCTCAATATAGGAAGAGTTAGCTCTAAGTTTGTGAATGAAAAATGTTATATTCATGCCCCTGAAGCTATACATATCTTTACTTTCCATTTATGTTGCATGTGCTGAGAAAATTTGAGACCTGAACATTGACAAAAACTTAGGTTAAGAATTAGGGATGGAGAAATTCTCTCTCATTTCTGAGAGTTAGGTTAAGTTTTTTATATGTATGGAATCGTGGCTTGATGCTTAACATTTTTCATGTTGTGAGTTTGTGCTAAAAGTCCAAGAATCTTGAGATAGCAGGCGCGTTTTCTGGTTGTACAAAGATGCTGGAGGTTGAAGAAGACAGCGTCTTGGGCTGGGCCTGAGATTTGTTTCCTTTTCACAACACTACATTTCACATGCACCCCCCTGGCCCATTTTATGTTTTACTTTTCATTTTCCATTTTTTTCCTTTTGATTTTGTTTCCATATTTTTATTTAAGCATGAAAAAATATTAAAATTATTTTTCCCATATTTTTTGTATTTATTTTGATATTTATTTGACTTTATTTAGTTTTGTACATAAATAAACACTTATATACTATTATTTAAAATAACTAAAAAATAATACAAACATAATTTTATTTCTGATTTTTATTTTATGTTATCTCTTGAAAACATTTTATAAAAAAATATATATTTTTTTAATAATATTAAATATTTTATTTTTTGTACATATAATATATATTTAATAAATAATGTAGAATACTTATATATTTATTAGTATATTTAGGGAAATACAAAGAATTAATACATTTTATTTTTATTAATATTTTGACCTCAAAAATACTTTTTTTACAATATACCTTCTTTTATTTATTTTTTGTACATAATTAATAAATATTGTATATATTATATAATAAATACCTTTTATTCTTAAAATTAGGGTTTTACCCCTAAATGCATAAAAATACCACAAATTAATTAATTTTATTTTTGTTTATTTGACACATAAAAATACTTTTTTTTTTCATACATTGAAAAAAACCATTTTTTTTTGCATCTTGCACATTTATTATATTTTCATTTTTATTTAATTATTGTATATTAAATAAGTTTGTATAATTCAATTTAGATGTAATAGTTTAGGTTTAATTTCTTGCTAAAATATCCCCATTTGAACATTTGTACCCCCATCCCATATATTGTGTTGTAATAGCTTAGGACCTTTTATTTTTCGTATTTAAAAGCTTTCTAATTATGCCATGTTAGAATTAGGGTTTTGTATGCAAAATTAACCAAAAATAGTTTGACCTAATTTCAAGATAAACAAGCATGAAAATGGACAACACTAATCACACTTGCACCCCTAGGGTACTCCACTTATGGCCTTCAAAAAATAGGCCATATTGCATGTTAGGTATCTTTGGCAAAAACAAAACAATCAAATGATCATAGTCCCTCGATGACGCTTTCGAAAGTTGCCTAAAAAATGATCAAGTCCCTTAAAGGAAAAATTGCCCAAAGATATTTGGCACCATTGCAATCATGGTCTAAACGATGACCCGCACACGTCCCGTTAACATCCTAACACAAGATTGTCCACCAAATACAATGGTGGAACAAAATTGTTAAAAGGGTTAAAACCTAGCAAAGATCTTTGAGAAATTTAGGGTAGATAGCTCTTGGTTACTTGCCAACTTGCAAAACAAAAACCCTTGCCTATTTTTCAAAACCACACTCCACAACACATCTTCAAAAACAATTTCCAAAAACATTGAAAACCTTTTCAAAAGACATACACCTTTGTATACATCCCAACATGGATCATTACAAAGGTTGCCACAACAATGGCCTCTTTTCAAAACATTTTCAAACACACACACAAAGCACCATTTCAAACAATTGAAAGCACCATTTCAAAAAATTGAAAATGCAAGGCAAGTGATCTAAGCAAGTAACTAAGAGCCCATGATTAACCATGGATAGAAAGGGTGCTAATACCTTCCCTTTCTATAATCTACTCCCCGAACCCAAGAAAACATCTCAAAGGTTTTTGCTGTGCTTTTTAACCTTTCCTTAGGATAAAATAAAAAGTCGGTGGTGACTCTTGCTCAACCGAAACATTTGCGAAAATAAACGCAAAACCTCAAGTCAGTTCTCCCACCGTATCACAGAACTGGCGACTCTGCTGGGGATAATTTTAAAAGTGGAGTAACCTTAGGGCTTAGATCACCCTCTTGCATGACTAATTGTTTGTTTTGATTGCTTTACATCTTGGTTCTCTTGTTTGGGGTTTTTGCAATCCTACACCCGGATTTGGGGAAACATTCATAGATAGCAATACGTTGTGGAAACTGTGCGGGGTATACCGACACGGTTGAAGCAATAGCTATATTAGTGCGACATATTTGTGAGTACCGGTAACCCTTGAGTTCAATCAAGGAGAGTACGGGGCCGCTGAGTGATGTCACTAAGCACTAATGACCTAGAACCTTACTTGACCATCTTGGCCTTTCATTAGGGGTAGTGAGATGACCGGATTTGGTGCAGTCCGAAGTTGGTAGATACTCGATACTACACTCATTGAGGGTTGTTTTCTTGGAATATTTTGGTTGCTAGTTAAGTGGCTAAACCAAAACAATGAACGATGAAAACAATCTCGTGATATTGAGCTCCTTAGAACCCGGTTACTATTTATAGGACAGGTTTTTAAGCCAACTACACTCAAGAGGGTACTTACCTATGAAACCTCATGCAAGCCGGAAACTAGGGTTTGGTGTGAATTGCTTGTACATATGTTTGTGCATACATCATAAACATCATAAAGCATCATATGCATATACTAACCATTTCAAGGGTTTAGATCTTCATCTTTCTTCTTGTTTTGTAGGTCATGGAAGTTCCTCACAGGAAAACCATCCAAGTCAACCTTGTAAGAATCCCTCCTCAACTCAAGGAGCTCACATCAAGAATTCCAGAAAGCTCTCCCTTCAGTGAAAGACATGGTAGACTGCTCATCCTAGTCAACACCAGCATTGAAGAAGACATGATGAAGGTTTTGTTCCAGTTCTTTGACCCCCTTCACCACTGTTTCACTTTCCCCGATTACCAATTGGTACCCACTTTGGAGGAATTTTCTCAACTCTTGAGAATTCCTATCCTTAATCAACTACCTTTCAACGGTACGGAAAAGGAACCAAAGCCTGAAGATGTTGCTCAAGCCCTACACTTGCAACCATCTGACATCAAGGGGCATTGGGAAACTAGAAGCGGTGTCAAAGGCTTCTTAGCAAAATTCTTGTTTGAGAAGGCACAAGAATGTTGGAATTCATTGGACCTACAAGCCTTTGAAGAAGTTGTGGCCCTCCTTATCTATGGGTTGGTCTTGTTCCCAAATCCTGACCAGCTTGTAGATGTCAACGCCGTCAAAATCTTCTTATCCAGAAATCCACTACCAACATTGCTTGGGGACATTCTTCACTCATTTTACACTCGAACAATGAGAAAGAGGGGTGTTCTCATGTGTTGTACTCCTCTCCTTGCAAGGTGGTTTATTTCGCACCTTCCACAATCTGTCTTGAAGAATGACCAAGGCCTAAGGTGGTCACAACGGTTGATGACCCTTACTCACTCTGATGTACATTGGTGTTCTCGGTCCAGAGAAAATGTCATCATCATCGATCATTGTGGAGAGTTACCTAACGTTCCATTGCTTGGCATTAGAGGAGGCATTACCTACAATCCTTGTCTAGCTTTGAGACAATTTGGATATGCACGGAGGGATGGCCCTCACGACATGTTGATTCTTGACCTAGTTTTTGACTTCGACAACGATGCGCAAGAACTTCGCCAAAGATTCATCAGAGCTTGGAGGATGCCGAACAAGGTTGACAGCAAGACACTGGGGCACAAGAACTCCATCCCTCTTGAGCCTTATCTCAAGTGGGTACGAACCCGTGCCTAGAGTCTAATGATGCCTTATCCTCATGTTCTCCCTGTGATTAAAGAGCCCGTTACGGAAGGAGAGGTTCCCTATACCATCCTATATCCTGACATGCCTACATCGTGGGAGGAGATGCAGAAGAGTTGGATCCAACTCAAGGAGGAACGGAACACTTTTGAAGCCAGCTTCTACGCCAGCGAGAAGAAGGTTTTAGAGCTCACCCGCCGAATCCATGAGGAAGAGACCCTCAACACCTACATCGCACCAAAGAGGATGTGCAACGTCTTTTTACCTTGAGAAGTTTTGTAATATTTGGCCCATGGGGCATTTATGTACTGACAAATTTCTTCTTATTAATATGATGTGCGTTCTTTTTGTTTGCAACAATTTTGAACCTTCTAAATCCTTGAATGCATTGCATACATAAGCATACCATTCATCATGTGCATAAGCAGGTCTCCACGCCAGGTTTCCTTATCTTTCTGCTGTTTATTTCAGTAAGATGGATCTCGAACAGACGGTCAAGGACTTGCAGTCTCAAAACGCACAGTTTCAACAACTCTTGATGACCTTGGCTAAGGGTCAGGAGGATCTGAAAACCCTGCTTGGGAACAAAGACCAAGTACAGAAGAAGAAGAAGAGAGTCGGGGTGGCTACCCTAGGGAGAAGGTTCGAGGGTGAGGCCAGAAGGGTTCTTGAATTTCCTTCCGCATCCGAAGAAGAAAACAGTAAAGGAAAAGGGGCCGCGGTACCTTCCGAATCCGAAGATGAAGAAGAAGAGGCTGAAGAAGACGAAGACTACTCAGAACAACAATACCCGCCGGCTGATGACAAGTACAAGATTTTGGAGGACAGGTTAGCAGCTATGGAGCTGTAGAGAGTTCCAGGCTTGGATTTCGAAGATTTGGGATTAATTGCTGGAATTGTGATCCCCCCAAAGTTCAAAGTGCCTATTTTTGCAAGATATGACGGGCTGTCCTGCCCAAAAATGCACCTAAGGTCATATGTCCGAAGAATCCAACCTCACACATCTGACAGAAACCTTTGGGTACATTTCTTTCAAGATAGCCTATCTGGCACTCAGCTAGACTGGTTTTACAAACTGGAAAGGTCGGAGATACGTAGTTGGGAGGATCTGGCAGCTGCTTTTTATCGCCAATATCAGTATAACTCTGACCTGGCACCAACCCGCACTCAGCTGCAGAGTATGGGAATGGCCTCAGGTGAGGGATTTAAGGAATACGCCCAAAAGTGGCGCGATCTGGCTGGAAGGGTGCAGCCGCCTCTTTCCGATAGAGAACTTGTTGATATGTTCCTTGGGACCCTGTCTGGTCCATTCTTTAATCATTTGATTGGTAGCTCTTCCTCGGGGTTCACTGAATTAATTATGACTGGCGAGCGGGTAGAAGCCGATATCAAGAATGGGAAGATTCAGAAGGATGCCTCTGCATCTACAATTTCTAAGAAACCATTTCCAGCGAAGAAAGAAACAACTGTTGTGTATTCTCAAAGGGGAGCAGGAAGAAGTGAGCGCAGGCCGACTGTGGGGGCCGTAATGATCCAAAATCCACCAAGTGATCAGCCTCGCAATAACCCGTCCAGACCTAAACAGCAATGGGGAGAACAGCCACCACGGCAGTTCACCCGCATTAATATGACGCCCGCGCAAGTTCTTCCACACTTGTTAAAACTGAATCTCACAAATATCAAAGAGGCGCCGAAAAATGTGAATACAACCTCACCAGCCTACAATGCCAATGCCAAATGCGCCTACCATTCCGATAGCGTCGGACATGACACAAATAATTGTTGGGCGCTGAAAAATAAAATTCAAGACTTGATAGATGCAAAAGAGGTGGAGTTCGATGCTCCATAGAAACCAAACGTGATATCTGCTCTGATGCCGAAACACGGTCGAAATGTCCATGCTATTGAGGAGGATTTGTATGTTTCTGATGTCAATGACCTGATAACTCCGCTGTTAACCATCAAGTTAAACCTGTTAAAGGCCGGGATTTTCTCGGGATGCAAGGAAGATTGTTACTATTGTTACTCTCTGCCATTTGACTGCCCGTTACTGAAGAAAGGCATCCAAGGCCTGATGGACAGTCAACAAATTCTGTTTGAAAAAGTTTCTGCTATTCCAACCCCTACCGAAGATGTCTCAATTATCACCATTCACGCCAATCATTCCAAGGCCTTCAGAAAGCCTGTTAAGATTACATCTGCTACAAAGTCTATTCCTCTGAAAATAACTATGCCAGGGCCTGTCCCCTACAGTTCTGAAAAGTCAATACCATGGAATTACGGTGGAGAAATCTACTACCATGGTATTAAACAAGTTGAAGTAACCGAAGGAAGCTCTGATGAAGAAGATGCCAGCATTAGAAACATTGTCGGCACAAGCAAGATCACCCGAAGTGGGAGAATATTTCTCCATAGATTGCCCCCCCAAAGGCAATCTTTGGACCCTTATCTGCCGCCGAAGTTATTCCTGCACCAATAAAACTTTCCGCTAGAACCCCATTGATTGAAGATGCTGATGTTCCTGTTGTTGTCCCTCCTACTTCTGCTGATAAGGGAAAAGGGATCCAAAATGAGCTCGTCAGGACGAGGGCTCAACCTTTGGTCATCCCGAAAACCTCTAAGAAAGAGATGGAGGAGATCTTGAAGATAATTAAAAAGAGTGATTATGACGTGGTAGAACAACTGGGGCAAACCCCCTCAAAAATCTCCATGTTAGCATTGCTGCTTTGTTCAGAGGCGCACGCCAAAGCATTGATAAAATTCCTGAAGACATCCCATGTACCCCAGGAAACCTCTGCCGACCAATTCCAAAACTGTGTAGCCAGTCTTACAGCAGACAACGGTTTAGGTTTCTCTGATGCTGACCTAACCTCAAAAGGAAGAAAACACAACGACACGTTACATGTGTCAGTAGAATGCCAAGGAACTACTTTGGCCCATGTTCTGGTCGACACTGGTTCTTCTCTGAACGTGCTGCCTGAGAAGGCCCTCGACCGTTTAGACTGTGAAGGCTTGGAGTTAAGGCCAAGTAATATCATTGTAAGGGCATTTTACGGGTCAAAGAGAATGGTACATGGGGAGGTAGACATTCCCATTAAGGTTGGCACAGATGTTTTCCCCTCAACTTTCTATGTGATGGACATCCGTCCGTCATACTCTTGCTTATTGGGGAGACCATGGATACACAATGCTGGGGCAGTCACCTCTTTCCTACATCAAATGCTGAAGTACCCTATCAAAGGAAAGATCATAACCGTCCACGGTGAAGAGGAGTATATGATCAGCCACCTGAACTCTTTCCGATAAGTAGAGGTAGAAGGTGAATTCATTGAGACGTCGTTCCAGCACTTCGAGGAAGTCTCTCCTGAGGTGGAAGTAGCAAAAGTGGTAGCGGAGGTACCAAAGCAGATGGCCAGGATGACATCTCTAAAAGACGCGAAGGCCGCAATGAGGGAAGGGAAGAGCTCAACATGGGGGCAGTTGCCGGATATTCCTCACAAAACAGACAAGTTTGGTTTAGGATTCACTGTCGCGGGGCAGAAAGCTATGCGTCGTTCAAAGATTGAAAGAGCACCCATCAAGATCTCTCCTTATGGGATCAATGCTTTGGAAGGTGAAGGCGAGGAGGTCAACGTTGAAGACTGGATCTACCCAACCATCGAAGGGGGACTACGCAACTGGGAGGCAAAGGACTTTGTCCCCATTACTTTTATTAATCAGTAATTATCTGTCAAACATTTCCTTTGGTCTGTAATAATTACTTTTGAACAATCCGTACACTACTTTTTCACCTCTTGCCTTGCCCGGGGCATGTAGGTCCATTTGTAAGGGTTTTGATTATCTTCATATCCATATGCCATGTTTAATGATTCATTGGACGTTTTTCATCGATAAACTGCTGTGTTCATTTTCTTTCCTTTTGCATTTTTTGTTTAAGGATGGCTATCCCTTACACACACCCACACTCACAAATGCAGGTACCCATCCACCCTGGATTCTATGGGTGACTATTCTGCTATGTCCTTCAATAACTCTGAAGATCTGGTCAATCAGGCTGAGTTTGAAGATGACGAAGGTTGTGAAGTACCAGGAGAGCTAGCCAGACTTTTACAGCAAGAGGAAAGGGCCATCTTACCTCACGAAGAGTCGTTGGAAACTGTCAACTTGGGAATAGAGGAAGACCGGAAGGAAGTGCAAGTGGGTGCCAATCTGGAACAAAGTGTCAAGGAGCGCCTGATACAGTTGCTAAATGAGTACGTTGAAATCTTCGCCTGGTCTTACGAAGACATGCCGGGTTTAGACACAGACATCGTGGTTCACCGTCTCCCTACAAGAGAGGATTGTCCGCCGATCAAGCAAAAAGTCCGCCGAATGAGGCCTGACATGTCTGAGAAGATTAAAGCAGAAGTGATGAAACAATTCAACGCTGGCTTTCTGGCTGTTACATCCTATCCACAATGGGTTGCTAACATCGTGCCAGTTCCTAAAAAAGATGGCAAGGTCAGGATGTGTGTAGACTACCGGGATTTTAATAGGGCCAGCCCCAAGGATGATTTTCCGCTACCACACATTGACATTCTGATTGACAACACAGCTCAGCACAAAGTGTTTTCCTTCATGGATGGATTCTCGGGCTACAATCAAATTAAAATGGCCCCCGAGGACATGGAGAAAAGAACCTTTGTTACACAATGGGGTACTTTCTGTTACAAGGTGATGCCATTTGGACTGAAGAACGCAGGGGCAACTTATCAACGCGCCATGGTAGCTTTATTTCATGATATGATACATCATGAGATCGAAGTTTACGTAGACGATATGATAGCTCGGTCACAAACAGAGGAGGAACACCTTGAGCATCTAGAAAAGTTGTTTGCCAGGTTGAAAGAGTACAAACTCAGGCTGAATCCAAGTAAGTGTACTTTTGGAGTTAGGTCTGGTAAACTTCTAGGGTTTATTGTCAGCAACAAAGGCATTGAGGTCGATCCAGCCAAAGTGAAAGCAATACAAGAGATGCCTGCTCCCCGTACTGAAAAGGAGGTCAGAGGGTTCTTGGGGCGCTTGAACTATATTGCCAGATTCATCTCTCATCTAACTTCTACCTGTGAGCCAATTTTCAAATTATTAAAGAAGGATCAGGTAGTCGAATGGAACGATGATTGCCAAGCTGCTTTTATAAGATCAAGGAGTATTTGCTAGAACCTCCTATTCTGATGCCTCCCGTCGAAGGAAGACCATTGATCATGTATCTGACCGTCTTGGATAACTCAATGGGGTGTGTTTTGGGCCAGCATGACGAGTCTGGTCGAAAAGAGCATGCTATTTATTACCTTAGCAAAAAGTTTACCGACTGTGAGACTCGCTACTCACTGCTCGAGAAAACTTGCTGCGCTTTGGTATGGGCTGCTCGCCGACTAAGGCAGTATATGTTGACTCATACCACCTTGTTGATTTCCAAAATGGATCCTATCAAGTATATCTTCGAAAAGCCTGCTTTATCTGGAAGAATAACTAGATGGCAAATGATCCTAACTGAGTATGACATCCAATACACCACTCAAAAAGCTATAAAAGGGAGTGTACTAGCTGATCATCTAGCTCATCAAGCTATCTAAGATTATCAATCCATGAGATTTGACTTCCCAGACGAGGACATTATGAATTTGGACAACATTGAAGGTAACGGACCGTATGACGGACCCGAAAAGGGATCACGATGGACCCTGTACTTTGATGGTGCTTCAAATGCACTTGGAAACGGTATCGGTGCGGTACTCATTTCCCCGGAAGGTTGTCAAACTCCTTTCACGGCTCGACTCTGCTTCAGCTGCACCAACAACATGGCGGAATATGAAGCTTGCATCTTCGGTCTCAAGGCTGCTATAGACTTGGGGATCAAATATTTGATCGTGTTTGGGGACTCGGCTTTGGTTATCAGTCAAATCAAAGGAGAGTGGGATACCAAACATCCTAATCTTATCCTATACAAAGAACATGTCCTGACATTGTTGCCTCATTTTGAGCAAATTACCTTCGAGCATTTCCCGCGAGAAGAGAATCAGCTAGCGGATGCTCTAGCCACAATGTCTTCTATGTTTAAACTCAATTGGGATAACGAGGCTCCCCAAATCACCATCGAGCGAATGGATGAACCTGCGCATTGTCATGAGATTAATACCGAAGAAGTAGTAGAACAACCCTGGTTTCACGAAATCAAAAGGTATCTCCAGACTAAAGAATATCCCGAAGGAGCTTCCGTAAATGACAAGAAGTTCCTAAGGAAATTTGCTGCCAAGTTCTTCCTGAGCAATGGCATCCTCTATAAGCGCAACCATGATTGTGTTTTACTCCGATGTGTTGACAAAGATGAAGCAGAGTTAATCATGACAGAGATGCACAGCGGTACATTTGGCACCCATTTGAGCGGGCATACTATGGCTAAAAAGATCCTAAGGGCAGGCTATTACTGGTCTACCATGGAAGCAGATTTCCATCAGCACTCCCGAACTTGCCACAAGTGTCAAGTCTATGCTGATAAGATTCATATTCCCCTAGTTCCTCTCAACATGCTGACAGCTCCTTGGCCATTCGCAATGTGGGGCATTGACATGATTGGAGAGATCAAGCCCACGGCTTCCAACGGACATCGCTTTATCCTGGTTGCCATTGACTACTTCACCAAATGGGTCGAAGCAGCTTCCTTCGCCTCTGTTACTAAAAATGTGGTTGCCCGCTTCATCAAGCAAAACCTCATATGCCGGTATGGTGTTCCAGACAGGATCATCACGGACAACGGTACAAATCTGAATAATACTATGATCACCGTATTGTGCGAACAGTTCAAGATTTATCATCACAATTCATCTCCTTATCGGCCAAAGATGAATGGTGCTGTTGAAGTTGCGACCAAAAACATTAAGAAGATCATTCAGAAAATGACAGTCACTTACAAGGACTGGCATGAGATGTTACCGTTTGCTCTGCATGGATACCGTACGACGGCACGTACTTCAACCGGGGCAACCCCATTTTCTTTGGTATATGGCATGGAAGCAGTCCTGACCATGGAAGTTCAGATTCCCTCTTTAAGGATTATGAAGGACTCAGGTTTGAGTGAAGATGATTGGATTCAGACCCGACTTGATCAACTCAATTTGATCGACGAAAAGCGACTCACTGCTGTGTGCCATGGTCAGACGTATCAAAAGCGGATGATCAAGGCCTTCAACAAGAAAGTCAGACGTCAGGTATATCAAGTCGGAGATCTTGTAATCAAGCGGATCATCCTGCCGCAAAGTGATCCCAGGGGCAAATGGACTCCTACATACGAAGGACCATTTGTGATCAAGAGTATATTTTCTGGTGGTGCGATGATTCTGACCACCATGGACGGCGACGATTTGCCGCACCCTGCGAACGCAGACATAGTCAAAAAATACTACGCATAAAATAACCCGACAAGTCGAAAACCCGAAAGGGCGGCTTGGGCAAAAATGGGCATCCCGGTGGACCGAAAACCCGAAAGGGCGGTTCAGGCAAAAGTTAGGGATAAAACAAAAAAATCTGTACACCCGGCAAGCTGAAAACCCGAAAGGGCGGCTTGGGCAAAAAGGGGTTTCCCGGTGGATCGAAAACCCGAAAGGGCGATTCAGGCAAAAGTTAGGGAATTAAAGCGTATGACTATGTCTCGTCGGATCACTTTAAGGACAATCTCTTCATCAACCAGCTCAAAGCTTCTAATCAATCTAATCATCGGCAGACGAAGCATTGAATGGACAGACGTTCAGAGTTGTGAAGTCTATAGCAGAATGGAATCCCATGGAATTGCTTCACATATCCATCTTTCTTTTGTATAAATTCTTCAATTTTTACGACGGCATCCTCTTACTAGGATGACTGCCTCCTTTGTACAAATATACTCATAGAAAGTTAATACCAATACTTTTCCCAGTACAAAAATTTGCGTTGTCTTCCTTTTCTCTTTTCTTTTGCAATTATGTTTATTTGAGAAACGTCCAATGTTTTGTTAAATAGGCATATGCATTTGAACATAATCATTTCCTTATGAATCAAGAAAGATGATTACTGATAGGTTGAAGGTACAAATGGATATCTTGTTGCCCTTTCAGAAGGAATCCTCAGCAGAGTTAAACTCCAAATTCCCCAGCCAGAGGGCCTTCCAAAACTCGATTCCCCTCAGAGTTAAGTTACAAAATCCCCAGTGGAGCCTTAAAAATCTAAAAATTCAATCCCCAGCTGAACCAGTCTAGTAAAACTTCTCCCCATAGAAATACCAGCCACCAAACTGAAAATTCTCAGTCATACCTCTCCAGCATGAGTCTATCAGATTCTGAACTTCCCCAGTAGAGATGTTCAGGAGTTCTCATTCCCCGCAAATCACAAAGGAATGCCAGTTCTCCAGCAGTGTCCCTAAGTTCCCTCAACGATTGAAGATCTTGTATTCCCTAAGCAGGATGAAGGCTCATCCTCAGTGCCTCTCAGGATAATCAGATGTTCTCCAGAGAAGATCTCCTCAAGACAAGAATCTCCAGAAGATTGGTATAGAACCCAAGCCCCTGTTTCTCCAGCAGTAGTCGGCAAGGATGTCTCATCCTCAGCAATCAAAATTTTGTCTTCCCCTGCAAGCAGTCAAGGATTCACTTTCCCTGGAAGCAGTCAAGATTCTTTATCTCCAGGGTTCATCTATCCTTAGCAAGACAGCTCTTCGGCTTACATACGCATTCATCTACATTCATATCATAAACATTGATATAACATATTTTGCATCATACATATCATGCAACATAACTTTGTGTTTTAGCTAACATTTCACCCTTTTCAGGATAACATTAAAAGGTTATCATTAACAATTATTCAGATACAGTATGGATACACCCCAGACACGGCGATCATTCTATTACTCATTCAGAATCTCAAATCAGATACAGTATGGATACACCTCAGACACGATGGTTATTCTACTACTCATTTTGACTACAGCAATCAGATAAGGACTAGATACGATCCAGACACGGCAGCCATTCTATCTCTCATTCAGATTCGTTTATCCACCTCAAGGTTCAATGCATTCCAAACACGGATACCATTCTGACCCTTACAACAGCAACTTGATTCTCTCCAGTGCGTTCGCCACGGAAGTCATTCTGTCATTTATCTAGATCCCAGTTACAGTTTCAGTTACAGTTTCAGATATACTCCAGACACGGAAGTCATTCTGCTACTCATACAACTTTCAACTTCAGATACAGTCTGGATACGCTCCAAACATGGTTTCCATTCTGTCACTCATTCAGAATTTGTCCCCAGCACGCAGTTGCTCCATACAGAGGTTTCTCTGTTACCCAGATACAATACAGATACACTCTAGACACGACAGTTATTCTGATATTCGTTCTACATTTCAAACACAGTTACAGCTCAGGTACGCCCCAGACACGGAGGCCACTCTTCGGCTCACACAAACTCAGTCCTTAGATGCAGTTCAAATACATTCCAGACACGGATACCATTCTGATCCTCATTCTTCTGACCCATCACACTACAGTTCAACAAACTTTTCAGGTGGCATCTTTAAGCCCATCCCCGACAAGATTCTCTCACCCTTCAGATGGCATCTTTAAGCTCATCTCCAAATGGCGTCTCTAAGCCCATTCCCATATCCATTATTCTGATAAGTGCAAATTTAAGGGCACTCTAGTGTCCAATCTCCTTTTACCTTCGAGACACGAAAGGAAAACCTGCCAATCTAACTCTTCAGGTGCAAGAAGATTGAACAGGGGCAACTGTTGTACCCCAAAATTTGCCCTCTCATTTCCTCAACATTTTCTCACCACAAGACTCCTCCTTGCACTATTGACCCAAATTAGGGTTTGTGTTTGCATAAAGATGTTTTGACCTAAAATGCCTAAGATGACTTCCATGCTTCATTTTGGACTCACAAGTTTATCTATACTAAGTTTCAAGTCTTGATTCCAAACTTTGCCCAGTCAATTGGACAGTTGACCTAGAAATCAGCTGTATTGGGGAAAAAGTCAACTGTGGTCAATTGACAGCCAAACCCCATGAAATTTGACCCACATCAACATTATGAACTCATTGGAACCATTTGGTCAAATTTGGATCACAATTCCACAACAAATTTGATCAGATCACCAAAAGGGCAAATTGGTCATTTTTAGGGTTTTGACTGCACAAAGGCAATTTTTGACTGTTTGACCTAGCCAATGGAAAACCAAGCTCATATATGGACTCAAGTACCCCATGGAATTGTCTTGGCATGTTCAACAAATTCAAAATATCCCAAATGCACAAGCTTGGCAGATGAATTTTCCAGTCAATTGATCAATTTTTGACTGTATACTGAAAAGTCAAACTTTGACTTTTTGGTCAAAATCAAGTGTCAAGATTCATTTTTCATCAAAACATGCTAAATTATGAAACTTGTTCATCAAGAAATCAAAAATTGCAAATTAGTGTTTAAAATGAAGAATTTTCATAACTTAGAATTTTTCTAAGTTATGAAAATCCCTAATTTTTTCCTAACTTTGTCCCATTTTTCCATCAAGATGCATTTGTATTCAAACAAAAGTCAAAACATGAAAGTTGTAGTCCATTGCAAAATCTACAACTTTGATTCACAAAGTTTCCTCAAAAGAGTCTTTTAGCTCAAGTTATGATTTTTGGAACAAGGGTGCAAAACATTCTTAACTTAGAGAAATTTTGACCTATTTTAGGCAGGATTTTTGCCTAACTTCATGACAACTTTTCACATGCTTCCACTTGGAATTTCAATTTTCATTACAAAGATGGATTGTAGTACACATTCCAAGATTTCCAAAATGTCCAAGAACTCATCAAACAACCTCATGGTTAGGGAGAATCGAATTTGGCAAGTTGGGAAAAACTCACTTTGTTCATGACCAATTTACATGTCCATAACCTTGCATTTTGAACTCAGCATGTTCTAAGATGGATTACAGGTCCTTTATCTCATTCACACTCATAAATTTAATGCAAATCCCTTGTGTTCAAGCCTTACATTATGTGTTTAAGCATTGCATACAAGATTAATCTATACTTAGAAAAAGTGATATATCCATTTTTGAAAAGTGAAACTTTATGTCAAGTTTGAAAATCAAGAAGTACAAGGCCATATATTTGGGCACAAGTTCAGAAGCATATCACACTGATCAAGAGGGATGTTTGCAGCACATTAGAGGGGCCTGTACAAGTCTAGAGAACCAAGTTGACATTTCTTGCTTAAGTGTGAAGAAACTTGCATATTACACATCAACTCTCATTTCAGCCAAGGCAAGCTTAAGCAAAGTTGTTGTACACCTTCTAAATAACATAACTAAGCTGAAACACGAGCCTATCACCTTCAATATCACCCCATTCACAGAAACACCATAAAACTGCAAAAACAGGGCATAAGCTGCAGTTTGAATCCCATAGCTCAATCCACTCGTGCATTTTCATCCAAACCAGTTCAAACACATTTCCTACCATCCATACAAACTGTCCCAAGCCTTGGAAGCAGACTGTAACACCTCTAACCAACTTCACCATTTTCACATTTTCTGTTTTGCAGGTGGATTGCTATAGCTTGATTCACTTGGTTTCAAAGCAAACTAAAGGTTGGAATAGCATCTCTGAACTTCAAGCAAGTTGTACCAATCCTCATTTTGCCTTGAAGGTGCCTCCATTGTCAGACACGATCCAAGCTGAAAAGGTAAGTTCATGGACTTCTATCTCTCAATATAGGAAGAGTTAGCTCTAAGTTTGTGAATGAAAAATGTTCTATTCATGCCCCTGAAGCTATACATATCTTTACTTTCCATTTATGTTGCATGTGCTGAGAGAATTTGAGACCTGAACCTTGACAAAAACTTAGGTTAAAAATTAGGGATGGAGAAATTCTCTCTCATTTCTGAGAGTTAGGTTAAGTTTTTTATATGTATGGAATCGTGGCTTGATGCTTAACATTTTTCATGTTGTGAGTTTGTGCTAAAAGTCCAAGAATCTTGAGATAGCAGGCGCGTGTTCTGGTTGTACAAAGATGCTGGAGGTTGAAGAAGACAGGGTCTTGGGATGGGCCTGAGATTTGTTTCCTTTTCACAACACTACATTTCACATGCACCCCCCTGGCCCATTTTAAGTTTTACTTGTCATTTTCCATTTTTTTCCTTTTGATTTTGTTTCCATATTTTTATTTAAGCATGAAAAAATATTAAAATTATTTTTCCCATATTTTTTGTATTTATTTTGATATTTATTTGGCTTTATTTAGTTTTGTACATAAATAAACACTTATATACTATTATTTAAAATAACTAAAAAATAATACAAACATAATTTTATTTCTGATTTTTATTTTATGTTATCTCTTGAAAACATTTTATAAAAAAAAAAATATTTTTTTAATAATATTAAATATTTTATTTTTTGTACATATAATATATATTTAATAAATAATGTAGAATACTTATATATTTATTAGTATATTTAGGGAAATACAAAGAATTAATACATTTTATTTTTATTAATATTTTGACCTCAAAAATACTTTTTTTACAATATACCTTCTTTTATTTATTTTTTGTACATAATTAATAAATATTGTATATATTATATAATAAATACCTTTTATTCATAAAATTAGGGTTTTACCCCTAAATGCATAAAAATACCACAAATTAATTAATTTTATTTTTGTTTATTTGACACATAAAAATACTTTTTTTTCATACATATAAAAAAACCATTTTTTTTGCATCTTGCACATTTATTATATTTTCATTTTTATTTAATTATTGAATATTAAATAAGTTTGTATAATTCAATTTGGATGTAATAGTTTAGGTTAAATTTTTTGCTAAAATATCCTCATTTGAACATTTGTACCCCCATCCCATATATTGTGTTGTAATAGCTTAGGACCTTTTATTTTTCGCATTTAAAAGCTTTCTAATTATGCCATGTTAGAAATAGGGTTTTGTATGCAAAATTAACCAAAAATAGTTTGACCTAATTTCAAGATAAACAAGCATGAAAATGGACAACACTAATCACACTTGCACCCCTAGGGTACTCCACTTGTGGCCTTCAAAAAATGGGCCATATTGCATGTTAGGTATCTTTGGCAAAAACAAAACAATCAAATGATCATAGTCCCTCGATGACGCTTTCGAAAGTTGCCTAAAAAATGATCAAGTCCCTTAAAGGAAAAATTGCCCAAAGATATTTGGCACCATTGCAATCATGGTCTAAACGATGACCCGCACACGTCCCGTTAACATCCTAACACAAGATTGTCCACCAAATACAATGGTGGAACAAAATTGTTAAAAGGGTTAAAACCTAGCAAAGATCTTTGAAAAATTTAGGGTAGATAGCTCTTGGTTACTTGCCAACTTGCAAAACAAAAACCCTTGCCTATTTTTCAAAACCACACTCCACAACACATCTTCAAAAACAATTTCCAAAAACATTGAAAACCTTTTCAAAAGACATACACCTTTGTATACATCCCAACATGGATCATTACAAAGGTTGCCACAACAATGGCCTCTTTTCAAAACATTTTCAAACACACACACAAAGCACCATTTCAAACAATTGAAAGCACCATTTCAAACAATTGAAAATGCAAGGCAAGTGATCTAAGCAAGTAACTAAGAGCCCATGGATAACCATGGATAGAAAGTGTTATAATACCTTCCCTTTCTATAATCTACTCCCTGAACCCAAGAAAACATCTCAAAGGTTTTTGTTGTGCTTTTTAACCTTTCCTTAGGATAAAATAAAAATTCGGTGGCGACTCTTGCTCAACCGAAACATTTTCGAAAACAAACGCAAAACCTCAAGTCAGTTTTCCCACCGTATCACACCTAACTTTTGCCTGGACCGCCCTTTCGGGTTTTCAGTCCACCGGGATACCCATTTTTGCCCAAGCCGCCTTTTCAGGTTTTCGACTTGCCGGGTGTACAGATTTTTTCATTTTCATCCCTTATTTTTGCCCGAACCCTTTTGGTTCGCCGGGAAGCCCTTATTTTTGCCTAGGTGTGTCAACCTAGCGGGTCTTTAATCATGCGTAGTATCTTTTTACTATGTCTGCATTGGCAGGGTGAGGAAGGTCGTTACCATCCATGGTGGTTAGAATCATGGCTCCTCCTGAGAAGATGTGTTTAACCACAAATGGCCCTTCGTACGTGGGGGTCCACTTGCCCCTGGGATCACTTTGAGGAAGAATGATGCGCTTGATTACCAGGTCCCCAACTTGATACTCTTGTCGTCTGACTTTCTTGTTAAATGCCCTGATCATCCGTTTTTGGTACGTCTGACCATGAAAAATAGCAGTGAGTCTCTTTTCGTCAATTAGGTTTAATTGATAAAGTCGAGTCTGGATCCAGTCATCTTCGCTCAAACCTGTATCCTTCATTATCCGGAGAGAGGGTATCTGGACTTCAATAGGCAAGACCTCCTCCATGCCATAGACCAAAGAAAAGGGAGTTTCCCCTGTTGACGTCCGTGCTGAGGTGCGGTACCCATGAAGAGCAAACGGTAACATCTCGTGCCAATCCTTATAGGTCACTGTCATTTTCTGCACAATCTTCTTGATGTTCTTATTCGCTGCTTCTACAACCCCATTCATCTTCGGCCGATAAGGAGAATAATTATGGTGTTGTATCTTGAATTGCTCGTAGAGCTCAGTGATTATCTTGTTGTTGAGATTGGTACCATTATCCGTAATGATCCTTTCAGGTATACCGTATCGACAGATCAGGTTGTGCCGAATGAACCGTGCCACAACGCTCTTGGTTACGGTGGCGTAGGAAGCTGCTTCAACCCACTTCGTGAAGTAATCAATCGCGACTAGGATGAAGCGATTCCCGTTGGATGCCGTAGGTCAGATCTCGCCGATCATATCAATGCCCCACATTGCAAAAGGCCAAGGCGCTGTCAAGATGTTCAGAGGAACCAGAGGAATGTGCACCTTATCAGCATAGATCTGGCATTTATGACAAGTTCATGAGTGCTGATAACAGTCGGCTTCCATTGTGGACCAAAAATATCCTGCCCGAAGGATTTTCTTTACCATGGTATGTCCACTGGAATGTGTTCCGAAGGTACCTTCATGTAGCTCTGCCATGATCCTTTCTGCTTCAGTCTTATCCACACAACACAGTAGGGTTGAATCATGGTTTCGTTTGTACAGAATGTCGTTGCTGAGGAAGAACTTTGCCGCAAACCTTCTCAGAAACTTCTTGTCGTTGACAGATGCACCTTCGGGGTATTCTTGAGCTTCCAAGTACCTCTTCACTTCATGATACCAAGGTTTTTCTGTTACCTCTTCAGCCTCAAGATCACAGCAATATGCAGGTTCATCCAACTTCCAGATAATGATCTAGGGAGCCTCGTTGTCCCATTTGACTTCGAACATAGAAGGCATTGTAGCCAACGCGTCCGCTAACTGATTCTCCTCTCTTGGGAAGTGTTCAAAAGTTATATCTTCAAAGTGGGGAATCAGCATCGACACATACTCCTAGTAGGGAATAAGGTTTGGGTGTTTCGTATCCCACTCGCCTTTGACCTGATTGATCACAAGAGCGGAATCTCCGAAGACACTCAGAAACTTGATCCTTAAGTCAATTGCAGCTTGAAGACCCATGATGCATGCCTCATACTCCGCCATGTTGTTGGTGCAGTTGAAACATAGCCGGGCGGTGAGTGGAGTATGAGTGCCTTTAGGGGATATGATCACAGCGCCGATACCATTACCCAAAGCGTTCGAGGCTCCGTCAAAGTGCATAGACCATCGGGATCCTTCCTCAGGTCCTTCATCCGGTCCAGGTACTTCACAATCAGTCACTACCATGATATCCTCGTCTGGAAATTCAAAGTTCAACGACTGGTAATCGTCCACAGCCTGGTGTGCCAAATGGTCTGCTAGTACACTTCCCTTGATTGCTTTTGGAGTCGTGTACTGGATGTCATATTCCGTCAAGATCATTTGCCATCTTGCTACTCTTCCAGACAGAGCAGGCTTTTCGAATATGTACTTGATTGGATCCATTCTTGAAATCAACAGAGTAGTGTGAGCCAACATATACTGTCTCAGCCGGCGAGCAGCCCATACCAGAGCGCAGCAAGTTTTCTCGAGCAGTGAGTACCGAGTCTCACAGTCGGTACACTTTTTGCTCAGGTAATAAATGGCGTGTTCTTTTCGGCCAGACTCGTCATGCTGTCCCAGCACACACCCCATTGAGTGGTCAAGTACTGTCAAGTATAGGATTAGAGGTCTCCCTTCAACCGGTGGCATAAGAATGGGTGGTTCTTGGAGATACTCTTTGATCTTTTCGAAAGCGGCCTGGCATTCATCATTCCAACGTACTACTTGATCTTTCTTCAGCAGCTTGAAGATTGGCTCACAGGTAGCAGTTAGATGCGAGATGAATCGGGTAATGTAGTTCAGACGTCCTAGAAAGCCTCTGACTTCTTTCTCTGTCTTAGGAGCTGGCATCTCTTGTATGGCTTTCACCTTGGCAGGATCCACTTGAATACCTTTGTCGCTTACAATGAAACCTAGTAGTTTTCCCGATCTCACCCCAAAGGTGCACTTGTTTGGGTTCAACCTCAGCATGTACAACTTCAGACGGTCAAACAGCTTCCGTAGATGGTCAAGGTGTTCCTCCTCAGTTTAGGACCTTGCAATCATATCGTTGACATACACTTCGATCTCATGGTGGATCATATCATGAAATAAAGCAACCATGGCACGTTGGTAGGTTGCCCCAGCATTTTTCAACCCAAAAGGCATGACTTTGTAGCAAAAGGTGCCCCACTGAGTGACAAAGGTGGTCTTCTCCATGTCTTCAGGAGCCATCTTGATCTGATTATAACCGGAGAAGCCGTCCATGAAGGAGAATACTTTATGCTGAGCAGTGTTGTCAACCAGGACGTCGATATGAGGCAGAGGAAAATCATCCTTGGGGCTGGCCCTATTCAAATCCCTGTAATCAACACACATCCGGACCTTACCATCCTTTTTCGCCACTGAAACCACGTTGGCAATCCACTGAGGGTAAGAAGTCACAGCTAGAAACCCGGCATCAAATTGTTTCATAACCTCAGCTTTGATTTCCTCGGACATCTCTGGACGCATACGGCGGACCTTTTGTGTAACCGGGGGGCAGTCTTCCTTGGTAGGAAGGTGATGAACCACAATGTCGGTATCCAACCCGGGCATGTCTTCGTAAGACCAGGCAAAGATTTCCACATAGTCATGCAGCATCTGAATCAACTGTTGCTTCACACTGAGCTCTAGATTGGCACCAATCTTGACTTCCTTTATGTCTGTCTCAGTACCCAGATTTATTGTTTCCACTGGCTCTTCATGTGGATGAATGGCCCTCTCTTCCTGGAGTAACAGTCTTGCAAGTTCACCAGGCACTTCGTAATCATCTTCACCTTCGTCTTCGGCTAAGTTGATTAGATTTTCGAAGTCATAACTGGCAGTAGCAGAATCGTTACCAGTGAGATCCAGAGTGGATTGGAACCTGTATAAGTGAGTGTGTGTAAATATAGCTGTTTTGCAATATATAAGAAAGAAAGAAAAGGAGCGCAAGATTTTGAAATGCAACAAACGTCCAATGTTTTGATTAATGATATATGAAAATGTCATACAAAAGCCCTCACAAATGGAGCCACGGTGCCCCGGGTAGGACACCGAGCCATAAAAGTTTCAACATATTGTTTGTTACAAATTGAAAACAAAAGAGTTCATTACTGAGTGACAAAAGTAATAGGTCTGAAGTCTTTGGCAGTCCAGTTGCTTGGTCCACTGTCAGTTGTTGGGTAGATCCAGCTGTCGAATTCAGATTCCTCCACTTCGTCTTCAATAACATTCACTCCCGGGTTGGTGATGAACACAAGAGGTCTTCCAATCCTCGCCTTACGAACATCCTTCTGAGCCTCCGCAGTGAAGCCCAAACCAAACTTGTCGGTCTTCGGAGTAAAGTCAGGAAGTCGGCCCTAGTTTGCGCACTCACCCTTCTCAATCACAGCCCGGGCATCCTTTAAGGAAGCCATCTTCAAAGGAGGGTCTTCAATCACAGTTTCAGCTGATGCAAGTGTCTGAGGCACCTCTTCAAAGTGTTGAAAGGGGGTTTCAATGAACTCCCCATCCATCTCTATGTACCGGAACGAGTTTAGGTGGCTGACCATATATTCTTCCTCCCCTTGAACTGTGACAATCTTCCCTCTGACCGGGTACTTAAGCTTCTGATGTAGTGTGGAGGTCACAGCTCCAACCTTGTGGATCCATGGACGACCCAGCAAACAAGAGTAGGATGGACGGATGTCCATCACATAGAAAGTAGAATCAAAAACTTGAGAACCAACCCTGATTGGAATGTCAACTTCACCATGTACCATCCTTTTCAAACCGTCAAAGGCCCGGACCACAATGTTACTAGGCTTGAGCTCCAGACCCTCACAATCCAATCTATCTAAGGCCTTCTTGGGCAATACGTTTAATGAAGAACCGGTGTCTACCAACACATGGGAAAGAGTAGTGCCCCTGCATTCAATAGAGACATGCAGGGCGTCGTTATGGTTCTTTCCTTTTGCAGTCAGATCGGCGTCAGAGAAGCCCAAACCATTATCGGCAGTCAAGTTGGCCACACAATCAGTAAATTGATCAGCAGGCGTTTCGTGTGGCACATGGGCCGTCTTCAGGAAGGAAATCAGGGCCTTGGCATGGGCCTCTGAACACAACAATAGTGATAGCATAGAAATCTTTGATGGGGTGTGCCCCAACTGCTCAACTACATTGAAATCACTTTTCTTGATAATCTTGAGGATCTCCTCCATCTCTTGCTGGGAGGCTTCAACAGTGGTTGTCTTCGGCGCCTCCGTCAGGGCAGGAAAATCAGTAGCAATCCCTTTGCCCTGAGCGTCAGATGACTCGGCAACAGGGGTAGAAACAGGAACTTGATTAGGAAGGGAAACATGCACACTTGCAGGTGTGATGATAAGAGGTTTCTGAATAGCTGGTGGTGCGATATCTGGCGAGAAAGACCTACTACTGCGATTAATTTTGGCAGGCCCGGTGATATTGCTGACACCGGTACTTGTATCAAACTCTTGTTTTACTCCGAGAACATAAACGTCTGCCCCATAGTGCCACGGGACAGCTTTGTCGGATGTATAGGGGAGGGGCCCCGGAATAGTGATGATGATAGGAGCAATCTTCTGAGTGGACACGATTTTGACAGGCTTCTTTGAAGGAGCCTTAGGAGGTTTGTTGAAAATAGTGACAATAGAAACTTCTTCAGCAGGGATAGCAGGAACGGCAGTCTTCTCGAACACGATTTCTTTACTATCCATCAGGCTTTGGATACCTGATTTCAGCAAAGGACAAACAAAAGGCGAAACTGCACATATAAGGCAATCTTCACCACATCCCGGAAAAAAACCGGCTAGCAGCAGATTCCTTTTAACAGTCAACAACGGAGTAATAATCTCTTCCACGGAGGCTACATACCGGTCTTCTTCCACAGCGTTCACTCGATGTTGGGGCATGGGAGCAGTCACAACATTGGGTCTTTCGGACGCCTCAAACTGTATTTCCTTAGCATCAATAAGGTCTTGAACCTTATTCCTCAGAGCCCAGCAATCGTCTGTAGTATGCCCCGGGCTATTAGAGTGATAAGCGCAATGGGCGTTGGGGTTGTACTTTGGAGAAGCTGTGTTCACTACCTTCGGAGCTTCTTTGACAGTTACCAGATTGGTTGACAGTAGTTACGGCAAAATCTGAGACAGGGTCATGCTGAGCCGAGTGTACTGCCTTTTGGGTCTCTCACCCCTTTGTTGGTTATACTGCTGAGGAGCAGCAGCAGGCTTTGAGATTACCAATGCATTGACAGCTTGGCGGCGTTCCGACTTAATTTGTCTTCTGGGACCATAAACAACACTGGCTTCCTTCTTGAAGGGCTTCTTTTCGGTACTCGTGGAGGCACCTTTCTGTATCTTCCCCGACTTGATGCCAGCTTCTATTCTCTCACCAGTCAAGATCAAGTCTGTAAATCCAGCAGAGGAATTACCAATCAGATGATTGAAGAACGGACCAGACAGGGTCCCTAGGAACATATCAACAAGTTCACGGTCAGTCAGCGGTGGCTGCACCCTGCCAGCCAGGTCTCTCCACTTTTGTGCATACTCCTTGAATCCTTCGCCCGTCCCCAGTGACATACCCTGAAGTTGGGTACGCGTAGGAGCGAGGTCAGAATTATACTGATACTGTTTATAAAAGGCAGTAGCCAAGTCCTCCCAGTTTCGGATACTGGCTCCATCCAGCTGATAGAACCACTCGAGTTGAGCCCCCGAAAGGATATCCTGAAATAAATGGATCCAAAGGTTCTTGTCTGCAGTTTAAGGTTGGATCTTCCTTACATATGATTTGAGATGCATCTTCGGGCAAGATAGCCCGTCATACCTTGCAAAAACTGGCACTTTGAACTTCGGGGGGATGACAAATCCAACAACTAATCCCAAATCCTCGAAATCTAAGCCGGGAACTCTCTGCAGCTCCATAGCTGCCAACCTGTCTTCCAAGCCTTTGTACTTATCATCGGCGGGCGGGTATTGTTGATCAGAGTAGTCTTCGTCCTCTTCAGCCTCCTCTTCTTCAACCTCGGATTCAGAAGGTACCGCAGCCGCATTCCCTTTACTGGTTCCCTCTTCAGATGTAGGGGGAAATTCAAGGACTCTTCTGGCTTCACCCTCAAACCTTCTTCCTAGGGTAGCCACCCCGATTCTCTTCTTCTTCTTTTTCACTTGCTCTTTGTTCCCCAGCAGGGCTTTCAGATCTTCCTGACCCTTAGCCAAGGTCATCAGGAGTTGTTGAAACTGTGAGTTCTGAGACTGCAAGTCCTTGACCGTCTGTTCGAGATCCATCTTACTGAAATAAACAGCAGAAAGATAAGGAAACCTGGTGTGGAGACCTGCTTATGCACATGATGAATGGTATGCTTATGTATGCAATGCATTCAAGGATTTAGAAAGTTCAAAATTGTTGCAAACAAAAAGAACGCACGTCATATTAATAAGAAGAAATTTGTTAGTACATAAATGCCCCATGGGCCAAATATTACAAAAACTTCTCAAGGTAAAAAGACGTTGCGCATCCTCTTTGGTGCGATGTAGGTGTTGAGGGTCTCTTCCTCATGGAGTCGGCGGGTAAGCTCCAAAACCTTCTTCTCACTGGCGTAGAAGTTGGCTTCAAAAGTGTTTTGTTCCTCCTTGAGTTGGATCCAACTCTTCTGCATCTCCTCCCACGATGTAGGCATGTCAGGATATAGGATGGTGTAGGTAACCTCTCCTTCCTTAACGACCTCTTTAATCACAGGGAGAACATGAGGATAAGGCATCATTAGACTTTGGGCTCGGGTTCGTACCCACTTGAGATAAGGCTCAAGAGGGATGGAATTCTTGTGTCCCAGTGTCTTGCTGTCAACCTTGTTAGGCATCCTCCAAGCTCTGATGAATCTTTGGCGAAGTCCTTGCGCATCGTTGTCGAAGTCAAAAACTAGGTTAGGAATCAGCATGTCGTGAGGGCCATCTCTTCGTGCATATCCAAATGGTCTCAAAGCTAGACAAGGGTTGCAGGTAATGCCTCCCCTAATGCCAAGTAATGGAACATTAGGGAACTCTCCACAACGATCGACGATGATGACATTTTCTCTGGACCGAGAACACCAATGTACATCAGAGTGAGTAAGGGTCATCAACCGTTGTGACCACCTTAAGCCTTGGTCATTCTTCAAAATAGATTGTGGAAGGTGCGAAATAAACCACCTTGCAAGGAGAGGAGTACAGCACATGAGAACACCCCTCTTTCTCATTGTTCATGTGTAAAATGAGTGAAGAATGTCCCCAAGCAATGTTGGTATTGGATTCCTGGATAAGAAGATTTTGACGGCGTTGACATCTACAAGCTGGTCAGGATTTGGGAACAAGACCAACCCATAAATGAGGAGTGCCACAATTTCTTCAAAGGCTTGTAGATCCAATGAATTCCAACACTCTTATGCCTTCTCAAACAAGAATTTTTCCAAGAAGCCTTTGACACCGCTTCTAGTCTCCCAATTCCCCTTGATGACAGATGGTTGCAAGTGTAGTGCTTGAGCAACATCTTCAGGCTTTGGTTCTTTTTCTGTACCATTGTAGGGTAGTTGATTAAGAATAGGAATTCTCAAGAGTTGAGAAAATTCCTCCAAAGTGGGCACCAATTGGTAGTCGGGGAAAGTGAAACAGTGGTGAAGGGGGTCAAAGAACTGGAACAACACCTTTACCATGTCCTCTTCAATGCTGGTGTTGACTAGGCTGAGCAGTCTACCATGTCTTTCACTGAAGGGAGAGCTTTCCGGAATTCTTGATGTGAGCTCTTTGAGTTGAGGAGGGATTCTCACAAGGTTGACTTGGATAGTTTTCCTGCGAGGAATTTCCATGACCTACAAAACAAGAACAAAGATGAAGATCCAAACCCTTGAAATGGTTAGTGAATGCATATGATGCTTTATGATGTTTATGATGTATGCACAAAGCATATGTACAAACAATTCACACAAAACCCTAGTTTCAGGCTTGCATGGGGTTTCATAGGTAAGTACCCTCTTGAGTGTAGTTGGCTTAAAAACTTGTCCTATAAATAGTAACCGGGTTCTAAGGAGCTCAATATCACTGGATTGTTTTCATTGTTCATTGTTTTGGTTTAGCCACTTAACTAGCGACCAAAATATTCCAAGAAAACAACCCTTAATGAGTGTAGTATCGAGTATCTACCAACTTCAGAATGCACCAAAGCTGGTCATCTCACTACCCCTAATGAAAGGCCAAGATGGTCAAGTAAGGTTCTAGGTCATTAGTGCTTAGTGACATCACTCAGCGGCCCAGTACTCTCCTTGATTGAACTCAAGGGTTACCGGTACTTACAAATATGTCGCACTAATATAGCTATTGCTTCAACCGTGTCGGTATACCCCGCACAGTTTCCACAACGTATTGCTATCTATGAATGTTTCCCCAAATCCGGGTGTAGGATTGCAAACCCAAACAAGAGAACCAAGATATAAAGCAATCAAAGCAAATAATTATTCATGCAAGAGGGTGATCTAAGCCCTAAGGTTACTCCACTTTTAAGTTTTCCCCAGCAGAGTCGCCAGTTCTGTGATACGGTGGGAGAACTGACTTGAGGTTTTGCGTTTGTTTCGATTGAGCAAGAGTCGCCACCGACTTTTTATTTTATCCTAAGGAAAGGTTAAAAAGCACAGCAAAAACCTTTGAGATGTTTTCTTGGGTTCGGGGAGTAGATTATAGAAAGGGAAGGTATTAGCACCCTTTCTATCCATGGTTATCCATGGGCTCTTAGTTACTTGCTTAGATCAACTTGCCTTGATTTTCAATTGTTTGAAATGGTGCTTTGTGTGTGGGTTTGAAAATGTTTTGAAAAGAGGCCAATGTGGTGGCAACCTTTGCAATGATCCATGTTGGGATGTATAAAAAGATGTACGTCTTTTAAAAGTTTTCAATGTTTTTAAAAGTTGTTTTGAAAGTGTGTTGTGAAGTGTGTTTTGAAAAATAGGCAAGTGTTTTTGTTTTGCAAGTTGGCAAGTAACCAAGAGTTGTCTACTCCTAAATTTAACTCAAAGATCTTTGTTATGTTTTAACCCTTTTAACAATTTTGTTCCACCATTGTATTTGGTGGACAATCTTGTGTTAGGATGTGAACGGGACGGGCGCGGGTCATCGTTTAGACAATGATTGCAATGGTGCCAAGTGTCTTTGGGCAATTTTTTCCTTTAAGGGACTTGATCATTTTTAGGCAACTTTCGAAAGCGTCATCGAGGGACTATGATCATTTGAATTTGTTTTGTTTTGCCAAAGACACCTAACATGCAATATGGCCCATTATTGAAGGCAACAAGTGGAATACCCTAGGGGTGCAAGTGTGATTAGTGTTGTCCATTTTCATGCTTGTTTATCTTGAATTTAGGTCAAACTATTTGTTGTTTTTTATTTGTATACAAAACCCTAATTCTATCATGGCATATTTAGAAAGCTTTTAAAGTGCGGAATTTAAAGGTCCTAAATTATTACAACACAAATTATGGGATGGGGGTACAAATGTTCAAATGGGGATATTTTAGCAAGAAATTAAACCTAAACTATTACATCCAAATTGAATTTTTACAAGGTATTCAATTGCACAATAATTAAATAAAATATAATAAATAAGCAAGATGCAAAAAATGATTTATTATATGTATGTAAAAAGGTATTTTTATGTGACAAATAAACAAAAATAAAAATGAATAATTTTGGATATTTTTACATGTTTAGGGGAAAACCCTAATTTTATAAATAAAAAGGTATTTATTATATAATATGTGCAATATTTATTAATTATGTACAAAAATAAATAAAAGGGAAGTATATTGTAAAAAAGTGATTTTTAAGTTAAATATTAATAAAAATAAAAATGTATTATTTTTGTATTTTTCTCCTAAATATTTTGATAAGTATATAAGTATTTATATTATTTACTAAATATATTAAATATGTATAAAAATAAAATATTTAATATTTACAAAAAAGGTATATTTTTTATAAAATGTTTTCAAAAGGTAAAATAAAATAAAAATCAGAAACTAAAAATGTATTGGTACTATTTTAGTATTTTTAAATGAAAGTATATTGTATATTTATTTACATATAAAACTAAATGAAACAAAATAAATATCAAATAAAATGCAAAAAATGTGAGAAAAATATTTTTAATATTTTTTATGCTTTGACAAAAATAAACAAGTCAGAAACAAAAATCAAAAGTCAAAAATAATGAAAATAAAATACAATGGGCCAAGGGGGTGCATGTGTGAGAATGTGGTGCAAAAAGAAAGAACAAGTCAGGCCCAGCCCAGGAAGACTTTGTCTTCAACCTCCAGACTGGTTTGAACAACAACAACACGTGTTTCCTAACTTCTGATTCCTGGACTTTCAAGAAAAACTCATAACACAAGAAATGTAGAGCATCAAGAGACGAATTGCAGACATATAAAAAACTTAACTTAACTCTCAGAAATGAGAGAGAATTTCTCCATCCCTAATTCTTGACCTAAGTTTTTTTCTAATGTTCAGGTTCCAAATTCTCTCAGTACACACAACATAAATGCAAAGTGATTATATGTGTAGCTTCAGGGCCATGAGTAGAGCATTTTTCATTCATAAACTTAAAGCTAACTCTTCCTAGATTGAGAGATAGAAGTCCATGAACTTACCTGTTCAGCTGGGATCGTGTCTGGAAATGGAGGTATCTTCAGTGCAATGTGAGGACCTGTACAGCTTGCTTGAAGGTCAGGGATGCTTCTCCAACCTTTAGCTTGCTTTGAAACCAAATGAATCAAGCTATGGAAGTCAACCTGCAAAACAGAAAAAGTGAAAATGGTGAAGTTGGTTAGAGGTGTTACAGGTCGTGTCCAATGCTTGGGATAGTTTGTATAGGTGGTATGGAGTGTGTATGAACTGGTTTTGGCCAAGGCGCACGAATGGATTGAGTTATGGACCTCAAACTGCAGGGATGCCCTATTTTTGTGCAGTACAATGGTGTTTTTAGGTTTAGGGAGGTATGGAAGGTATTTAGCTCGTGCCTTAGCTCAGGTTTGATGTTTTGAATGTGTTCAACAAGTTTGTCTAGGCTTGTGGTTGCAGCAATTTGAGATGATGTTGGTTATGCAAGGTTTCTTCTCTCTTAAGCAAAGTTTGTCAACTTGGTTTCTAGACTTATGCAGGCCCCCTAAACATGCTGCCTCAATCCCTCTTGATCAGTGTGTTATGTCCATGAATCCTGTGTCCAAAGATATGGCCCTGTACTTCTTGATTTGCAAACTTGACATAAAGTGTAACTTTTCAAAAATGGATAACTTACTTTTTCTAATTAAGGCTTAATTCTTCATACAATGACCAAATGCACAAAATAATGCCTTGGCACAATGGATTGGCATTTAATTATTGAGTAAGAAAAGGATTAGAGGCCTGTAACTAGCTTGCTCATGCTGATTTGAAAAATTGCACAAGTTATGAACATGGAAATGGCTCATGAACAAAGTGACTTTTGCCCATATTGCCAAATTCGATTCTCCCTAACCACAAGGGTGTTTGAGAAGTTCTTGGACATTTTGGAAAGCTTGGAATGTGTACTACAATCCGTCCTCGTAATGCAAATTGAAATTCCAAGTGGAAGCATGTGAAAAGTGGCCATGAAGTTAGGCAAAAATCCTGCCTAAAATAGGTCAAAATTTTTCTAAGTTAATAATGTTTTGCACCCTTGTTCCAAAAATTGTAACTTGAGCTACAAGCTTCTTTTGAGGAAACTTTGTGAATAAAAGTTGTAGATTTTGCAATGGAATACAACTTTCATGTTTTGAGTTTTCTTTGAATCCAAATGTATCTTGATGAAAAAATGGGACAAAGTTAGGGAAAAAATTAGGAATTTTCATAACTTAGAAAAATTCTAAGTTATGAAATTTCTTCATTTCAAACCCTAATTTGTGATTTTTGATTTCTTGATGAACAAGTTTCATAATTTGACATGTTTTGATGAAAAATGAATCTTGACACTTGATTTTGACCAAAAGTCAAAGTTTGACTTTTCAGTATACAGTCAAATTTGGCTCAGTTGACTGGAAAATTCATCTGTCAATCTTGTGCTTTTGGGATCTTTTGAACTTTTTGAACATGTAAAGACAATGCCATGGGGTCCTTGAGTCCATATGTGAGCTTGGTTGGCCATTGGCTAGGTCAAACAGTCAAAAATTGCCTTTGTGCAGTCAAAACCCTAAAAATGACCATTTTGCCCTTTTAGTGATCTGATTAAATTTCTTGTGGAATTGTGATCCAAACTTGACCAAATGGTTCATATGAGTTCATAATGTTGATGTGGGTCAAAAATCATGAGGTTTGACAGTCAATTTACCACAGTTGACTTTTCCCCCAATACAACTGATTTCTAGGTCAACTGTCCAATTGATTGGGTAAAGATTGGAATCAAGGCTTGAAATTTGGTATGGATAAACTTGGGAGTCCAATATGAAGCATGAAAGTCATCTTAGGCATTTTAGGTCAAAACATCTTTGTGCTAACATAAACCCTAATTTGGGTCAACAGTGCAAGGAGGAGTCTTGAGCAGAGCAAACCCTAACTTGATCCTGAGCTCCAAGGGTCTTGTGGTGAGAAAATGTTGAGGAAATGGGAGGGAAAATTTTGGGGTACAACAACGTGCCTCTTAGTTCTAATTCATACTCTAAACGACCAACCTTGACTTGTCTCTAAACCAGCATAAAATTCCTGAATGAAATCCTCTTGATAATCCTCTTTAACAGTTAAGAACGATCCTAACTTTTAAGCATCAAGAAGATCACAAACATCTGTGATGTGAAGAGATAAGACCTCTGCCTTGTTAAAGATGTGAGGCTTCATTATTAACCTTGGCTTAAAATATTTTTCAAACTCCTCTACTGTAGCAGGATGCATAATTGTTAAGCCATTTAGAGGGATTTCTGGAGGAGGTGGAGTTTGTGCAGAACCAGATGGGCCTACACTAACCTTTCCTTTTCCCTTTATCTTAGGAGGCATGACTGTTGTTGGAGAAGTGTGTGCTAGGAATTTGAGATGAATGTAGTGGGAGATGAAGTAAATGGTGTGTGATAGATGAAGAAGATGATGAATGAGAATTAGGGTTATCCGAGTAGTTATGAGATGTATGAGATGTTTAGAATGATTACAAGACATAAAGTGGGCTGATGGGTCAACCCAAATCCAACAAAAAAAATTAAAAAATAGTCAGTATGAGTCGATGTGAAAGCCACATGTGTCGACACAAAACACGAATGTGTCGTCACATACTGAAACAAAAAAACGAATTATAAAAAATTACGTATCGACCCAAACATCAAATGCATCAACCGGAAACAAATGGTAGTTTATGTTTCAGCAATCCTTATCAATATGTGTCGACTCAAACACTTATGCATCGACCTGAAACCGGTCTCAATTTCTTTTTTAATAATTTTCTTCAATATAGGTTGACTCATACATGTATGAGCTGACTCATATCAGTAAAACTTAGAGAAAAAAACATAGTTTTTAACAGGTTTTGATGGACAGTTGGATATGAGACCCATTAGCAACTATATGTTTATGCAATATGAGCCATCTTATGATGATTATGCATCCATTAGGATGCAATGCAATTAGATTATGTCAAAGTTCAAACAATTGATGCATAGAAAACATATAGACAATATTAATGGAACATTTATAAAAAAATATACAGGTAATCACAGAATTCCAGCGAGATAGAGAAAGGAATAATATTACCTTAGTTGAGGAACAATTAAGACACACATGCAAAGTATAGAACACATCTCAATAGCATGGTGAGATATATATATAATTAAGGTACATGAATGCTTAAGGCATCAAGTAAGAGAGATCTAAAATCCCTAACTCACGACGAATGTTGAAGAAAGGTTATGTTGCTAGTGGTTTCGTGAAAATATCAGCAAGTTGATTTTTAGTATAAACATGCTCAAACACAACATCCTCTTTTTCAACATGATCACGAAGAAAGTGATGCCTAATCTCCATGTATTTAGTGCGTGAATGTAAAAACAAGATTCTTAGTTAGGTTTATAGCACTTGTGTTATCATATTTCATTGGAATACGTTTGAATTGGATATCGAAATCTTGTAGTTGTTGCTTTAGCCACAAAATCAGGGTGCAACAACTACCTCCTACAACGTATTCAGCCTTAGCGGTTGACAATGCAATAGAAACCTGCTTTTTGCTATGCCAACTCACTACGGAGTTTGAAAAAAAATGACATGTGCCACTAGTGCTTTTCCTATCTGATTTTCAGCCAGCAAAATCATAATCGGAGTAACCTACTAAGCTAAAATCGCTTCCCTTGGAATACCATATCCCATACTTAGATGTACCATAAAGATACCTAAGTATACGCTTGACAGCTTTTAATTGGGATTCCTTAGGATCCGATTGATATTGTTCACACATATAAACGCTAAACATGATGTCAGGCCTAGATGCAGTAAGATACAAGAGGGATCCAATCATACCTTTATACTTCGTGACATCTACACTCTTAACGTGTTCATCTTTATCTAAGTTCATGTTGGTAGGCATAGGGGTGTCAATTCACTTTGATTCGTTCATTCCAAAACACTTAAGAAACTCTCTGCAGTATTTTGTTTGACACACAACTGTGACCTCATCGATCTACTTTATTTGGAAACCGAGGAAGTAGTTTAGCTCCCCCATGAGACTCATCTCAAATTCACCCAGCATAACCTTAGAACACTCTTCGACCAAATGTATGTTAGTTGAACCAAAAATGATATCGTCTACATATACTTGAACAAAAAGAATGTGCTTTCCTTTACGTTTAATGAAGATAGTGGTATCCACTTTACCTCTTGAATATCCATGATCAAGCAGAAATTTGCTAAGTCTTTCATACCAAACCCTAGGGGTTTGCTTAAGACCATACAATGCTCGTTTTAATTTGAAAACATAATTTGGATATTCATTGCTCTCAAAACTATGAGGTTGTGAGACGTATACCTCTTCATTTATGACACTGTTTAGAAAAGTACTCTTTATGTCCATTTGATAAAGCTTAAAATTCTTATCACACATATAAGCGAGCAAGAGACGTATAGCCTCAAGGCGAGCAACTGGAGCATAAGTCTCATCATAGTTAATTCCCTCCTCTTGGTTATACCCTTGTGCCACTAAACGTGCTTTATTCTGGGTTAACACTCTGTTTTCATCAAGCTTATTTCTAAAAACCCACTTAGTACCTATGATATGATGGTCTCACGGATGAGGGACAAGTTCCCAAACGTCATTTCTTTTAAATTGATTAAGCTCTTCTTGCATGTCCATTAGCGAAAATTCATCAATCAAGGCCTCTTTGGCGTTTTTAGGCTCTACTTGTGAAACAAAAGCGAAGTGATAACAGAAATTACTTATCTTAGAGCGATTCATCACTCCTTTTGAAATGTCTCCCAATATGTTTCCAATAGGATTGTCTTTTGAGAATTCCTAAGCTGGTGGAAGATCATTTACTTCCACTGGCCCTTCTTCCTCAACTTTTGCATGACTAGTATCTTCCTCCTCCTTATTGTCAACTGTTTTGGAATGATCAATTTCCTCAACGGTTTCCTTGAGTATGTCTTTTGTAGATACACCTGCACCATCAAAAGAAATACCTTTTCTGACATCTTTCGGATAAAACTCATCAAAAGAAACATGAATTGACTCCTCAACAGTAATTAAACGCTTATTATACACTCTATATGATTTACTTGATTGTGAGTATCCAAGAAAGATACCTTCATCCTCTTATTGTCCTTCTTCATCATTGGACACTCCGGTTTGTAGTGCCCAACTTTACCACAATTGAAGCAAGATCCTTTACCTCTACGCTTCTTATTCTCTTCTTGTCTTGGCTCTTTGGACTGTTTTTGAAACTTTATGAGATTCTTATCGAAGTTCTTGATTCCATTCTTTCGAATAAACCTATTATATCTCCGAACAAAGAGTCCCATTTCTTCATCATCTGAATCTTTATCACTACTTGAGTCACTATCATTTTGCTCTATGTGTGAGCACTTAGAGCTATAAGCCATAAGAGCTATTGACTTCTTCTCACCCTCCTTGTCTCTATTCTTCTCCTTTTTACTCTTGTTCTCATGCTTTTCAAGACTTTCCAATTCTTGTTGATGTTCTTCCAGCTTGCCAAACAGAGTTGTGATGGTAAGCGTAGTGAGGTCATTGGCTTCCTTGATAGTTGTTACTTTAGGCTGCCATTCCCTGCTAAGACATCTCAGAATTTTGTTTGTAGCAATTTCATTGGAAACAGGTTTTCCAAGTGCACTCAAACGACTAATGAGAATGAATCTCCTTTGCATGTCGGAGACAGACTCTCCTTGTTTCATGCGAAAGAGCTTGAACTCTTGATTGAGTATGTTAATGCGGGACTGTTTAACTTCAGTAGTGCCCTCATGGGCAATTTCGAAAGAATCCCACATTTCTTTAGTAGTCATGCAATGAGACACGTGATAATACTCGTCAACACCAAGTGCTGAAATTATCATATTTCGGCCTCTCCAATCGCTCGACCACTTCTTTTCATCTATTTCATCCCATTGATCCTTAGGTTTAGGTACCGTAGCACCTTCATCATTCCTCATGGTAATTTGAAAAGTACCATTTTGAATGGAAGTTCATACATTCTTGTCAATGGAATTTATGTGTACTCGCATGCAGTCTTTCCAGTAGCCGTACTTTTCACCATTGAAAACAGGAGCTCTATTATACGCCTCATTTGATACCACTTGTTAGACGGTGTGGAAAGTGATGGAGATGGGGGTGAATAGATAACCTCCTTATTATTCAAGTATTTAAAATCTTTTATCAAATTTGATTAAAAACAGTGGAAAAACACGGTCCCGAATCGACTTCCATCTATTTTGAGCCGACTACTAGAAAACCAGACATACGATAAACTTGTTGGATTTTTATTAAGATGAAATAGATGAAATTTAACACAAATTAATGTACGTTTAAATGCGATTATCCCAAGAATGCTATTTACAATGAATAAAAACTTGCAAGTACTTTTGTCGAACAGTTGGCGTATGCTTGTTTGATGATCAACAATAATGGTGGTTTAGCAAAAGAGTCTGTACCACTATTGTATCATTGAACAGAAAAACCAGCAGACCAATTGAATCACAAATGTGTAGAAAACATAAAGAGAAAGACAAAAAGAAAACGTTACATGGGCAGTTTGGTAAGGAAGTTCCCCACTGTCGTCCTCACGTGTGGGTACGTTTCCCTCTCAATTGCAAACTGAAATTGAGACTTGTTATTTCAATGTGTTGAATATGGTTTACAAGGTTACAATACAAAGATAAAAACTAATCACTAATATCTTCTTCTTATTGTATGAACCTTCATTTGATATGAGCTGATCAAAATATCACCTGCAAGATCCACAATCAATCCTCTGCTCCACAACCTGTTTGCGAAATTGCCCTAATTTCCAAACCTTACACTACAGCTGAATCTAACTTGTGTAATCATGACTGACAAACTCGCAAGAACGCGCATGTTCTTGAAGGACACACCCTCTGGTTTTTCCTCGAAACTCCCTTCTGAATCTTCAACTCAGCTAAGATCACCAATCGTACCGCTGGATGTTATCTCTATGATCCTTTGATCCGATGAATAAAGATGATTATGTTTCGATGTTATTGAACCAGGATGATTGAGAAGATGATGAAGATTGAAGTCTCTTTCAGTTTTCTAATGCTCAGAAAAGTAGATGCTCACCAACTGAATTTGTGACACCTTTTTTTTGTTGAACTGCAAAACTGACTTATATATATGACATAAAAATGTTAGAAGTAAAACCGCAGTATGAGTCGATGCATATCTCGTATGAGTTGACTCATGTTAGTTACAAAACATGGGATGAGTCGATACAATGCATTATGTATCAATACATACTATTATCAAGACATATTACAGAGACACAAAATGTGTATGAGTCGATGCAAAACATGAATGTTTCGATGCAACCAAGAAATGAGTCGATGCAAACCATTATGTATCGATACAAACTATTGTCCACACAGAATCCAGAACCTTTAATTTCGTATGAGTCGATAAAAAATGTAAATGTGTCGATTCATACTGAGTTAGTTTTGATTTACAAAAACAAGAAGTGATATGTATCGATGCATAAGTGCATGTGTCGATGCATAAAGGTTTCTAAAACATTTTCCAGAAGCATGAACTTGACATGTATCGATGCAAAGTGCGAATGAGTCGATTCATACTGAAGCACAATTGTTTTTGTGGTTTTAGCTTAAGTATGTGACGATGCAAAGCATTTCCTATTAACCTGAAATCATGATACATGTGTAAAACACATTTTTGACCCTTTTAGAACATGCTACACTATTATCATATCATGCACACATAAAGATTAAACACAATAAACGTTCCTTAATAGTTATATCACAAATATTTTCTATCATACAAAACCGCTCAAAGAAAAGAGTTCCTCACAAGATAGACAGGAGTCAGCAGGTTCTTCAGATCCTTCAGATTCAGAGTTTGAAGAGGTAAAACCATTGGCTAAAAATCCTCCACTAGAGAGACTTTTTGGGGACTACGGAGGAGCAAATTCTTCAGCAGGTCAGTCGACTATTGTGAATCAACTAGTCAATGTTGCAAACTTTCAACTGCATCCTTGAACCTCCGCTAGCTCGGGAACAAATCTTTCACCGAAAAGATCAATGAAGATGCCAATAAGCATTTGCAGATATTTCTCACCATGAGCATTACTTTGAAGATTGAGGGGAACTCTGAAGAAGCCAAGAAATTAAGGATGTTCCCGTTCACGCTGTCTGAAGATGCTGAAGAGTGGTTCTACTCATTGCCTGCTGGAAGTATCACCACTTGGGAACAAATGGAGCAGACTTTTCTTGATGAATACTTTCCTGCTTCGATTTACATTCATAAAAGATATGAAACTTTGAATTTTAAGCAGAAATAAGGAGAATCATTAGGTGATGCTTACAAGAGGTTCAAGAAGTTACTAGTAGCCTATCCCACGCACAACATGAGTAAAACTGAGCAAATGCAGATGTTTGTAATTGGCCTCCAGATGAAGACAAAGTATCTTATTGATACAGCGGCCAGTGGCTCAGCCAACTTCACAACAGCCACTGGTGTGAAGAAGGTCATTGAAGCAATTGTTGTAAATGAGCACCTAGATCTATATGACAAAGTGGTGAGCAAACCAGAGGGAGTGATTTATTTATAGTTGGAAATTAATAAGCAATTAAAAATTGAAGAAGCCATTGCTGCAGAAGTAGAGAAGAAGCTGAAAGAAATGAATATAGGTACTCAACAGGTAGCTCATATTCAACAGGTAGCTTGTGAATTTTGTAGTGGACCGCACATTATTATCCAATGTTTGGCAACACCACAACAAATTTAGGAGATAAAATTCTTGAGGCAAAACAACCCATATTCTAACACATATAATCCTGGGTGGAAGAATCATCCTAATTTCTCTTGGAAAGATCAGCAACAACAAACTCCTCAAAAGGAAGAGTGGGAGGTAGCAATTGAAAAGATGGTTGTCCAGACCTCACAGTTTCAAGAAGAGACAAGGAGCAATCATAGAAATACCACAGCTACAATCAAAAAGTTGGAAGTTCAAATGGGACAGATTGCATAACACGTAGCTCCGCAAGCACAAGAAAGATAGAAAAGTCATGAGAATGTGAATGTTGTCAAAGCAAGGAGTGAAAAAGTGGATAGAGATAAACCAGATGAGGTGAAGTTTGACGACAATATCATAGAGGTAGAGCTGGAAGTGAGAGAAACCATGAACAAACAGGAAGAAGTGATATCATCTGAAAAACCAGTTGAAGAGAACACTAAACCAATGATCAAGTTGTCGTATCCATCTCGAGTAGCAAAGAAGGACACAAAATAAAAAGATTTTGAGAGATTTGTCACAATCTTCAAAAAGCTAGAGATCCACATACTTTTTTTGAAGCGCTCGAAAAAATTATGTTGTATCAGAAATTCATGAAGAAGGTATTATCAAGTAAGAAATCAACGGAAGAGGGATCAGTACTCATTGATGAAAAATTATGTACAATTGCGCCCGAGAGAAAAATACTTGTCAAGAAGAGGTATCCGAGATTAGTTGCAATACCATGCACAATAAAAGACAGAGATTTTAAGAAAGTTTTGGTTGATTCTAACTCGAGTGTGAGTTTAATGCCATTATTAATTTTCAAGAAGCTCGATATTTAGAAAATAAGAGGGAGTGAAACAAAGTTGAAATTTGTTGATCACACCATCAAGAATTCATATGGGATAGCTGAAGATGTACTAGTGGAAATTGAAAATTTTGTTTTCCCAGTTGATTTTCAGATCATGGACATACCGGAAGATGAAGAGACTCATATCATTTTGGGTCAACCATTTATGCTGACAAGTCAGTGCAATTTTGATATTGAGACGGGAAATTTGGAACTGAAATCATTTGATGAGAAGATAACCTTGAAGGTGTTAGAAATCAAAAAGCAGGTTGCAGGTGGAAAGAATAAATCTTCAATCGAAATTATCAAAGTAGAAGGAGAAGACAACAGTTCAAAATCAATCCCAGGAGAGTTCTCGGGAAAAATCTCTCAAGTGGCATCAATAAAAATTCCTAAGGGAAGTCAAGAAGGAAAGAGGAGAAAGAAGAAGGAACATTGAGATGAAAAGATGGAAGTTGGAAGTAGCTGGAAGCACAAATGGGTGGATACTTTTAACCTGAATAAGTTCTGGATTGCAGAAGAAACATGCAAAAAGGTGTGGAAGAGGAAGTACCCCCCATAAGGGGTGACCCGTCGATCCATGAGACATTAAACGCAGCGCTTCATGGGAGGCAAACCACGCTTTTAATAACTTATTTTTTCTTTTTGTTTTTGTTTGCAGGTAATAAAAAGGGAGTCTTACTGGTGAGAGCTAGGAGACTGCAACATGTGTTGCATTACCCTCTATGAGTCACCTTCTCGAGCTTGTTCCGAAACATATGGGTCAATGTTCAGTTCAAGTTTGGGGGGAGGGGGGGGGGGGGGGGGGGGGGGGGTTATTACTTTTCTTCTTTTTGAATTATTTGGTAGTGCTCTATGAATTGCTGTGTAAATCCACGAGTTGAAGTTTTTCAAGTTGGCCAAAAAATTTTATTTTGATCAAGAACTTGAGTCTCATAGAGTTTGGGAATAGTATATAGAGACAAAGGGATAGTTATTCGAGGGTAGAAAGTTCGAGATAACGTGACAAGATACGATTCTAACGTGTAGAATTGTACCATAGTGCTTAAATCCTGAGAAGTACTCCTAAAGTAGTTTATCCTCACAGTCTGGCATAACATAGATTGACATGCATGTATGATTGAAATAAATAAATTTGGAACCAAATAATGAAAAGGCAGTAAAAGGAAACTGGCTCGCTAAGTTGGGTAGCCCGCACCAGGTTATTCAGCCCAATGGGGGTTGATCCCCAAATGTCGTCCATAAAGGACAATATATAAACTGAAATTTCTCTTAATCAGTCTTGTGCGTGTGATGATCATCAATAATTATTATTGCCTTAATTTGACTGTCCGAATGAAAAAAGAGGAAAATCGGAAAGAGACTTAAGTATAAAGCATAGTTAGAGAGGTATCTGAAGAAGAAACTCTCAAGTTAAAGATTCTTTAGCAAACGCTTCCCGTCATGTGAACATCGGAAGAACTACTTTTTGATCAATTTGAATGGATGATTCACGTATGAGTATCGGGCTACTGTGATTTTCATGAGTTCTTATAATGGTCGCTTGAGGTTAAGCAAAGGTTTAAGTTTGGGAGAGTTTGACCAATGGTTTTTACACAGGAATTTAGCCGTTATTTTAGCTATTGTTTCGTTTAATTGATTGCTGTTTTATTTCATTTTACTGCGTTTTATGCTTTGGTTTTGTATTTTTGTGTTTTCAGGTTCAACCAAATAAAACAGGTCAAATCAGGATAAAAAGTGCAGGATTCAGAGATTTGGAAAAAGTTCAAATTCTAGCAAGGCAGAAGGCGACACAGGTGCTTGTGTCACAGGACACGGCCCGTGTCAAGTCAGCTGAAGTATGAACGTTGGAGGAAGAATTACAGGAGCTGAGATGGGTGCCCGTGTCCACTAACACGGCCCGTGTCAATTCAGTTGGGCCAAATTCAGGCACAACGCAAAGCACAGATTCTCACACGGGTGCCCGTGTCCGGTGACATAACCTGTGTCAGCTTAGGAATTTGAAAGTCCAATTTTGAGGTTTTCCTGCATTCTTGGACCATTAAGGGTACTATGGACATTTGGTATAACAGAGGGATGACCTGACACTATAAATATCTGATTTGGAGAAGAAAATAAGGACTTTTTGATGACTGTAGAATTTGACGATAAAAGATTGAAGTCTATTCAAGTTTTGGGAGAATGAAGACCTTTCATGAGCGAAAGAAATTGAAGATCAGAGTTCACCATTAATTTGTGTAATGTTTATCGTTATTATTATTGAAATCTCTTTGAATATTATGTGCGACTAAACCCCCCAATGCTAGGGGTGTCCCTGATTTGAGAATGTATTGACTATGAAGTATTATTTTTTAATACAAAAGTTTCATTTCAATTTAATCGTTCAAGGTTTCTAATGCTTTCCTGATCGGGCCAATTAGGGTTGAGTTACAGTTAACAACCAGTTGGACCGTAGTTGCTAAGGTTTATGAACGATTAGGTTATAATAGATATCACCTAGGACTATGGATACCCTATAGTCATTGGATTTAACCCTTGATAAGATAAAGGCTTGACTCCATCAGATATTTCTAAGGACACAGGATTTGGGATGGATGGTTAAGTTTTTCTCACTAAGGACTTAGGGGAAAATAATCTAAAGGTCCGATAGTTGAAGGTAATAAACTTGTAGAAGAGATCAATAGTGAAGGTCATTACAGGGAAAACCACACACTTATCCCTAGCATAGTATTCACACTAGGAAAAAAGTCATAATTTACCTGCACATATCTTTAGTTATTATTAAGTACAATAACCAAACCAAATCCCAAATTTAGTTTTGTTTAATTGAACCTCGCATTAAACTCGGTAATTATGTGCAGTACTTGAGACCAACATTTGGGGAATTTTCCCTGTTATTACAAGAGGCAAAATAGTACACATGCTATTTTACCGATCACCTGCTACTATGGCTTCTTAAGTTTATGAGTTGGATTCCTCCCTTGAGGCAGAGAAAAACAGTGTAAAGAAGCTTCTAATGTTGTTGCTAATGTGAACTATAGTATGGAAGAGGACCAGAATATTCTTCGGCAGGAAGCATAGGCTCATATTGAGGTCCTCAACGCTCTTAAGGGTGAGGTGATTAGTCTGAGGTAGAAGTTAAACGATTCTCTCTAATGATCTATATAAGGCGTGTTCGGAGTCTATGAGCAGGTTGTTGAACATGCAAAAGAGTTTTGTCCTAAATTTATAATTTCTATTGAGGTGTTATACCCCTTCACGGCTGCTTTAGAAGAGGTTTTTTTGGGGGTGATCTGAGCACTTCATCTCTGGGTGTTGCGGCTTGATTACTTATTATTTTTATTTGTATTGCTTTTCTTGTTCCAGTAATATTTTTTAGGCCATTGTGCCTTTTCTATGACAAACAATATTTATAAAATATTTTACCTCAGTGATTTGTTGCTTTATTTAACTTTGAGTCATGAATATGTATTTGGATCCATTTTACTATTGTTATGTTACACATCTGGTTGGTTGCAAGTTGTTGCAGCGTTAGGGTTTTCGTTTCATCCATGCAATGTAAAGTTTAATTGCCCCACGAGTGATTTAGATTTTGACTGCCTCAGGGGCGATATAGATTTTTATGCCTTAGGGGCGTTTCTGGTGTTAACCAGTGGCCTACGAGTTTGTGCTACGGGAGTTTCCTGGTTGTATTATTTGGGTATGAGAACCTTATGGTTTGCTTTCAGATGGAAAAGAGGTGCCTCATTGATTCGAAGTGTTCAATGTTGTCTTTGAACTCTGTAGTCTCATTCAAAGTTTTATGGTTACTAGCTCCAATTAAGAGAAGTTATTATACATTGTCCACATCACTAGGAATTGTCCCTATCCAAAAGTAAGGTTCATGTCGCTACCCCCAGGGCTGGCCTGGCTCGGGGTGGACGTCTCCGAGCTCTAGTACCTACGCTCTTGGAGTTGCTTGTTCCTAATAGGAGGTTCATCAACTATTTTGAGAAGATTGCTCCTTAAATGTGAAGTTTGTCTTAGAAGACCGAGTCACACCATCCTGCACGAAACACTCAATATTCGTTGTGGTTACATCATTTAACATATAGTATCTTAATTTATAGAAAAAGCGCAACTGCTTTAAAGAGTATCTAACTACTAGATGGAGTTATGAAGATACAATGTTATCCATTTATTCTATATTCTTTGGCTATATGGGTGGTAGGTGTAGACGTTCCTATCTACATCCTCCTGATGGGGCGATAGTTCACTTGGAATCAATCAAGGAGTTCATAATCAACAAGCACCTCGGGAGAATCGGCACCTTACTCCATTTTGGATTTGGGGCCGGAGCCCTTCTGGATCTTTTAGAGCATGGTTGATGGTGTGTCTACCTTGTGAGTATAACTTTAATACAAGGTGTTTTGCATGATTTCAAAATTGCGAAAGATGGAACGTCAGTAAAATGAATGGCATCTCTATGTCTTGTGGCACTCCTCGGCATTATAGGTCTTAAGAATCATCCAAAAGTACTTTGAAATTGATTCAGCACATTGAAAAACAGTTTCTGCATGTTTTCTTATTCCATGTGTCGACACACACAATTTTCAGGTTGACACATGTAACTTAGTTTTTAAGCCTGTAAACTTATGTAAGTCACAGGTTGACACATATAACCTTCAGGTCAACACATACTGAAAGATTTTTTATATTGCTTAAATTCTTATGTTATGTGTTGACACATCCATTTTCAGGTCGACACATTTACTCACGCTTTAAAGCTTGTAGCTTCTGACTTGTTCAGATCGACACAAAAAGTCCTTCAGGTCGACACATGCATTCTTTTTATAACGTATGCATCGATACATACGAATTTGAGGTCGACACGTAAAATTTGTTATGGTCATATTTTTAATTTATTATATTCCAAATTTTTTATTTTTGCCGTAAATATTTCTAATCTATAAATACATATTCATGCATCATTCATAACTTGATGATACCATAAAATTATCCTACATTTCTTCTTTTTCATCATCCTTCCAATCTATGCATACACACTAACATTACATTGTGATGATTTTCTGTCAGGGTGCCATCTAGACGAAGAATAGTGGATTTCCAATTGGTTTGGGTTGCAATTTGTAGGGGTCTTCATCCGGGAAAAAACATCGGGTTTCTCCTCCAAGATCATTTGTTTATTTGGGGATTTTCATGCAAGATTGTGCGAGAAGGAATCGTCCATGTCAAAAATCCCTTGGAGTGTTTGATAAAACGATTAAGTTAGTTATTTGATTATTTATCCTTATAAATAGCATTACAAAGTGATTGTGTCAAAAAATAAATAAGTGGATTATTGAATTAAGTATGTGTTAATCAATTATTCAATTTTATTTCATAGGTTTAACGTTAACAATTTGTATATCCGAGTTTCCCAAAAGTTGAATTTTAAATGACTTATCTAGTGATTTGCTTCTGCATTAAAAAGTTTTGAAAACAATTTAAATTCTAGATTTGTGTCTAAAATTATTTTTGCGCCTCTATTCACACCCCCTAGATACGCGTCGTTATCTAACAAGTGGTATCAGAGCCCGGTTTATTCCAGCTTTAAACACTACTTAGAAAATGGCTTACGAACCTAAGAGGGATCATAAGAGAGCTCCAATTTTCACGGGAGAAAATTATACTTATTGGAAAAATTGTATGAAAACGCATATCAATTCATTTGACAAAGGTGTATAGGAAGCTGTTCAAAATGGTCCAACACCGGTGACATATGATGTTGATGGAATTACTATGCCTAAGCCGGAAAATATATAGGATGAAAATGATAAGAAAAAGTCATCTTACAATTGGAAAGCTAAGAACATCATTGTATTCACACTTTGTGTTGATGAGTTTTATCGCATTTCTCATTGTCAAATTGCTAAGGATATGTGGGACCCTCTACAAGTTGCCCATGAGGGAACTAATAAGTTCAAACAAACTAGGATTAATATACTCACTCAAGAGTTTGAACTCTTTATCATGAAAATGGTGAAACCATTGCAGAAATGAAAAAGATATTCTCTCATCTTATTAAATGTTTGAACTTACTAGGTAATCATATTTCCAATGCTATTACTACTAATAAAGTTTTGAGATGTCTTACTAGGAATTGGAAACCTAAGGTCACCGTGATCAACGAAGCTAACAATCTAGAGAAACTTGATCTCACCACACTTTTTAGTAAGCTTGAAGAACACGAGAAAAAACTCATTTGCTTGGGTAAATAAGAAAAGAAGTTGAGAAAAAAATAAAAATAAGGAAAGTCACAAGGAAGAAGTTGTGAAGTCCAAAACTCTTAAGGCTTCTAGCTCTAAATCCTCAAAAGAAGAGCAAAGTAAGAATAGTGACTCTAGTGACGATGAGATTTCAGATGATGAAGAGATGGGATTATACGTGAGAAAATATAATCGGTATATTCGAAAAAACGGGGTTGAACATTCCAACAATAATATCATAAAGTTTATAAGGAAATCATCCTCCCTCAAAGAAGAGAACAACAAAAAAGACAAAGGAAAATTTATTTGCTACGAATTTGGCAAGCCCAATCACTACAAATCGAATTGTCCATCTCTTGCCAAAAAGAAAGGAAAAGGCCAAAGAAACAAGTCTAGACAAGCCTATGTTGCTTGGGAAAGTGAAAATAAATCCTCAAGCAATGAAATCTCAAGTGAGAGTGATGAAGAGGAAAATTACTTTTTCATGGAAAATCATCGACAAGGCAAAAAATATGATGTAAATCTTAAATACTCTAACATTTCCGCTTTATCTTATAATGAAAAACTACAAATATTGAAGTTAACAAATAGAGTTTTGGTAAAATACTCAATTTGGTCCCTTAACTATACCCTTGGGTTCAGATTGGTCCCTTAATTGTTTCCGTGTCACTTTGGTCCCTTAACTTTAAAAATGTTTCATTTTAGTCCTTTTTGCCTAATTAGCGACGGAAAAACTTTGAAATCCGTCGCTAAATCCGTCGCTAATTAGGCAAAAAGGACTAAAATGAAACATTTTGAAAAATAAGGGACCAAAGTGACACAAAAAAAATTAAGGAACCAATTTGAACCCAATAGTATAGTTAAGGGACAAAAATGAGTATTTTCCCTAGAGTTTTTGAATGCTAACAAAAAATTGGTCTCCCAAGAGAAAGTCTTCACATTTTTAGAGGCCAAGGTTGATGAAACCAATGATAAGTTAGAAGTATTAAAAGAATTTATTTTAGTTAGTTCAAATCATGAAAAAGAGGATGAGCCATCTTACAAATATGGTTGTGACAAATGTCAAATTTGGCAACAAGAGGTGAGTACTCTTGCTACCAAATTAGATATTCTACATCATCCCATTGAGAACATGTTTATTAGGTCCTTGAAGGTTGAAAAGTCTCATGAAAATTACTCTTTGATTAAGAAAGAACCTAATAGCATTATTAATTTTGATCATAGGATATTTTGTCACTATTGTTGCAAAAAAGGCCATACTATTGAGAAATGCAAGTTTAGGACTTTTTTGCTTCCTAAGGGTAATTTTCAATGGTTTACCAAATGCAACAATTATTTCACTCTTAAGAACCCAATGAGAATTGGGTACCTACCATCCTTGTTTTATTTCTATAGGATGAATGTCTTGATGCTATGACCAGAAAATGGATTCTCGATATTGGATGTTTAAGACATATGACGACAGACATATTGCTCATCTCTGACTTTATGGCAAAGAAGAAAGGTATTTATGTCCTATGGTGATCACAACAAAGGTTCAATACTTGGAAAAAGTAGTATAGATAATCCCTCAACTATTACTATCTCAAATTTTATGTTAGTTGAAGGCCTTAGACATAATCTTCTTAGTATTAGTCAATTATGTAATAATGGGTAAAAAGTGTCTTTTGTCAAAGATTGTTGCATAATTGAACATATTGAAAAGAAGGATTATATGTTTAAGTGTTAGTAACATTTATATGCTTGACTTAAGAGATATTTTCTTGAATAATGCTCAATGTCTTGTTACCTTGAGTGAAGACTCTTGGCTATGGCATAGATGTTTAACGCATGTCAACTTTGACCTACTTAATAAAATAGTTTCAAAAGATTTAGTAATCAGTCTACCAAAAATAAAATTTCCTAAAGACCTTCTATGTGATGCATGTCAAAAGGGCAAGCAAACAAGGGCCTCATTTAAATCTAAGAAAGTTGTTTCTACATCAAGGTCACTTGAGCTCCTTCACATGGATTTGTTTAGTCCCTCGCAGACTAAAAGCATAGATGGAAATTACTATGGTTTAATAATTGTAGATGATTACTCTAGATTTTTTTGGACTATTTTCTTACGTAGCAAGTATGAGACATTCATAGCTTTCACACGTTTTTCCGAGATAGCTCAAAATAAAATGAACTCAAAAATAGTTACTATTCAAAGTGATCATGGAGGTGAATTTGATAACCAGCTCTTTGAAGAATATTGTGATAAATTTGGAATTGAACATAACTTTTCAGCTCCTAGAACTCTGCAACAAAATGGTGTTGTCGAGAGGAAAAATTGCATTTTAGCAAAGTTGACAAGAACAATGCTCAATGATTATGGTCTACCGAAGTACTTTTAGGCCGATGCTATTAGCAAGGCATTTTATGTCGTGAATAGGATAGTTATTCGTCCAATTCTTGAAAAAAATACTTATGAAATTTTGAAAGGTAGAAAACCAAATTTATCTCATCTTCATGACTTTGGATGTAAATGTTTTGTTTTAAATAATGGAAAAGACAATCTTGGAAAATTTGATGTGAAAGTCGGTGAAGGTATTTTTCTTGGATATTCTCAATCTAGTAAAGCATATAGAGTTTATTACAAGAGATTACTTATTGTTGAAGAGTCTGTTCCTGTTACTTTTGATGAGACTTCCCTAAATAGTGTTGGGAAAGGTAGTTCTTTTCATGGTGTAGGTGCATCTATGGAAGACATACTCAAAGAAACTGGTGAAGGAGTTAATCAACCTAAAGCGGTGGAGATTAAGGAGGATGGAGATAGCTCCCAAGAAAAGAAATATGATGAAGGTCAAAAATAAAATGATGGTCTTCCTTTGGAGTGGAGAACCTCCAAAGATCATCCACTTGAAAACATTATAGATGATATCAAAAAGGGGGTAACAACTCGCTCTAAAATAAGTAGTCTTTATTTTCATCATGCTTATGTATCACAAGTTGAACCTAAAAACACTAATGATGCTTTACTTGATGATCATTGTCTTATTTCCATGCAAGAAGAATTAAACCGGTTTGAAAGAAATGAAATTTAGGAATAAGCTTGACGAACATGGTGTGATAACAAGAAATAAGGCTCATCTTGTGGCTCAAGGGTATAACCAAGAGGTGGTCATTGACTATGAGGAAAATTTTACTTCAGTAGCCTGACTTGAGGCTATACGCCTTCTATTAGCTTATGCATGTTCTAAGAACTTCAAATTATTTTAAATGGACGTAAACAGTGTGTTCCTTAACAGATACATAAGTGAAGAGGTGTATGTTTATCAACCTCCAAGTTTTGAAAATGATGAGTTTCCTAATCACGTTTTCAAGCCTAAACATGCATTCTACGGTCTTAAACAAGCCCCTAGGGCATGGTATGATAGACTTAGCAAATTTTTGCTTGAACAAGGATACTCTAGAGGGAAAGTTGACACTACTATATTTATTAAACGTCAAGGAAAACATATTTTATTAGTTCAAATTTAAGTAGATGATATCATTTTTGGATCTACTAATATGCATCTTGGCAAGGAGTTACCTAAGCTTATGCAGGGAGAGTTTGAAATGAGCCTAATGGGGGAGTTGAATTACTTTCCTGGGCTAAAAATTAAACAAATCGATGAAGGAACGTTTGTATGTCAAACCAAGTATTGTCTCGAATTACTTAATAGATTCTGAATGAATAGTTCTAAGAAAATTGACACTCCCATGGCAACAAACGGTAACTTCGACAATGATGAGAAAGGTAAGGATGTTGAGGTAAACAGGTATAGAGGCATGATTGGTTCTATTCTTTATCTCACAGCATCTCATCCCGATATTATGTTTAGTGTTTGTATGTGTGCATGATATCAAGCGGTTTCCAAGGAATCTCATCTAAAAGTCGTAAAATGAATTTTTAGATACCTCATGGGTACCTCAAAATTTGGGCTTTGGTACTCCAAGGGAAACGATTGTACTTTGGTTGGTTATTCCGATTTCGACTTTGCCGGTTTCAAATTGGGTAGGAAAAGTACTAGTGGAACTTCTCACTTGTTTGCAAAATCCTTGGTAAGTTGGCATAGTAAAAAGAAAGTTTTCATGGCTTTCTCAACTTCCGAGGCAGAATATATGGCATCCGGTAGTTGTTGTGCTCAAATATTGTGGCTCAAACAATAGTTTTTGGATTTTGATATTAAACTATCATGTATTCCTATCATATGCGATAATACTAGGGCCATAAATATAACCAAAAATAAGATGCTACATTCAAGGGCTAAACACGTTGAGATACGTCACCACTTTCTTCGTGATCATGTTGAAAAATGGGATGTTGCGTTTGAGCATGTTAATAGTAAAAATCAACTTGCTGATATTTTCACTAAACCACTCACAACCGAATATTTTGTCAACATGCATAGAGAATTGGGGATAATTGATATCTCAAATGTTGTTGATATCACGAAAACGTATCGCTTTTTAGGTCTAATTTACACGAGTTATTTGTATGTTTTTTATCGAATAATATGCATCACGAAGGTATTTTTATTTGTTTCAGGTAAACTATATTTTCCAAGGCATAAGATGGAAAATTAGTTAAAAGGAGCAATACAAGCTAGGAAATGGCAAGAAGAAAGAAGAAAAAGGGCAGTCTGTTAAGAAGCTCACTCCAGAAGGGTGTTACGAGCGTAACGCCTAGCGTTACGAACGCAACACCCAGCCAACGCCGTTACGAACGTAACACAACGTGTTACGGACGTAACAAAAATCCTATGCTGTTACGAACGTAATGAATATCATTACGAACGTAAAGTTTTAAATACCCAGTCTACGCAGTAAACCACGAAGCGGCCACACGAAGTCCACGCGAAGTTTTTGGCGTCGTTGCCGGGGACTGATTAGTCAATTAAGTACGATTATTCTGTTGCGCGTTTAGACTAGGCAACAAAAACCCTTTTTCGATTTGTATGCCAAGGACTCGTTCACAAGGCGAACCACTTGACAAATCGAAGGACGAACCTGAACGCATCCTTTCCATAAGACGAACAGTCAGGGATTACTGTTTAAATCACGCTATTCCTTTACCAAAACCCGAAATCAAGATTGATTCCGAAATAGATTCTAATTCTTCCTCTGAAACCGAAATCAATCCAGAAGTAGACATGGCCGAAGAAGGAAGGACCCTTCCACTGAAGGAGTACGCAGCTCCTTCACAACAAGAACCCCACAATAACATTGCTGCTCCAGCAATTAATCGAAACGATTTTGAGTTAAAACCGTCATTGATATCAACTATCCAACAACGCCAATTCTCTGGAAATCCTACCGGGGATCCAAATGAACATCTTACGAAATTTGTTCAATTTGCCGATACAGTTATAGCAAATGGTGTTAGTAAAGATGCAATAAGATTACATCTTTTTCCTTTTTCGCTAAGAGATAGAGCTTGGGCTTGGTTGCAATCCTTGCCATCAAATTCCGTCACTACGTGGGAAGGACTTAAGATAGTATTTTTGGCACGATACTTTCCCCCAAGAAAGACTGTTGCATTAAGAGCTCAAATCAACGGATTTAGGAAAAACGATACTGAATCGCTATTCGATGCATGGGAACGCTACAAAGATATGATGCGAATGTGCCCACATCACGGATTAGAAAACTGGCTAATTATCCACACATTTTATAATGGACTCTTGTACAACACAAGACTCTCTATAGATGTCGCCGCAGGTGGTACACTGATGGACAAGCCTTACAACGAAGCTAACCAACTAATTGAAAATATGGCTCAAAACCACTATCAGTGGGGAGGAGAAAGAACACATGTGGAGAAAACTCAAACCAAAAGTGGGATGTACGAGATTAGTAGCCTAGATAAAGTTAATGCTAAGGTAGATGCTCTTACCCAAAAGATAGAAAGCTTGACCTTACCTCCTGCAGCCACCTTGGCTGCCGTAACCCCAAACTGCGAAGTTTGTGGAGTTCTTGGTCATGTGGGAACCGAATATCAAATCCTAGCAGGAATATCAGTTGATCAGGTGAATTACACTCAAGGTAATCCTTATGCTAATACCTATAACCCTGGTTGGAAGAACCATCCTAAATTCTCGTACAAGAACAATAACGCTTTATATGCACTTGGCCAAGCACCCGTTGTACCCCCAGGCTATCAAAAACCCGCTACTAATGTTCCTAACATTCCTAGGAAGTCTAACCTTGAAATCCTAATGGAAAACTTTATCTCTAATCAAGCTCAACAAAACAAAGAATTCCTAAATCAAAACATTCACACCGGTGAACAATTGAAGCTATTAGCAAATAAGGTAGATGCCCTAGCAACTCACAATAAAATGTTAGAAACCCAAATCTCCCAAGTAGCACAACACCAAGCTAGTTCTGCCACACCTACTGGTACGTTTCCTGGACAACCACAACCCAATCCTAAAGAACATGCTAATGCTATCACATTACGAAGTGGGACATCACTTAATGGACCGGTAGATCCTAGACTCCAAAACCCGACCATGTATCAAAAACCTGAAAAGGAAGCAGAGAAATCGAAAGAACAATCTGAGAATGTAAAGGAAGACACAAACGAGAGCGGAGAGGTTTCAGATAAACCTTACGTACCTCCACCTCCATATAAACCACTAATTCCATACCCTCAAAGACTTGCAAAATCCAAAAACGAGGGACAATTCAAGAAATTCGTAGAACTTCTGAAACAACTAAACGTCACTATTCTGTTTACAGAAGCTATAACTCAAATGCCGTCATATGCTAAATTCCTAAAATAAATACTGTCTAATAAGAAAAAAATTGTTGAAAATGAAACCGTTATGCTAACTTCCGAATGCAGCGCCATAATTCAAAATAACATGCCTCCAAATCTAAAGGATCCTGGTAGTTTCTCCATACCATGTGTAATTGGAAAATCTGTCATAGACAAAGCTCTATGCGATTTAGGAGCAAGTGTTAGTCTAATGCCCTTATCTATTTGCGAGAAGCTCAAACTAGGTGACATGAGACCTACCAAGATGTCCCTACAATTAGCCGACAGATCAGTCAAATTCCCTGTTGGTATGCTAGAAAACATTCATGTCCAAATAGGACAATTTTACATACCTACTGACTTTATAATAATGGACATAAAGGAAGATTCAAATATTCCCATCATATTAGGAAGGCCATTTTTAGCCACTGCAGGAGCCATTATCGACGTTAAGAAATGAAAGCTTACCTTCGAGGTAGGAGAAGAAAAAGTAGAATTTATTCTTTCCCAATTCTTCAAATCCCCTGCTATAGATGACTCATGTTGTTTCCTAGATATTATCGATGAATGTGTCAAAGAACTAGAAAGCCAAGAAGACACCTATTCTGGGATATTGAAAGTTCTGACGCCAAATATTTTCGAGGATGATGACTGGAGACGGGAATATCATGATTCCAACCTAAGCGAATGTTTCGCCTTAACACCCAATCCTACCTCAACTGATAAGAAAACTGGTATAGAACTTAAAACATTACCTAAAGATCTAAGGTATGAATTTTTAGATAAAGAACTCGAACGCCCAGTTATAGTCAATGCCAATTTAGGGAAGATCGAAACCAAAAAACTTCTTAATGTGTTAAGGAAGTATCCAACCGCGTTAGGATATAACATATCAGATCTAAAAGGAATAAGTCCTTCTGTCTGTATGCACCGCATTATGCTAGAAGAGGACTGCAAGACTTCTAGAGATCATCAAAGACGAATAAATCCTATCCTAAGTGAAGTCGTAAAGAAAGAAGTGCAAAAACTACTAGAGGCAGGCATCATATACTCAATATCAGATAGCAACTGGGTCATTCCAGTTCACGTAGTACCTAAGAAAGGAGGTGTTACGGTTATAACAAACACAAAAGGCGAATCGGTAGCACAACGTACCCAAATAGGATGGAGAATGTGTATTGATTACAGAAAACTAAACAAAGTTGCGCGCAAGGACCATTTCCCATTACCATTCATAGATCAAATGCTCGAGCGCTTAGCTAAACATTCCCATTTTTTCTATCTTGACGGATATTCAGGATTCTTCCAAATTCCCATTCATCCTGATGATCAAGAGAAAACTACGTTCACATGCCCCTATGGTACCTTTGCATACCGAAGAATGCCATTTGGACTATGTAACGCACTGTTGTACCCCAAAATTTGCCCTCCCATATTCTTCAAGATTTATCAAAAATCATCTTCAAATGGTTCAAGATTACTCAAGGGTTGCACAGTCCAAATGCCTCCTAAGCCAGCTGAAATTAGGGTTTTGGTTCATCCAAGGAATTTGAGGTTTTCAAGGGTTCAATCAAGTCTCATATGCCCATATACATCCTCAAGCATATACATATCAAGTTTCAAGACTCACAATGACAATTTGCACAATCAAAAGCCTATTTGATCCACAGTCAACTGCAGGGGTAAAATGGTCATTTTGCAGTCAAAAGTCAGAATTTTTGGTCAACATCTTATTTTGAGGTCACAATCATCATTTGATCAAGTCTTGATCATGATTCCACAAGCATGGCTCAAAACTCATCAAGATGCAAAAAGTTACTATTTTTGGACAGCAGAAAAGTCAACTGTATCTTGACCAGGGCATAACTTTTTCATGGTTCATCAGAAAAATCTCATCCAATGCTCATTTTGAATGGGATGACATTTCCTACAATCCATCTTCACATTCCAAGTCCAAGAAATGCTCTCACAAAAAGTTATCAATTTCTACATTATAGGTCAATTTCAAAAGTCAACAAAAGTGCACTTTAAGTCAAAGGCCATAAATTGAGATTGGTAAATCCAAATGACATGGGACCAAAGGCATTGGTTAGAGGACTTCAATACCTTTCCAAAATGTCCAAGAACATGTTCATATGATCAAAATTGAGCAAGATATGCATTGTAGAAGTTGGGAAATTTTTATGAATTTGCAAAAGTCAACTTTGCTCAAAACACCTTGTTTTTGCTAATGGGCCTCAAATTTCTTCTTGAAACCTTATCCATGACCTATGCACGACCCATCAAGCTTAATTGAATTATTTTCTTATTTTTTATTAATTAATTGGATTTTTAATCAATATTAATTCATTTAATTAATTTAAATTGTAGGAAATACAAAGATTTGATTTTTCAATCTTTTTGTGAAGCAAGAATGACCTAAAAAGGTTGGCAATTTCGTGTACCAATCAAGGATGCAAGTATCTCCAAATTTGGCAACTTTCTTCAATCAAAAAGATTCAAAAAAGATGTGATTTCCAATCAAATATTGAATCATCATTCCATGGATTTTTTGTGCAAGATTTTAACCTAATTTCAGTCTCCTATAAGTACACAAGCCAACCCTATTCATGCATACGTGAATTTGCTGCAGAAAAAGCCATAACCATATTGAAAAAATTCAAGAAAACTTGAAAACTGTTTTCTATATTCCAGGCCAATTCAAGGACCTTTGTTGACTCTAACACATTGCAGGAGCCCCCAGGAACGTGTAGGAATCAAAACCAATCGTTGAAGCTCAAAGAATCATCAAGAACAGAACCACGATTTGCTTGTTATTTTGAAAATCGAATAGCTTAATTCATGCATCATTAACGTGATTTTCTGTTTATTTTGCATTGCTTGGATCCATGTGAAGCTATTGGCATAGTTTAATTGAGTTATAATGCACAGAATCATAAAACGCCATTGACGAATTCTAGGGTTCTTGAACTCTAAAATTGGGGTTTTACAGTACAGGAAAAATTAAGCCTTATGAAGCCCATGATTGAATTCAGGAGACTCAGACGAATCCAAAGCCACACTCGCGAAACATTTATGTAAATCCTAGAGCTAATCGCTATTTTTCCTTATTGCAGTTTGTGGGGGTTAAAAACCCCCGCTATTTAACATGTTTTTACAGGTACAAAGGAGGAAGACGAAGACGTGTTAGCATGTGGTTGGGCTATTTGAAAAGAAGCGCGCATTTTTGTAATTTCCAGCATATTAATTGTTTGTATATATTATAATTGATTGTTATTATATTATCAAACGCGTGCACATGGTGTAGTGGAAGATGAGCTGGCTGGGGATCATTGGGACCTGGGTTCGAATCCCAGGTCCCCCAAATAATTGTTTCTATTTTTCTTCATGTAATCATATGCAGGCTTCGGGAAGCATTCCACCATAAACCTCCAAACGTCCAAGCGCCATGTGGCTTCAAGCATCAATCCAGTGGTCATCAGTGGAGGACTACCATGCTCCCAGTCAACATGCGCCCTGGACAATCAAAAAAAGTCAAAAGGACTGGCAAACGAATGGGCCTGAGAATTGCTAGCATACCTCCTTAATGGGCCAGTACACCCCCTGGGTTCTTCTTTTCTTTTCCTTTTTTTTTTCTCTTTTATATTTTCTTTTAATTATTTTCTTTACTAATTATTGTTATTACTATTTAATTAACATAATTAATTATTTTCCTAATAAAATTCAGAAAACTAAAATATTTTTATTATTATTAATTTCACCTTTAATTTGTTATTTTTGTAAATAAATATGATTAATTAATTTAGTTGTTTTAATTAGGTTAACTTTAATTATTTTCATAACAAATAAAAATAAATTAGAATTAGGGTTTTCTTGACAATTTAATTTCTTTTCTTTTATTTCATTAAAACATAAAAAACTTAAAAAATATTTCTTTTATTTAATTAATTAGAATTAGGTTTAATTAAATGCAAAAAGGACCAAAAACTCATTCTTTTCTCAAAAAGGGTCAAAACCCTAAGGACTTCTCCGATTCAATTTCTTTTCGCGCATATTATATTTTGATCATATTTATGTAATTGCTCCGAGGATGTAATAGCGTAATTAGGACTTTTTATTGCTTTCTTTTATTTTCTCGCATTTACTTTTCAAGGGTTGTTTTTGGCGATGTAAATACCCGACGCCTTGTAATAGCGTAGATTTACTTTCCGCGCAATTATTAACTGCTATGCATGACAAGACTTCCTTGAAAATTAAAGTCAACTCATAGCTCACCATAAAAATGTGCAAAGATAATTTAACATAAAACCTGACACACTTGCACATGCCACTCCTAGGGTACGCCTCACTTGGTTGCCTCGATGTGGTCATTGAGTATAGGGTGTTTTAGGGGTCTCCCTCCTGTCTAAAGATCCAAGTTGCCTCGAAACGGTTGCCTCGGATAAAAAAGGATCTAGGACATTAGGGTTACCGCTAAGGCATCCTACTATTGCTTTGGTGACCACATGTCCCTATAAACGAATTGACCCGAATAACTCCAACGACGGTGCTACCTACTTCTCAATAGTGGGATAGTACTGTCTAAAGGACATTTACATAGCTTAATTTCTTTTGAGTAGGTAGAGGTTCTAAGGTACTTTCTCTTTCAAAACAAAAAAACAACTTTTCGCACTTACACTTTTATCAAACAAAAGTTTTCAAACAAACACTTCATACACTCTTGAGAACAAATACAAGAGTTAAATTGAAGTTTTCAAACAAACTTTTTCAAAACCCACAAACACAAGAAAAGCAAACTCTTTTGAAAACATAGTGAGCAAGTACCTAAGAGCCCGTGGATAACCACAGATAGAAAGGCTTATAACACCTTCCCTTTCTATAATCTACCTCCCGAACCGAGAAACATCTCGAAAAGGAATTTTGCTGTGCTTTTGTCCTTTCCTTGTTGGAGAAAATAAAAGACGGTGGTGACTCTTGTTTACCGCGACATTTTGCTAAACGCAAACGCGAACCAGCATTCCAAAATAGTCAGTTCTATTTCCACCGATCACACGCACCTACAACTTTTCAACGATGCATGATGGCGATTTTCACAATCTTTTTGGACGGAATTATAGAAGTATTCATGGATGATTTTTCTGTCTGCGGAGAATGTTTTGACGGATGTTTATCAAATCTTGAGCTGGTACTGAAACGTTGTGTCAATGTCAACCTAGTGCTCAACTGGGAAAAATGTCACTTCATGGTGAGACAAGGAATTGTGTTGGGTCACATTGTATCAAACAGAGGGATTGAAGTCGATAAAGTAAAAATCGAAATTATCAAAAACCTTCAACCACCCAAAACGGTTAGAGAAATAAGAAGTTTTCTAGGACACGCTGGTTTTTACCGACGTTTTATAAAAGATTTCTCTAAAATCACTAAGCCACTAACTGAACTATTGATGAAAGAAGCCGAGTTTATTTTCGACGATAAATGCTTAAACGCATTTGAGACGCTTAAAGAAGCCTTAATTTCAACACCTATAATGCAACCTTATGATTGGAACCAACCATTTGAAATAATGTGTGATGCGAGCGATTATGTTGTAGGCGCAGTCCTATGACAACGCAAGGATAAAAAGCTTCACGCTATTTACTATGCAAGCAGAACACTTGATCCCGCACAAATGAATTACGCCACTACGGAGAAGGAACTCTTAGCTGTTGTATTCGCGTTGGACAAATTTCGTTCCTACTTAGTAGGCGCTAAAATCGTTATTTACACGGATCATGCTGCGATCTGATACTTGCTAAGTAAGAAAGATGCCAAACCAAGACTACTGAGATGGATCTTACTCCTACAAGAGTTTGACTTGGAAATAAAAGACAAAAGGGGAACTGAAAACGTGGTAGCAGACCATTTATCAAGATTGGATGGAATCCAAACCGAGAGTGTTCCCATAAACGAAGATTTCCCATATGAACGCCTTATTGCTAAACTAGAGATAGCTCCTACCGACAATTTAGATCAATGCGACGAACATTTAACAACTGCGATAGTAGAAGCCATTTGTACCAACACCATATTACCATGGTACGCTGATTTTGTTAACTACTTAGCCGCCGGTGTTCTACCACCCGATTTAACGTACCAACAGCGGAAGAAATTCTTCCATGATCTTAGACACTAATTTTGGGATGAATCGCTACTCTTTAAAAGAGGCGCCGATGGTATCTACCGTCGCTGTGTTCCTAACGATGAAGTGGACGACGTCATTGCTCATTGCCATTCCGCCCCTTATGGTGGACATGCTAGTACTTCGAAAACTTGTGCAAAAATACTTCAAGCTGTTTCTTTTGGCCTACTTAATGGAAAGACGTCCACGTAGCAATTATGAACTGCGACAGATGTCAGCGCACAGGAAATACATCTAGATGTGACGAAATGCCGCAAAAAGGGATTCTCGAAGTCGAAATTTTCGATGTATGGGGAATTGATTTCATGGGACCGTTCCCCATATCCTTTGGAAGTAAGTACATATTGGTAGCTGTTGACTACGTATCAAAATGGATTGAAGCCATCGCTACACCCACCAACGATACACGAGTGGTACTTAAATTATTCAAGCATGTTATCTTCCCACGATTCGGTATACCAAGACTAGTAATTAGTGATGGTGGTTCCTATTTTATCTCTAGAATTTTCGAAAAACTACTTTCAAAATATGGCGTTAAACATCGCATAGCCACACTACCATCCTCAAACGAGTGGACAAGTGGAAGTGTCAAATAGGGAAATTAAACAAATCCTTGAAAAAACCGTAGCCACATCCAGAAAGGATTGGTTCTCCAAGCTAAATGATGCTCTTTGGGCATATAGGACAGCTTTTAAAACCCCTATCGGAACAACGCCGTTTAAATTAGTTTATGGAAAATCTTGTCATTTTCCAGTAGAATTAGAACATAAAGCTTACTGGGCCATTAAAACTCTTAACTTAAATTACAAGACTGCTGGCGAGAAACGAATATTAGATATCCATGAATTAGAAGAATTGCGTTTAGACGCTTATGAAAATGCTAGAATCTATAAGGAGAGAACAAAAAAATGGCATGATAAGCGTATCTCGCGGAAAGAATTTAAGGAAGGAGACATTGTACTCCTATTCAACTCTAGACTGAAACTCTTCCCGGGTAAATTACGCTCCAGATGGTCAGGACCATTCGAAATTAATAAAGTTTTCCCCAGTGGTGTGATAGAAATTAAAGGAAATTCCATCGAACCATTTATAGTCAATGGCCAGCGCTTAAAGCATTATTTTAACATCGAAAATCTAAACTATTCGGCTTATCTACAGTTAAGTGAGCTACCTATCCCGATACCTAACTGAATAGGTACTACATGTCGAGCCAACGATATAAAACAAAAGCACTCCATGGGAGGCAACCCATGTTTACTTTTAATTATTTTTGTTGTTTTTATTTTTTTTACTTTGTTTTAATTTTTCAAATTTTTATGTTGCATCCCTTACTCCATTTTATTTGAACTTCTTTTTCTTTTGATTAACTTCGGCATTTTAACCTGAAAATACTAACTTAGTTTTTCATACATTTATTAAATATTTTCAGGGTAATTCATTAGCTTTATTTTTTAGCTCCATGGCACGTATGAACTACATGAACATAACCCTGAGAGGTAGGCATCAGAGAAGGCGCTTTGAGGATCTAGTTGAGCGAGAGATGTGTCCAACCATTTATGCTGACGACCATGCAATGACTGCCTTAGGCATTCGTGAGAGCGTTATGTATCTGCTTAACCAAATAGGTTGGGACGTTGCTCCAATTCGGAGACGCTATTGTACCTACCGTAATTTGACCCTTGAGTTCTTGAGCACACTAAGCTATCTGTCAAACCATGGGTTAGGTTTCAACCGCGGGCTGATCACCTTCAGATTGTTTAATATGGACTACCGCTACAATCATAAGGAGTTTGCCAATCTGTTAGGATTCCCTAATGGCCCTGATGTTATCACCATGACCTAAGAAGACCTATTGCTAGATCATGACCTTGATTACTTCTGGGGTAGTATTGCTGGAAACAACCATCCTGAGCCAAATGACCTTTACTCGGAGTCCATCCATAACCCTGCTATTAGGTACTTCCATAAAATCATTGCCCACACCCTCTTCGGAAAAGAGCAGAATGTTACATATGTGTCCCGTGATGAGCTTTTCATCATGTATTGTGTTTCGCAGAACCGTCCAGTAAATGGTTCCCCCTATATGATTGTTAATATGGAACGTATTATCCAAACAGAAAATGCACCAATCCTCATAGGTGGGTTAGTTACTATGATCTCTAATGCTATTGGACTCCGAAGACCTATGTTAGGAACAAATCCGCACTATGGGATTAAGCCGATGAATATTGAGTTTTGCTTCAACACTAGCTTCATAGGAAACCTTGGGCCGAATGAATTTGAGCTACTGATTAACCATGAAACTGTTCACCAGTTTGTACTCCCAAATTCTATTACTAGTGTCCATAACAGAGCAAATTGGCTTTTTAATCTCCACCATCCTCCTACCCCGCCTTTGTCTCCTTCCACTATTGAAATTTATGAAGTCACAAATACCTCTCCAGCTACTGATGAATCCGATCCAGAAACACCACCTGGATACCACCAATTTCCTGACCCATGGGATCAGCCTGTAGTTTCCACTGAGTCTACCTTCCTAGTTCCTGAGATACCACCACCACCACCTCCACCTACTGTCACCCTCGACTCTTTTAATGCAGAAATAACCAGAATGCGGGGTGAGCTTACCTCTTTACATGTGGATTTCCTTGGTTTTATGGATTTGGTAACTGAACAATTGGATTTCATTCACCAATATCTGTTCTCTACTCATCGTGGCTAGGACTTGTCATCGTTATGCTGATATGTTTCGTTCTCGCATCTATGAACACAGTGAGGTCACTGTTTCGTCTAAGTGTGGGGGAGGAACTTAGTTTTAGTTTTTTATTATTATTCCATGCATTTAGTTATTTTTGTTTCAAATTCTAAAACAATTCTATTAGTTAATGATATTTCAATTATTCATCATGTTTCAATTTTACTGCCATTATTTTTTATGTTACTACTGTCATTATTTTTACTGTTAGTGATAATATTACTGCTTTACACTACTATATCCAACTATGCTGCTATGTGTTTTTTTCTTTCATCCGTAATAATACCAAACACAGCCAATGATGCTAAGGAGAATGGCACTATAATAACAATACAAAAGCTATTGTGTTTTTCCCCTAAATAGAGGTGTTACGAACGTAACACAACTGTTACGAACGTAACATCCCCCTCCGTGTTACGAACGTAACGCCCTTGTGTTATGAACGTAACAGGGCTAGCTGTTACAAACCAGAAACAAAACAGAAGCGCTGCACTCTTTCTTTCTCTTTCAGTTTTCAAAAGCGGCTGCACCTCTCACCAATTTCCCAGATTTCATCACCATACCCATTTTCCAAACTTGCAACCATATTTGCAATCCTACAAAAAGCTTCACATAGTTCCAAACCACCCCATTCAAACACTCTCTACAAAATCTCTCCCTCACCACTTTAACAGTAAAACATTGCTTAAATCAACAGATTGTCAATGGAGAACAGAGAAGCCGACATGGGTGGAATCATTTTCAGGAATCAAGACGGCGGACACTAACGGGAGCAATATTTAAAGTTTCACAGTAGGGGAGTCTTAGCCACGAGATATCCCGACAACGATTGTCTCCACAAATTGGGAATATTTGATGGAGTGGATTGGCTGCTCCGTCTCTCTGGCCTATCATTCATATGCGCGCAACATCACCCGACGTATCCCAAGCTGACGCTCGAGTTCCTTAGCTCGTTCTCGTATTCGACACTGAGTGATGACGGCATGTTCCTCACGGGCACCGCATCTTTCCGTATGTTCAACACCGAATATACGTTAAACCAAGAAAAAATCACGGAGTTGCTCAAATTTTCAACCAAGGAAGATGACTCCGAAACGGTGCACCACAAGGTCCATGCTACCGAATATTGGGTCGTTGTTTTGTTCGAATTGTGGGAGAAACTCACAAATGTCTCGACAGGAAATTGGGATGAGTGTTTGGCATCTCACATTCACAACCCCACCACCAGGTACTTCTTCAAGATTCTCTCCAACACCATTTTCGGACGAGCTAATAGTAACAAAGTCAACTCAAAGGAGGTATTTTTCCTTCGTTGCTGCTTAGCTGGGAATACCAAGGTAAATGCTACTCCATTTCTTCTTCGTCATTTTGAATCCCTTTGTGCAAGGGGACATCAACCATTTTTGATCGGAGGGCTGATAACCATATTAGCTCATGGGCTTAATTTGCAACGCCAACTGGAGACTCTTGATGCTTTACCGCCTCTTCTCATGGATTTAGATAACTGCAAATACATGCGTTGGATTAGGAACCGAGATGATGGAAAGTACAATTTGATGGTGAGGAACAAAATTGTTCCAAGTGTGATTATGCCAAATAGGTTGCTCACAAATGTGGTAGATATGGAAAAGTGGATTTATGATTTAAACGCCCCTGAACCCGACCAAGCTTCTTAGAGGAACCAAAATCCTCAACCTGTTGATAAGGTAGAAGAAGAAATGGATGCACAACACCAAACCGCACCTCAACAGGATATGCCAAGTACTTCTACTAGGCGCAGAAGAAGGCCTCGTAACCCGACTACTGAAGATCTTTATGAGGCAATGATGGATCAAACCCAAAGGATGACAGACATGAATGCCCAGCTTACCTGCCAATCCCAACAGGTCACGGATATCCAAGCTCAGCAAACTGCAATGATGCAACTCATGCAACAGATGCATCAGCAACAAATTGAACAAGGAGCTAGGCATGAGGCCCATATGGATACTTTGACAACAGAAATGGGTGGTTTGAGTGTCCGCATGGACGATTTTCAGAAGAGCCTGCGCCATCTTGGATTTTCTGGTTTTGATGGACATAGAAGAGGTCGTGGAAGAGCCAGAGGAAGAGGACCTAAATGAAGACATCTCCTCCCATCCTTACCTCCTTCACCTTATTTCGAAACATTGAGGACAATGTTACATTTAAGTGTGGGGGAGGAAACTCTATCATTTTTTTTTGCTTTCTAGATTATATTTAATTTTTCGCATCGTTTTTCCTTTCTTGTACTTTCCCTTCAACAAAACAACTTCATGTACAATTAAATCCTTAATTTCTTAAGTTCTTTTTCGTGCATTATTGGAATTCCCCAAACTTTACAATTCTTGAGCCATAACGAGAAAAAAAATTTACGATTATCATACAACGTGATGTTTCCAAACGGCTAGCTAAAACCAAATACTCAATTCAGCTTAGGCCACTTGAGGAAGTTCGACAAAATCGTTACGGTTCTTACATTTTAGAACTCCATCTTATGCGATGCCATTTTGGGTACTTATTATACTGTCAACCGCGAATTTTACTTTAAATTAGCCCCTAGTAGTTTATCTAGCAGTCGACACCGTCAAAATACAAACTACGCAAGGGACCGATGAATATAAGTGAATGATCCGAAAGAAATGATGATAAAATAATAATCTTTGTCGTGAAATTCCCAAAGTAAGCTAGGTGACCCTCACCTGGTCGTTTAGCCCAAAGGATGTAATTCTCGCAAGATAAAAGAAAACTTATTGCGAATTGGTTCAGAAGTATCTGGTACTGAACGTTGGTAGGGCGGACTACGGACCAATCTCCCTCAATTTACAATTAAGTTATAAAAGAAGGGGTTACCACTTATAAGTGCCAGAACCCCAAGAATCAACGGATCATAGTCGCTAACCGGTTACTTTGCTATGCACGTGTGGAGATAAAGGGCTTAATGTGATTGGCGCCTTGAATGAACACGGGTGAAATCTAGTTTAAAGGGTTAATTGGTGCTATAACATCATGACTCGGAACGGTTTGCATAATTGGAGTACTCTAATGTCGTCACCGTACCTCTTTTGCATCTAAAATCTCTTGGCCTAATCAAAATTTACAAACTAGCTAGTTTGCGAACATTGTCACATGTGTTTAATTCGTCGTTTTTATAAACCACCTTATCTTTTTGCTTGAGGACAAGAAAAGGTTCAAGTGTAGGGGAGTTGATAACACGAAAATGTATCGCTTTTTAGGTCTAATTTACACGAGTTATTTGTACATTTTTTATCGAATAATATGCATCACGAGGTATTTTTATTTGTTTAGGTAAACTATATTTTTCCCAAGGCATAAGATGGAAAATTAGTTAAAAGGAGCAATACAAGCTAGGAAAGGCAAGAAGAAAGAAGAAAAAGGGCAGTCTGTTAAGAAGCTCACTCCAGAAGGGTGTTACGAGCGTAACGCCTAGCGTTACGAACGCAACACCCAGCCAACGCCGTTACGAACGTAACACAACATGTTATGGACGTAACAAAAATCCTATGATGTTACGAACGTAATGAATATCATTACAAAAGTAACGTTTTAAATACCCAGTCTACGCAGTAAACCACGAAGCAGCCACACGAATCCACGCGAAGTTTTTGGCACCTCGTTCCAACAGCCAAGAATTTAGGCACGTACGAAATTAATGGAAGAAGACAGTTACAACCAAAGGCCTATATATATCTTGAAGAATCACTTTGAAAGGGTCGGAGATTTTCTACAGAACCATACTTTTTTCCTTTCAGCATTATTTTGTTTATTTGCTTTTGAACCAATATAGCCTCTGTATCGTTCAGTTTCCAAAAGTAGTTTCCAAAAGTATTAATTCTTCATCGAAGGATTAACACGATTAGTCCTATATTTTAATTAATCGCAAGGCTACTGTACGAACTCACGATTACCACAACACATAATTATAGGTTTTTTTTTATGCAATTGATTTTTATTGTTCATATGCTATGTTAATTATTTTTATGAACTATATTTGCATTGCATGGTTACTAAATACATTATGTCTGGCTAATTTCGTTTGTACCGGTATGTGACTCCTAAGCACCGAAGAATCTGGTGATAACTTGGCTAAAAACATTTATAAATAATTTCTGGTTTCCAATTTCCATATTTAATTTAACTACCCTTGTCACGAGAGTGAAAGGATATTTAACACGATTTTGCCACGAGAGTGGGAAATTAACTAAGGCAAGAACCTGCATGCAAGAGGCTGGGGTTCGACCTAAATAGTGGTAACGAAACATTAATTTTTAAATACACGAGAGTGTTTTAACAAATTAATTAAACTCAAGTCGTTTTCAAAAAGTGTTATTAAATTTAAAGTGCATCACTAGGTTTAGTAGCATAACTTATTTCATGAACACGAGAGTGTATGTCTCAGGTTTTTAAACAATTCGTTTTTACTGAAATACTTTATATGCCAAGTGATTCACCGAATTCCCGAAGTCTGACTATCACATACCGGTATAACTATTACTATTGTTTTTAATTAAAATCTTTTTCCCCTAAAACCAAATATTCATCGCTTAGTTAAACAATTGTAACATTAGATTCGTATGCGATTGATCCTCAGTCTCTATGGGTTCGATAATCATTTAAAACTAGAACGACTAAATTGTATACTTGTAGTTAGTATCCCTATAGACTCATAAAGTCTCGATCAGTTGTCTAGTTATATCTCGTTACTTGCATGTTAAGTATTCACTCTAACTATGTGTTTGAGTGTGTTACGTTTTGTGAGTGTAAACTTCTAATTCTTCAAGAGTGAGGTAATGTTGTTTCAATTTCTCCTTAAACGTAAGCTTTGCCTTAATGTATATCTCTAGGTTTCTTTCATGAATGTTTATTTCCAAAAATTTATGATTAATAACCATGTGTGTTCTTGATCTATATGTTTACATTGACTTCATGTATTAATTCTTTCACATTTGTAATAGATTTGTTC